>JAKOGI010000098.1:570000-1082500 GCA_029747015.1 Carnegiea gigantea | reverse complement strand
GAATTACAAATCCTATATGTACTCCACAACAGTACCAGTACGTAGGATACTACCAAAGTAAATTCTGGAGGGTGAGGTACATATTTTATTTATATAATATAGATTTGTTGGCTTGATCATGATTTGATACTACTCCCTGTGTATATTATAAGTGTAATTTCCTATTTTTCTCCATTAAATTCTCTAAATTACATTTTTTCCTCATGTAATTTGTTAGCTTCATCATAATTTGCTATTATTCCCTGGATATAGTTATATGTGTAGTTTCCTATTTTTCTTCGTCAAATTATCTAAATTATATTCTTTCCCACTAAAATTTAGACTTTAAGAGTTGATTTATGCATGTGTAGGATGTAGAAAAGTGGGCTAGTGGCAACCACGACCCACAAGTGCCAAAGCCACAGCTCACATCATGTTGGGGTTGATTAATTCCTATGTAGTTAACTAGCCAATTAAAAAATCAACTATCCGTAAACTATTGGATTTTATTACTTCCATAACTGACTAGTATGTATAAATGCATGTCAACATGCAAAAACATAAATTAAAAAAAAAATCAAATGAGAGAAGAAAATGGCAACTAAATGTAATACAAATGTCTTTGCATCTTCAAGGCAATTGTACAGTTGTACTGTTTAATGTAATGCAGATGTCCTTGCACAATTAATTGGCATTGAAAGCGCGTAGGAAGATGTGGCAAATGGTAATAAGGTATGGATCAGAAGGCGAATACATATCCAAGATAAAATGTACAAAACAAAAACAACTATATGACATAACCCAAAAATTCAAAACTCTAACAAACACAACTACCAGCAATGCCAAAGTTGCAGTGGCATTGCAAGGTCAAGCATCGAACTCACATTGACAAGAGTAAGCAAATTTCAAGGTAAATACGGAAGGAAAAAAATATCAACCATGACAAGCTCAGTTGATAGACATGAGTTTTAGGTCGCTGCCAATTGAATTCAACATTTGGAACGAAAGTCTACATTGACGTACCGGTACAAGATGCCGTTCACTACAAACAATGGTAAATTCTTCACTATATATCTCAGTACATACATGTGTGTGTGTATATATATATGTGACGAGAGAGAGAGGAAATCAACTGTTAAAACCATAATGGCGCTAACCAGGATTAGGAAAAGAAAAGTTGTCAAGTTTGAGACCAAATACAAGAAATAGAAGAAAATGTCATGTTCGACAACAGAAAGCCTTACGTGAAATACTGGAAGTTCCAACCACTAAATCCAAGGTAATAATTTCCTTCATATGTTCCTATCATTATCTAGCAACCAAAAGCTACACAAATTAAATTACCAAAAAAAAAAAATGTAATCGTATAGTAATAGCTAAGAAATATAATCTCTTTTTGATGCAGGGTCAATGTACACATGCATCCACACATAATATGATTGGCGCTACAATTCTTGCCATAAAGGTTGCAAAAAGAAGCTTGATAGAATTAATAGCAAATTCAAGCGTCAACGCTGCAATGAGGATATAGGGTATCCAACACCAAGGTAACAATTTCAATATGAATGTCAAAATTCGAAATTACAATTTATAATGTCATCACTAATGCATGTGGCACAAAGCATATCGATTAATTATGAGAATTGTTGATGGAGATATGTCTGCGAAGATGGTGGTATTTGATAAACAAGTAGAGAAGATAATTTGCATGCCAGCACACTCGGTGGTGATTATCTACAATTATATTACATGAAACTACTTAACATCTGTCATAATACACAAATTCCTGTACATGTAAAAAGATTAACTATGAACATATGCCATGCAAGAAGATGGAAAAGAAAAAGTTCTTGATATATTACAAGATTGTGTAGGCAAGCGCTACGTCTTTAAGCTAATGATCAAGGAGTTATGCATGGGAGGCTACAACACTAAAGGTGTTTCTTCTACGGAGACCAATAATTTGCTACAATCCATCACAAATACGGTAGCTAAAGCATATTTTAAGATGTGAAATTAGAGAGCATGTGTAAGAAATTAAAAGGATGACAAAAAAACAATTCAAGATGTAATGCGTTCCACATTAGTCTTTCAAAAGCACGACTCATGTCTATCTACAAAAGGAATGTTTACCATCAAAACAATACACATGGATAAAAGCCACTTACATGAACTTTTCCAATGCGAGGCACCGGAGATTGCCGAATAACAAATTACGTAAATAAATGAACAAGAATGAGAGGACAACAGAATAGAAGACAAAGAAAAAGTGGACCACAATAAAGCTCTATAGTAAAATTACCAAAGATTTTACAAGATTACAAGACGTCAAATTTACTAATTTGATGGGTATTGATGCATGTCTTTCACATTAAAACCATTCTGCTACCGAGCATTTCGTATAACTTCTCTTTGTTTTTTTTAATTAAGACAAATATATTTTGACTATATTGCTGCTCTATTGATACTTGCCTTCAATATGCCTTCCACAAAATATTAGAAATTTAGAATATTGGTAAGAATGACATCAATCATGCATTTCATTTCTTACTACTCATAGAATCAAGAATTCAACTTCCCAATGCTCAATAACAATAGCATCAAGGTAACATAAACACACATGCATAAGTGAACATCATTTACAATAGTTACAAAAAATAAAAGGAAAGAAAACAAGCCGCATACCGTACATGTGCAAAAACTACTTAAATTTGATTAAAAGTTGTATCCATGGTCACAAACGATTAAATATATTGATTACAACTACAAACAATAAACTATATTTGACTAAAACTATTAGCTCTAACTACATAGTAATAATTATATAAAATTAAGTTCCCTTTTAGTGTCCTATATAATAATTGTATGTCAAGTACTTTGAAAAAGAACAGCAACATTTTAGCCCAACATAATAACAGTAGTGAAGGTAGAATTTGAGGATCTTTTGAGATACCAATTTTTTTTGGGGGGGCAAAACTCTCCTTAAAAATGACAAATACAAATATTACTATATTTGAAAAACGACAATACTTCATATCCTAGGTAGATTTTTTTGATCACAAGGGTTTTAATTGGAAAATTATAATCTAAATTGACCGTTAATTAACTTATCTATTCGTTCATTGAAAAGTCTCTTTGAAGTTTGACCCTTTTCATAGTCTTTTTCGGTTACAAAATTTTGATGATACATCACCAATTTATTGCGCACCTATAAATGATATTTAAAACGAATAAATATTTGCAAACTCCTACACATTGCTTATGCTTGTCTAAATGGTTGTTACAATGAGCAATGATACATGTGTATAAATAGAAGACAAGTAATCTATAATATTCTCACTAACCCTAAATTCTCATCTTGTTTTTTCCCTCAGGGCATGCAAAGGAAAAACATATAAAAGTGTCACTTATTCACTTACTTCCTTTCCCCAACTTTGTGAGATTTCAATCAGTGATAGCCATTCATCTGTGTACTTCATTCTGAAGTTTAGATGTTTTAATTATCCGACATTATCATCAAGCGAATGTCGAATTTTGGGAAAGGACAATATTTACAAATGTTTATCACTACAATTTGGTTATTTTCTATCCAAATAAAGCATTTTAGATGCATTTACATAGGTTGTTGCTGAGCCTTATTACTCCTTTTCTCTTTATCTATAAATCTGTTAGTTAGTTTTTATAGTTCTATGTCTACATATCTTTTTTTTTAATTAAAAAAAACTGACTATGTGAGTTTGATGTGCTTTTTTTGATTGTTCGTGTATAATAATTCCAAACAAATTAAATTTAAAAGTTTATTGGTTAATCTTCAGGGCTTTTTCCTTTCTATATTTTCAATATATATTATATATATATATATATATATATATATATATATATATATATATATATATATATATATGTGACCTTAAATATTGTTGGAGAAATATATGTATCATTGTTTACGAGATTATTCATATGGAAGCAAATACTCGGGTGAATACATGTCACTATTTACCAGATCATTCATATGGAAGCTGAATAGTCGAGTGAAATAATGGCTTCTTTGATAATATTTGAAGCCTTACAAGTTTTGAATGAAAAAAAGCACAACGTAAATGTGAACAAATATTATTTTCATAATGCTATTATATTATGGAATAATGTGGATATTGATTTTGATTTCATAAGGAGTAAAATTTAAAGAGCTAATTATATTTATTTTCAGAACTATTTTTTTCATGCTACATTTAATAATCAACATGAGCTGTAGATACATTATGAGGAGCAAGCTAATGAAATAATTTGAATATTTTTTTCTTTTTGTTAATTATATTGATTATTTATAGTAATGAAATTAAAATAAAAATTGACTAAAATCTTTGCATCGTAAAGGTATGAAACTGATACTAATAAAAGTTTACAGCAAACTGACCGTCAATCATTTGATACTATAAGACTCTAACACAAGTTATTCATTTTTCTCATAACGTAATTATCATAGTTGATCAATATGGATTACTATCTTTGCTGCCTATCAATAACTAATGTGCTTCCTTAAGTCTGATAATAAATAATCTCATTGATTTTTGTGTAATTTTTTGTCGAACGTAATGATTCGATCCAATTCATTCTATTCTTGTCTTCTTATATATTATGCTTAGAAGGTTTTTGACATAGTGTTTAAAAGAACAACGTGTAATAAGTTAATTTAACTGTTGAAATCATGTCAAGAACATCAACTAAAGAAGCATCTTAAAGAATGCTTATGGGATTTTACAGAGATAGGAAAAATGATTAATATATAATGATCATTGATTTTGAGAAAGCTTATTATAGAGTATCTAGAAAAGTGCGTTGGAGTTGCTTAGAGAAAAAAAAGGCATATCATTTGAGTACATTCAGGTTATTATAAAGACATGTACAACAATGAAGAAAAGGGCGAGGATGCCAGGAGGAGATATATACAAAGGATTTCCATATCCATGTTGGATTGTATCAAGAATCAGTTTTAAACCCTTTTCTTCTCATGATTGTTATAGAAGAGCTTACGAAATGCATTCAAGATGCACCTGATGTATATTATTTGCTGATGATATTTACTTAATAGATGGGATTGAAAACGAAGTCAACAATATTTTTTTAAAAAAGGAGAAATAATTTGGAGTCCAAAGGCTTTAGAGTGAGCAGGTTGAAAACAAAGTATCTGCAATGTACATTTAGTAAAGTACAAGAAGCTGCTATCAATGATACAACAATATTGAAAGTTGAAGAGTTTAAGTACTTGGGTTCGACCATACAAGGCAACGAAGATACCAATGGCGACATTGGTCACTGTATAAAGGTGAGATGGAAAACATGGAGGCTTGCACCTGGAGTCTTGTGCAACAAAAAGATTCCAGTAAAGTTAAAAAGGCAAGTTTACCATGTGTGCCTAAACAAACATTGTTGTACAGGTCAGAGTATTGGTCGATTAAAAAGTCTCATGTTCAAAGATTGATAGTAGCAGAGATGACAATGATCATGTGGATATGTGGCCATACAAGATTGGATAAGATCAGGAATGAAGTTATCAGGGAGAGAGTAAATTAGGTGACGTCCATAATAGATAAGCTGAGGGAAGCAATAGTTATATAGTTCGGTTTTATCAAGAAAAGGATATAAATACAATTGTGCGGAGATGTGGGATAATTGACCTTTCGGAATGTAAAAGGTGTAAAGGAAGACAAAAAAGAATTCGAATGAGGTAATTAAACATGATATGAGACATTTGAGACTTACTGAAGACATGTTAAGAGAGGACTTTTTGAACGTTTATAATCAAATTAAAGTGGTAGATTTTAAGTAATTTATGTTGCACTTCAACCCTTTGCCACTCTTTGATGTTGTTGTCCTCTGTACTAGTAATAATATGGTCCTGCTTCAAAAGTATTTTTAGCATTATTTTTTACAACTGGTTTTCATATTGCTTATACATCTGTGCGCGTGCCTATATATATATATATATATATATATAGGACGAATTTTACCTGCAAGATTAGGGGTTCGAATCCTCCCACCGTCGCGGCACTTGGGGAGGCATCTCATTAAGAAAGCTCTCAGTTGAAGCCTTGCTCTTGGCTTGGGGTGAGCCCGACCCCCTGCCTAAAATTTTTCCACCAATAATAATATATATATATAGATATTATATATGTATATATATGTGTGTGTGTGTGTGTGTATATATATATATGTAACCTCCTAATGAATGATAGCATAGGTCATGTGTCAAATTTGCAGAAGTTTGAATCTTCCTACCTAATTTCAAACCTAGCTTCAAACCATATAATTATTATTTTTAATTAAAATAACAAAGAATAAAAGATTTTTACTATTATAAATATAGAATATTAGAGATACTAGATAGTTTATGATGATAGTTATAGATCCTATTTACTATAAAAATACAATTATTAAGAAATAATGAAAGATTTTTATTTCTATTGTTACTATCATCATCATCATCATCATGATTATTATTATTATTATTATAATACTCAATAGAGGCCTTGTTCCAAATAATTTATTACATGACTAATGAATAATTCATGAATCACGTAGACTTTTGTATCGAACATATTTTAAAAAGAAAAAGTACTGAAAATGTAAAATTAGTTTAAGATGCTACAAATTGATTTTTCTTTTTTTTCCTTTAATGAATTATTCTTTTTTTGTTTTGGGGGGGGTTCCACTTAACTTTAAAAAAATTGTTGTACCTTTTTTTGTGTTACAAAGGCTCATATAAGTTTTTTAAAAATTACATGAATTACAAATATGTCTTATTATACTTTTTACGTAGTATTACAATAAGAAAAACTCAAAATTTTTCCATATATCACGTGGGTATAGAAAAATAAAACAAAACCTCCTAATCTTTGGACACATGTCGCTCTTACATAATTTACTCTTTTTAAAAAAATTATCCTTATTATTGGAAGATAGTAGAAGATAATTCATTATAATTTAATAATGCATTACACCACAAATCATGCATTATAACATCTAACAAAAAAAATTCATGCACTATACTGGAAAGATTCTAATGTTACATTGTCTAACTAAATCAATCATATAATGCTTTACTTTTGAATGTATTTCAAAAAATTTCATCTGAACAAAATATTTTCTATAAAATTTTGTTTGGGTCTCTTGGAATTTGTCTCTACACATGCATGGGTGCTTGAAGGGATAAAGTTGCCTAAATTTTAATCCCCAAATCTAACAAAAGCGGAACCTGCACTGAAACTAGTTATTGTTGAGTTATTATTCTATAATTTAAACAATGCATGAATGAACAAATAATTTATAGACTATTTTTTCATTTATTTGCACTTTTTGCTTTCGTATTTACCATAAATAGTTTTGATTTGAATTGAATGAGCTACTTGATGGTAATGATATAAAGATAGATGAATAATTTGTTGGCCAAACCTTTTCCACCATAGATAAAACATATTTTTTTAATAAAAACTATGTTGTACAATAAGGATTTTCAGTTCGAAATGATCTGTCTAACACCAACAATGGGAATGCAGAGCACTATGATATATTTTGTCATCAAGCGGAGACAAACCAGTCAAGGAAGTGGATCCGTGCAAGAATCAAAGAAATTCGGCATCCTCAAAGTGTGGTTGCTTGGCTCATTTATGCATCGCTTTATAAAAGTCACACGATAATTTCCAAAAAATTAAAGAGACATCTTACTAAGGCCTTCTTCTTTTAGTTGAAAAATATGGATCGATAAATGGGTGAAGTTGGTTGAGATTGATAAAAGTAGGTTGAAGTAGGTTGAAGTGAGTTGATTTTTTTTTTGGGGTACGATGGGTAAAAGTTGGTTAAAATAGTAGAAAGTAGATTGAAGTTGGCTGAAGTTGGTTGAAGTGGATTGAAGTTGGTATTTTTCTATTGAAGTTCGTAAAGTGGGTTGACGTGGGTTTATGTGGATTTAAGTTTATTGATGTTGGTAAATTTAGATTTACTAACGAAAAGAACATGACCTAATAAAGTTCGAGTCAAATCACAACCACCCTTTTGCTATCACTTAAAGAAATGCACGTTCTAGCAAGTAGTGAGGGTGTTACACTATAGGATGAAAAGAACATCTTGACATCTTGTGTGCAAAGAATTAAATTGGCGTCTCTGTTTAGACAATTTATTCAAATCATAAAGCTTGAGGGGGCAAAAAAGAGGAACTTCGAGACCTTGATTTATGGAAGAAGATATTCACACCTCTTATTAAGGTTAAGAGGTAACTTGAAGCGACTGATGTCATGAACCTATTAGAATATATCAGCCGCGGAATAAGGATGAAAATCTTAAATTTTGATAGGAGGTTAGAACACATCTTTTGGTCGCTCGCTCAAAGTTCTGATTGGTGCAACAGATATCATGATGTAGTTGCTTTTGATACAATTTACAAAGGAAACTCCTATGACATTCCATGTGGGATCTTTGTTGGCATTGATAATGAAAAGACAATCTTGTTTGGAGTGGCACTTCTTTGTTATGAGATGACATATACTTTTAGATGACTAATGAAGGTTTCATATATTATCACGAGCCTTTTCTTTTTTTTTTTGGTTAAATTAATCAAAGAAAAGTCGTACACACACATGCACCTGAGCACACATACACACATGCACTTACAAGTGCACGCACACGCACGCACAAGCAAAACAAGGTAAGTAACGGACACCTATTGGACCCACTATCTTACATGGATACAACGGGTCAATAGCCTAAGGGAAGGGAGAAAAGCTCAAGACAAAGTCCTCCCACTACTGGTAGTCTCGCAATTGAAAATATGAGACATCCATCGTTTGAACTTCGGCGTTGTTTGACAAAATTAGCTGTTTAGGTATTGGATAACAGTTCAGGCAGCGGATAGCAATTCAGGCAGCGGATAGCGTTTTTAATTTAGCTGTTAGCGGATAGCTGTTTAGATTAGCGGTTGAAACTAATGTGTTCGGTAAATTTTATGCTAGCTGATTAATGTAAATAGACATAAAAGAAAATAGATAATTTCCAAAGACAAAATTTTTAAAGGATATTTTTGGCTAAAAAATATGAAACACTATTTTTAAATGTCAAACGTTAATATTATTAGTTTTTCAAAAACGCTACTTAAAACGCTAAATGTTACTTGAAATGCTAGTGAAGACACTAGTTTACCAAACACTACAAATTATCTAATTAGTCTATTGACCTTATCAAAATGATAAACGCTACCTAAAGTGTTACTGTTGAACGCGGCCTTCATGTCTACAGATTTTAAAATCATACATGCTGGAAAATGGGCTTTTAGATGGGCGAAAATTTACCATGAATTCATAAGTATTTTACCCCTCCTTTTATTTCACTCAAACAAAATACTAATGCTTGGTGGGAAAAAAATTTGGGAACCGCCAGTATGACATATGGATTCCAATAAGTATCCAGAACACGGCAGTACCTCCGCGTTCGGAAGCTGCTGCATGGTAACAAAATAATCCGCGAAGCACTTTGAAGGAAAATTTAAGCACATTAGGAGATTAAAACAGTTACTCAAGATACTTTCATTTACTTATTATCGCACAGTGAGATTAAATGTCACATGTATTTGGAAAATGTAACTGTATAGCACATTCAATAGATGAGAAGGACACTTGTCGGTCCACTACTGATTATGCTGTGCTTCTGGGACCTATTCTCATTGTATGACACTTGAAGAAACGACAGTACATTGGGAGATTAAAATAGTTATTCAAGATACTTTCATTTACTTATCATCGCACAATGAGGTTAAATCTCACATGTATTTGGAAAATGTAACTGTACAGCACATTCAATAGATGAGAAGGATACTTGTTGGTCCACTACTGGTTATGTTGTATTTTTGGGACCTATTCTCATTGTGTGGCACTCAAAGAAATAACAGGTTGTTTCTCGAGTATCAGGCAATAAGATTAGTTCCCAGAAACACAGCATAACTAGCAGTCTATCGACAAGTGTTCTTACAACCAGCCCAGTTTGCATCTGAGTAGGCAACAATGACAGAAGTGGTAATAGCAGGATGAAGTAGACGTCAATCACCCAATGTGCCCTACAGGTACCTAAAAATTCGCTTGACAGCAGAAAGATGAGAGGTATGAGGGGGCACGTATAAACTGGGAAACTACATGAATTGCATTTGTAATATCAGGTCGAGTCATAGTTAAATATTAAAGAGCTCATACCATACTTCTGTTCCTATTATGGCCTCTTTCAAGCCTGTTGAACCTAGTGAGAGCTTATGGTACCCTGACTCTGTAGCGGCATCTCATATGACACCCGATGAAGGTATTTTAACCTCTAAAACTACTTATTGGTGGTCTAATAAGGTTTAGGCAGGGAATGGTATACTATTACCAATTAAATTTGTTGGACATATGTGTGTTATGACTCCTAGTCAGTCGTTAACACTTAAATCTATGCTTCATATGCCTGACCTTAAACATAATCTATTGTCTATGCGTCGTTTATGTCATGATAATTGCTCAGTCTACTCTCACTAGTAAGGGTCTTCAACCAAGTTGGTCCAATGTTGACCCTAGGTCAAGGACTAGGTTCCCCTAGGTCAATATTGACTTCTTAAGAAGGTCAAAGTAAGCTTAGAAAAGGTGGTTTGATAGTCCTAAATAAGAAGTTTGACCACTCAATCATCCCAAAACCACCTCATTAGAGCATTTTTAGTTTTCTAGGTAGAATACTTCATCTCATTTCGAGCTCCATTTTAACCATGCAAATAAGCTCCAATTTTTGTAAATTATACATGGATGGAAAATCCCAGATGTCTACTTTCCAAAAAGTCTTGAATTGCACTCAAACTCCAAGTACCGAGAAAGTTATGGACTAAAAACCAAGCAAGGATTGATCTAGGATTGGAAAATACACGGTTTTAATTATGAGCTTAATTAAGGAGGTTATGGCTGTAATTTTGGAGATTAATAAGTATGGGATGATTCTTCACACACAAGGAAGACTTTTCATGTGGAGGCACCTCCATTGGTGGAGTAGAGCCTTCTCAAAGGTCTCCAGAAGATGGAGGATAAATCCTAGAAAATACATCTCGTTTTGATTGTAATTATCTTAAGCATTTAGATTTATTTTTCTATGATATTTTGTAAGCCTCCTATTAGCCCACTTGCCCCACTAATGTACAACTAATTTTTCCTCTAATTGGGTATTTATAGGCCCAATTATCTCCATGAAAATTCAAAATTGATGAATGATATGAGAGCTTGAAGCTTGGTGCTTTGCTCAAAATCTCAAATTCTTTATCTCTCTAAGGAGGTGGTCATTTAAGTTCATCCCTTTAATCTAATTCTTGGTGCTAAGGTTTTAGAGAGTTAGAGGGTGGTTTGATTTAATCTAGGTGGTGGTTTAACCTTTAGCGTAGATATATCCTCTTTGATTTATCTCTTGGTTCCATATCTCAAGTATTAATCCAATTTCATTAGAAAAGTTCTTCTATTTAGGGATTCTTTCTCTCTCTCATAGTTTATTCTTGAGAAGATTGATTTTCAACATCCTTTGGGCTCACCTTCACAGATTTCTCGCCTTTATTTGATCAAATGGAAGCCCCCATGCATCAGTTAATGCATGATGCTAGAGAAGTTTGGCATAGGAGGCTTGGACATTGTAGCCATAATGTTTTGGATAGTCTTGGGAAAGTTAATATTATTAAAACTCCTATTTTTCATTATACTTGTGTTACATCTCACTTAGCTAAATCCCCAAAATTGCTTTTAATAAAGTTGATCATTGTTCACAAACATCATTACATATTATACATTCTGATCTTTGAGAAGCACCCATGATTTTGTTAAACATTTTCGCTATTATGTTATTTTTGTTAATGATTTTTCATGTTTTACTTGGTTATGTCCAATGAAACGTCTTCAAAAATTTTCAAACATTAGTTGATAATCAGTTTAACAAATTCATCAAAATTTTTCAATGTGACAGTGGTCGTGAATTTTGATAATGGTCCGCTTCAAGATCATTTCGTTCAAGCTAGTATCCTTTTTTGCAAATCATGCCCGATTCCCAGGCACAGAGTGAAGTTGCTGAATGCACACATAGACACATTCTTGAGATGGTTTGTTCTTATTTTAATTCAATCTAGCTTACCATCTCTTTTTTGGGTTGAAGTTGCCTTTGCAACAGTATCACTATTAATCGTTTACCAGTACCAAATCTTACCAATCAAAGTCCTTTTCAAAAGTTGTTTGGATGTGTGCCTGATTACACATTTTTACGAACCTTTGGTTGTGAATATTTTCCGACCTTCGCTACTTGTTCCTCCAACAAGCTAAAGCCTCGATCCGTTCAATGTGTTTTTCTTGGCTACGCTTGCCAATTTAAAGGATACTGTTGCTTTGATCCCAAAACGGGCAAAATTTATACTAGTCGACATGTATGATTTCATGAAATAGTTTTCCCTTATTTCTCTCTGGTTGCACAATTTTTAACATCGCCACATGATCCTAGTAGTTTCATGGAGTATATTCTTATACTTGCTTGTACTGCTTCCCCTACTCCTTTAGTATCACATGTTGCACCGCCTCTCACCATGCTCTTCCGAGTCTAAACTCCTCTGTTAGCTTTCATGAAGCTCTCAATATATTTATTAATATGTTTTGATGAAAGCCAAAAAAGGCAAGTTCTCCAATCTTGTGATATTTTAATCATATTCTAAAATTGCTATTTATAATTGACATTATTATGGGAATATTGTAATATTCAATCAAAGGCAAGTTTATTTTAACCTTCCATGTATCTTGAGATTATTAAGATGTATCTTACTTATGGAAAGAATGACAAATCAGCCCAAGAGAATCAAATCAGCCCAGAAAATCAGTTAGCCGTTGAAAAGAGATCAAGTATCCGTTACTTGCAGATTTTGGACAATCTTCAGGGTGATCTCATAGCCTTTGATTCTTCAATTGGTATCAGACCAAACCCACTATTTCTTGACTTTACCGTCAAGTGGGAACGATCATGGCGGCTACCGGAGAAGGCTACTATGATCAAGGTCGTTCTACTGTTAGACCACCTTTATTCAGAGGTACTAACTTTTCATATTGGAAAAATTTGATGCAGATGTTTATTAAAACTGAAGATTATGAATTATGGAACATCGTGACAAAAGGACCATATGTTCCGCAAATCACGATTGATGGAAAGGCAGTTGCAAAAACCGAAGATCAATACACCCAAGAAGACTTTGCAAGGCTATCAAAAAATTATAAGGCTATGCACATATTATATTGTGGATTAGATGCTAATGAGTACAATCGTATTTGTGCATGTGAATCAGCCAAGGAAATATGAGACAAGCTGGTGGTGACATATGAAGGGACAAGTCAAGTGAGAGAGACTAAAATCAACATGTTCGTTCACCAATACGAACTATTCAGAACGCAACCCGACGAAACAGTCAAGGAGATGTTCACAAGGTTCACTGATATAACGAACAATCTTAAGTCCCTTGGCAAAACCTACACCAACGAGGAGATGGTTAGGAAAAAACTTCGGTGTCTTCCTAAAAACAAGTGGGGTCCAAAGGTCACTGCAATTGAGGAAGCCCAAAACCTCAAGACACTAGCTTTGGATGATTTGCTAGGAAAACTCCTTACGCACGAGATTCATCTTAAATAAGATGAAGAGGAAAAAGAAACTCAATTCAAGAAAGGTGTAGCGTTCATAACTGGAAGTGAAGACGCCCTTTCCTCGAAAGAAGAGTCAAGCGAAGAGGATGAAGATACTATGGCAACGATCGCTAAAGGATTAAAGAAACTGTTCAAATCAAAGAAATTTAATCCCAAGAAGTTCTACAAAAAGGGATCATCATCAAGCAAAATGGAGAAGCTCTCAAAAGGTACAAAATTTCTTAACAACAAAAATGATTTGGGTCCTTGCTTTGGATGTGGATTGCCAGGACATATTGTGAAAGACTGTCCAGTTTTGCAAATGAAAGCCGAAAAGCGTAAACAAAAAGCCAAGAAGGAATTCAAGAGAGCCATGATTGCCGCATGGAGTGATAGTGACTCCAGTGACAGTGACCAAGAAGAAGAAATAGCAAACCTATGCCTTATGGCGAATGACGTTCAAGAAATCGAATCTGAAAACTTGGATGAGGTAGACTATTCTGACCTTCTTGAATACTCGAAGGATGAATTAGCCCAAGCATTAATCCAATACATTCGATGTGAACAAGAATATTTGTTCAAGATAAAATCCTTGAAGAAAACAATTCGTAATTTACTCTCTGAAAAAGAGTCGTTACAAAAATTGAATAGTGAATCTCTTTCAAAAATTGAAATGCTTGAAAATGAAAAGAAAGAGCTTCAATCCAAATATGAGGGTTGGAGTATTAAAATTTTCTAAAGGGCAAGAAAACTTGGACAAATTGCTAGGCTCTCAAAGGATGTCTTTCAACAAAGAAGGTATTGGATACAATCCTTTCAACAAAAAGAAAAATTACAAAAATTTCTTTGTTCTTGAAACATCCAAAGACAAATCTCACACCGTATGTAATTATTGTTTAAAGAAGGGTCATATTTCCTACTCATGTTCTCTCAAAAAGCCAAACACCAAGATAATCCAAGTTTGGGTACCAAAAGGAACAAGACCACAAAATAGAGTCACAACCTATGTTGCACCCAAATTCGATACCATGGCTAGAAAGATTTGATTTAGTGTCTTGATGAAAGGGGGAGAATTCTTAATACTGGTGCATAAATTGAGGGGGAGCCCTCTCTTAGTACTAATCCAGTCATTGAAGTGTTGCAGGACACTTATCAAGCAAACTAGTGACAAGTCAGAAAATTCAAGGCCTTGGGATACAGTTCAAGGCACTGAACTATAGGCAGAACCTAACTCCTCTCTGTAAGTCAAATTAAGGGCTTGAACTTCACTTTCAAGGCCTTGGCCATGAATCATTAAAACCCAATGGAAGGCAATCTGATTTGGGCACGTGAATCTTTTTTTGTTATTTTATATATTAACCAAAAAGGGGGGAGGGCTTGATATTTTCCAACTTCTAACTAATTTGTGTTTTTTAGTTGGGAAAGTTTTTTTGAAACGCAATCCCTTAAATCAAGCAATTTTTTTTCACCTACTATGCGTGTGACTGCCTAATTGATTTACTTCCCACTTGAGAAATTTTTAATTTTTGAATCTGCTCAATTATCCTTTGAAGGTAAGCATGATTAATAACCATCATACTTTATGTTTTCATGGCATGTGACATATTATGCTTGAACATCAGACTGTTTTATTAATACCCTTATGTGCATATATGTGCCTTTCATGAGATTATTAAGTTAATATATGCTGGCATATGCGATTAACTTTATATTAGTATTGCCTCTATATGCATTATATATATATATATATATATATATATATATATATATATATATATATATATATATATATATATATATATATATATATATATATAATAATATATATATATATATATATATATATATATATATATATATATATATATATATATATATACATAAATGCCATAGATAAAGGGAGAGCATCTTTATATATAGTTGATTTGTTAAGGGGGAGCTACATGTGTTTGCAATAATTTTTACATGCAGCTCTAATTTTTCTTTCTCCTCTTGTGCTACCTTTTTAATGAAATACAAAAAGGGGGAGAAGTATTTGGAAAGCTTTTTACTTGTACCATTCAAAATTATATTGATATATTATTGGGTTTTGTCTTTCATCAAAAAGGGGGAGATTGTTAGCTTTCATGAAGCTCTCAATATATTTATTAATATGTTTTGATGAAAGACAAAAAAGGCAAGTTCTCCAATCTTGCGATATTTTAATCATATTCTAAAATTGCTATTCATAATTGACATTATTATGGGAATATTGTAATATTCAATCAAAGGCAAGTTTATTTTAACATTCCATGTATCTTGAGATTATTGAGATGTATCTTGCTTATGGAAAGAATGACAAATCAGCCCAAGAGAATCAAATCAGTCCAGAAAATCAGTTAGCCATTGAAAAGAGATCAAGTAGCCGTTACATGCAGATTTTGGACAATCTTCAGTGTCACTAAACTGTAGTTCAAGGCCTTGAACTGAAGCAAGAAATCAGGATGTGTCCAACCGCTACTTTCCTTCTGCTTCTCCAAGCCTTGCCTATAAATATACAAGATGGTTGAGAGCTGGAAACACGAAGCAAGAAGAGCATTCATTGGCATACTCATACTCTCAATTATTGTACTCATTGAGCTTCAAATTGCTATTACTCTTTGCGTTGTTCAAGTAGTGATTAGGTGGGATTATAGAGTTGAAGGGTCAACTCTACCAAACCTTGTTGAGAGTGTCAACTTGGGTCTTGGAACTTAGAGTAGGTGTACTCTAGAGTTGTAATCACCCCTCCTAATAAAGATTCGGGTTAATCCTAGAGTTAGGGAACTCTAGGCGGGGATTAAGCCTTTTGAGGCCCAACTTCGTTAAAAATCGATTGTGTTTTGTCCCGATTTACTTTTTCGCATTTACATTTAGATTGTTTAGCAACCTTGATTATCACCCCATTCACATCCCTCTAGGGTGATCTCATAGCCTTTGATTCTTCATCCTCTCTTCAGTCCGTGCTATTCGCGAGTCCTCCCTGCCCCCCATGTGTCCAATCAGGTCTCACCGTCTCATATAGTCTCATCTTCCCCAATAGTTGTGTCTAGCCCACTTTCATCCCCTCCAGTGGTCGAGTGTAGTCCTCGCTCATTTGCTTCCCCTTATGTCATCCCTCGTCGTTTTTGGGTCTTCTCGTAGGGTTAGTTCTTCTCCATCTTGTTTTGCTTCTAGTCAGCATATTCCTTATGCGTAATCCTCGTCGGCCTCAGTCTTACTCCCGCATGTCCCTAATGTTCATCCCATGCAAACAAGGTCTAAGTTTGGCATTCACAAACCAAAACACCTCATGTCTGTCAATGTTGAGTGTATTGAGACTGAGCCCACATTGTTTTGGAAAGCGTTTAAAAATCCTAAGTGGAAAGCGGTGATGGTTGATGAGTATGACGCTATTATTTCTAGTAATACATGGGAACTTGTACCTTCTCGACGTTATTAGAATCTTGTGGCCAGTAAGTGGGTTTACAGGATTAAATACCGACCTGATGATGAAGTTAAGCATAACAAAGCAACGCTGGTTGCTGTCAGTAATCACCAACAAGCAGGTATTGATTTTCACGAAGCTTTTCCAGTTGTTCATCCTGCTATTATTAGACTTGTTCTGTCTCTTGTTGTCACTCACAAATGGCCTATTCGTCAACTTGACATTAAGAATTCCTTTCTGCATGGCATTCTTACCGAGCAAGTTTCCATGCGTCAGCCTCCTGGTTTATACACTTCAATTTCACCCATCATGTGTATCGTCTCAGGAAAGCCATTTATGTCTTGAAACAAGCTCCTCGGGCTTGGTTTCATCGCTTCAGTAGGTTTCTGCTTACATATGACTTTATCTAGAGTCAATCTGAACCATCTATATTTATCCTTCGCACTTTTAATCAAATGCTTGTCATCCTGTTATATGTTCTTCCAGTCTACACTTTTCCTTCATTGACACTGTCTCCCATCGGTTTGTCGTTAAGGACCTTGGGGACCTTCACTACCTTCTTAAGTGCAAGTCTCTCACTCTCCCACACTTTTGTTCCTTTCACAGCATTAGTATACCACCGATCACCTTTGCAAATTCCATCTCTACACTTGCAAGCCTATCCATACTTCGCTTGTTGCTAGGACTGCCCTTACGCTTACATGTGGTGATTTACTTGCATAGTTGCATGTATATTAAATCTCACATGTATTTGGAAACCGTAAGTGTATAACACATTGACTTGCCTAATATGATCAGCATATTAAATCCACAATTGTACGGGTAAAATATTGCACCACGCAAGAATTTACTTCCCATTTCATATGGATATTATAGCAGAACCTCTTAGAAGGATTATGTAGGATATATTGCCTGCGGGCCTGCCTTTCATTTTTTTTTTAAAGAAAAAAGTGTTGGCGTGTAGTGACGTTGTGATTGTTTGGGACAACCTATTGTGTGGCAAACAACGCTCTTCTTATCATCACTGTGGAGAACGCATAGCTAATGTCCTTCGCAAGATTAACACTATCGTTTCATGCTCAAGCTTAACTGTAAATTAAATGAGCATGCAATGCACAATGGTTTGATAATAAGATGATGATGATGACCATGACATATATATATATATATATATATATATATATATATATATATATATATATATATATATATATATATATATATATATATATATATATATATATATATGTACACATTTACACATATATATATACGGATGCATATATATATATATATATATATATATATATATATATATATATATATATATATATATATATATATATATATATATATATATATATATATATGTACAAATATGATAAACCTCTATTTTACACACTTTTAGGCATGATTTTTACCTCTCATATTGGCGATTTCTAGTAAAATCCTGAGAGTTTAGAGGTCGATTACTCATACTTTACCTCAAATCTACCTAAAAGTTGTGTTTTTGTGCTTACAGGAGTATGATTTGAATAAATGAGGAAAATAAGCCAATGCCGTGCCAAATAGGAGCTAAAAAGGAGGATTTCAAGCCAAAAGAGAGTGGCACGGTGGCACCATGCCATGCAGACTGACCGTGCCACCCAGAGGCACGAGGAAACGCAAGCCAGGGATGTGGCACGGTGTGACCGTGCCGTGTGGCACGACCGTGCCACATTAGTTTTTCCCGTATAGTCGCGATTTGGTGTTGTAATGAGGATTCATGCTTTTCTCTATTGGGCTCTCTCTCGAAAATAGGCGATTTTAGGGTTCTTATGTTTCATCTTTCGTTATTATTGAATTGAAGGCTTGAGATCGAATTGGATTTACGCTTTTAGCAGATTGTCACTGCAGATTATATAGAGTACATTCCTTTACCTTTTCTCTCACGTTTTAATTTAAGTTTCATACTTTTTGGCATGTTTGTGTTCTTGATTGAGAGTGTGATTAGAATGATGTTTAGTGGCTAAATTTCTTAATCTTGGATTGGATGTAGCCCCTATGATGTGATTTGGATTGTTGTCATAGGTTTTTGTGAATTTACGGCCATATTATAATTGAACTCTCACTTAGCATGCCAGGTGTTCGATGAATTGCCTGAGAGGGTTAAATTCATGTTCGTAATTAGGGTTTAGGATATTAACAAAAGTTAGGTCCTTTACTTAGAGTGGCTTTGTGAGCGATTGAATCTCTTAACATGAAAATAGTTAGGGTTTCAATTGGGAATTAGGATTATACAATCTTGTGGTCTTGCGACTCTAGTTTTATGAAAATAGATAACTAGAGCAGCCTGATCAGTCTAATGACCTTTGAGAGAAGGCGCAGATGCTTTTAACTGGTAATCATTCCATTTCAGTTGTCTTGCGGGCAGATTCACATGACCTAGTTTATATTCCAATGGACATCATAGTGTGGTGAACCCCAATCCAGGATCCTCACCATTACTGATCTAGATTTAACAGAATTAGAATTAGGTAAACCCACTTCACCAGACTTTAGCCTAGATTGAGTGTTAAAGGTTGATTCGGTGGTTGAAACCAAGTTCCTCGTGGACACGACCCGTACTTGTCTTTGCTGGCTATAACTGGCACCGTGCACTTGCGGTATATTTTTAACTCAACAAGTTTTTGGCGCCGTTGCCGAAGAACTTGTTTGTTTTCAACATCGAAAGCGATTTTAAACGCGCAAGATTAGGCTTTTTCTCTTTTTTCTTTCTCTTTCCCCTTTCCTCTTTTCTTCCTCCTTGCTTGTTTTTACCCTTGCTTGAGCCTGCTTACGCTTGGTATAGTTTTTGGCTTTGTATGCACAGGCACAGTCAGGGGAGTCATAACTTGCTTCCCTTGAATCCTGAAATCGAAGCTACTGCTCGCAAGCAAAGCGGCGCACGCAGAAAGAAGCAAGCCGAATCCTCCATGGTGGGGCAAGACAACGGAGTTCTGAGGGACTATGCCATGCCTCAGTCGCTGGGTATCACTTCATCTATAGTGAACCCTGCAGTTGAGGTCAACAATTTTGAGTTGCGCCCGGCCCTCATCTCCTTGGTGGAGCGCGATCAGTTCGGTGGGCATCCATCTGAGAACCCCAATATGCATCTTCGTAATTTTCATGCGAAGTGTGACACGATTAAGCTCAATAGGGTCCCCACTGACGCCATTAGACTGAGATTCTTTCCGTTCTCTTTGAGGGACAGAGCTAGAGACTGGCTCCAAAATGAGGAGTCGAACGCCTTCGCCACCTGGGATGCGCTCTCCAAAGCATTTTTGAGCAAGTACTTCCCTCCAGGGAAGACAGCCAAGTTGAGAGCCGACATCACTTCCTTCGCCCAGCTGCACAGTGAATCCTTATATGAGGCTTGGGAACGGTTCAAGGACTTACAACGCCAGTGCCCCCACCATGGAGTCCCTGACTGGTTCCTTATCCATACTTTTTACAATGGCCTTGATCATTCCCTGAAGATGTCCATTGATGCTGCTGCTGGGGGTGCACTTATGGGGGAAATCCATTGAAGTGGCCAAGGCCCTACTGGAAGACATGGCCGCCAATAATTATCATTGGTCCAACGAGCGGGGTCCTCAAAAGAAGAGTGGAAGTAAATACGAAGTAGATGCTGTAGACATGTTGGCAAGCAAGGTTGATGCCCTTGCCCAGAGGTTTGATAAGTTGAGCACCCCTCACCCAGGGAGCCCCTCTAATGCCATGTATGCGGTTGGGATGTCATGTGAGGTATGCGGTATTCAAGGACACATAGCTGATGAGTGTCAAGCCCATCTCCAGGGCGTGGAGCAAGTTAATGCCTTCCAGAATTACAACCCACGCCCACAGGGAAACCCATACTCAAATACCTACAACCCCGGTTGGAGAAATCATCCAAACTTCTCCTACTGCAACAACAATCCCCTGCCACCCAATGCCTCTCAACCTCAATAACCCAATCCTCCATATAAAGCCCCGTATAACCCATCCCCTCCTCCTCCTCAACCCAAGTCGAACTTGGAGAGCATCATGGAGCGTTTCATCGCGACACAAACTAAGACTAATAAGGTTCTTAGTGAGTCGATTAATCAACTGAACGCCAAGTTCGATGCTATGGCCTCTCACCAAAAGGCGATGGATGCTCAGATCGCCCAGATAGCCCAGCAGGTTAGCCATCTCTCTCGACCTCAAGGACACCTGCCGAGTCAGCCTGAGACCAACCCCAGAGGTCATGTCAATGCTATCTCAACTGTGAGGGAGGGATTGGAGGAGAGTCCGGTGATGGTTCTTCAAGAGACAGTTTCAGTTCCTGATTCTGTAGGAACCGAAGAGCAGTAGAATGAGAATGGGCTGAACTCTATGGAGCTAATGCATCCCGCACCTCCCCTCCGTCCCTACCAGCCACCAGTACCCTATCCTCAGAGGTTGGCCCGAGCCAAGCTATTTCAGCTTGAGCCCAAATATGCGAGATTCTTGGAAGTGCTGAAACGGGTCTATGCTGATACCCCTTTCTTGGGAGCTCTACGGCAAGAACCTTCCTGCCTGCAGTTTGTGCGAGACTTTCTTTCCAAGAAAGGTGAGCCCGAGGAAGGATCAGTGATATCCATTGGCCGGATGGGCAGCTCAATCCTACAGTCACCTGCCAAGCTGCAAGATCCGGGTGATTTTTCCATCCCTTGCTGCATTGGGGATGTGCAAATAGAGGGAGCGCTCTGCGACCTGGGGGCCGGCGCGAGTTTAATGCCCTTCTCCCTCTACCGGAAGCTGAGGTCACTAAAACTCACCCCCACCACCATATCCGTTCAGCTGGCTGATGGCTCCACCAGGAGACCTATAGGCATTTTGGAGGATGTCCCAGTTAAGGTGGGTGAATTCGTCATCCCTTGCGATTTTCTCATCCTGGACATGGACGAGAGTTCTCATACGCCTATCATACTGGGACGACCTTTTCTGGCTACCGCCGGGGCGAAGATAAACGTAAAGGCCGGCACGATCTCGTTCGAGATACTTGAAAAGAGGATGGATTTCTGCCTCCCTTCGGTGCCCGTCATCTGTCCCTCTCCTGTTGCGCCCATGCCAGCCATTCCTTCTGCTACTGCCTCGAGGGTCGAGGTTTTTGATGGGGATGGATGCCCCTACGTATGGCCCACAACGTTTAAGGATCCGTTGCTGATCCCATCTACTTCGGGGGCTATCTCTGCCGATACTGGGGAGCTAGTCGAACCCACTCCACCATTCTATACACCCACTACTGCACCTCCCGCGTCATCACCGATCACCATTTGGAGGTAAGGGTCAAGCTAAAGACCTAAAACAAGCGCTTCTTGGGAGGCAACCCAAGCTTTATTGCTTTCCCAAACAAACAAACAAAAAAAAAAGGGAACACAGAACCAGAGATTTGGCACGGTGCAACCGTGCCCTAGGGCACGACCGTGCCATAATTCTCTCTTCCATCCCTTAAAAAAAAAAATGCGGGTAGCACGGGGGCATCGTGCCTCGCAGCACCCCGTGCCCTCTTTCTCCCCCCAAAAAAAAGAAAAAAAAAGATTAACAAACGGCCGGGCAGCGAAGTAGCACGGTGTACCCGTGCCATAGGACACGACCGTGCCACTTTAAAAACTGCCGAAAAGCCCGCTTTCTTCCTCTTCTTCTTCTTTCTTTCTCCTTCTCCATCATTCGAACCCCTCGCTTTCTCTCTCCTCTGCGTGCGTCCCTCACCCCTCTCCTCACCATTTTCACTCACTCAAGCTCTCAAATCCTCTCAAATCCTCTCCATTCTTCCTCCGTTCTTCTATTTCTTCATCTCTTTTCATTTTTCCCTCACTATTTCTTCCTTTTCACCACCAACCGCCTCAAAACCTATATTTTACTTTCTCTCTCTAAAGCCCAAAAACCTCCATTGTTGAGGTTTAAGGTTGTAGAGAGCGAAATTGATACTACTCCTACCTTTCTCATCTCCTTCTGAGTTCAGATCTGCAATTATTTCAACAATGGGAAGAAAATGAACCGAGGAGCCTTCCAAGGGTCCATCCCTACCCAAGAAATCGTCAAGAGCAACACCGTCCTCCACTGTGCCTGCTGCTGCTAAAGGTACTAAAGATGCTTTCCCTCTTGTTTTACCAGCTAGTACTAGGGGTTTGCAATTTGTTAGTGATGACCAAAAGTCTCGTTATGAGCTTTTAGCTACTAGGCATGCTAGTAAGCAAAAATTCTTCCATGCTGACTCCTTGCGGACCTTAGGAATGTTGGATGATATGTTGACTCTGTTTGGTCGATTAGGGTGGACTGATTATATTAACATGCAATACACATCCTATGACCGCCTTATGGTCGAGTTTTTGAGTTCCTTAGCTGTTGATTGGGATGGTAGTTGTAATGGTCAGGAAGTCGCCATTTATTTTCGAATATTTAACATTAATCACCGGATGAGTCTGAGAATGTTTAATGACCTCTTGCGACTCCCGGTGGCCGATGGGGCATATGGGGACTTACCCTCTTTGTGACGACCTGACTCCATTTGGTTGAGCATCACCTGCTCCAAACGAAAAGAGTATACTGATAGGTGGAGGCGACCTAGAGTCTTTGACCCTCGACAGGCCAAGGCTACCGACATTTGTAATGTCAACCTTCGGTACCTTCAGCGCCTAACGGCGAACATTGTTTTCGGCCGCAACGACAACCAGAATGGTTGTCGGAAGGCCGAACTGTTTATTATCTGGTGCGCCTTGTCAGGCACCCCTCTCAACACGGGGGCCTTTATAATCCGTCACCTGGCGGAGGTAGCCAAACCTAGTAACAGAAATGTCCTTAGTGTCGGCGGTACTATTACCGCCATCGCTATTGCCTTAGGCTACGGTTCGATACTCTCTTCTCTCGAGCCCCATTTTCCGGATGCTCACCTCGATCTCGGTACCCTTCACCACATGCATATCATAGATACCCGAGGTGAAACCATTAGGCACCCCCACCATAAGACCATCCTTTTTAACCTTCCCAACTCTGAGCGCACCACGGTCGCAAACAAAAGAAAATGGAATTGCGACGGGCGCATTATTAGGGCCACTGTTCTTCCTAGCAAGGAGCAGTTGGCCGCTGACCTTGACCTAGATAAGGGTGAGGAGAGTGAGGCGGGTAGTGATGAGGGTGATGACGCTCTTGAGACCGAAGCCGTGGCCGAGGCCAGTGGTGTCCCTATCCCTCCTGAGGCCATCCCGCCACCACCACCCCTTCACCCACCATTCACCCATCCGACGGGTGGGTCTTCCTCCTCCGCAGCCTACATGCCGCTGGACCCCACGTTCCTTCAGTCTTTCTCCAACCTCCAAATGGAGGTGTCGGGTCTTAGGGAGGGTTTTAGTGGCATGCGCCACGATATCCAGCGCATTTCTGGGCGCATGGATTCCATTGAGGAGGGGGTGAGTCACTTTCGCAGTTATATTGACCGCCAAGAGCAGAGGGAGATGAGACGGATGCAGCGTGAGGAAGAGCGGGCGATTCGAGTGGCCCGTGAGTATGAGGAGAGACGGAGGATGAACGAACTGCTTTGGCGCCAGTCCGAGTCGATTCGACAGCTGGAGGAGCGTCTTCGCTCTTTGCCGGGCGCCCCTGCCGGCTCGTCGTCCTCCCCACCCTTTGACCAGGGCGGCTCCTCCCCTTCCTACCCCTTTCCCCCGCCCTTTTGGCCTCCACCTGGGCTCGATGGCGCCCAGTGACTGTCTTCTGTTCCCCCTTCCCCCCACTTGTTTTATCTTACTTCCTATCTTTTTTATTGGGGACAATGAACTGCTTAGGCATGGGGGGGTGAGCTCACCAGCTGTTAAGTGACGATTTGTGGTTTGTGTTGGCTTGTATATACCCCTTTGTATATAGCATCCCTGCATATAGCATCTAGTTCTCATTTTAGCTTCGGTGCATTTTTAGGATGCATTAGTTTTCGTTTTATTTTTCTATTTTGATAAGCATGTAGGATAGCGCATATAGATAGATAATGCATTGTATATATTTTATTTTCTAACCCTTGGTCTCAAGTGGACATTTGTCGAGTGGAGCTTCACAAGACTGCGAGGTAATTCTTCTAACTCTACTCTTCATTTATTTACTCATTGACTGCTTAGGGTGATTTATTGTTTTCGTCGTTTCGCCTTTGGGGAAAAAAAAGAAAAAAACAGAAAAGAAAAAAAAAACGGAAAGGGTTTTGAAAACCCCTCCTATGACGATGACCAAGGCATTGTGGATCAGTTGATTGACATGGTTGTGTATGCTTGTGGGTTCTTTGTGGCAAAATGTGTTTGATTGATAATTTTGAAAATGTTTTGACCAGATTGTCTGGTTCGCATTCCTGGTTGCCCTTGAAACCCCCCTCGTCATGATTGATTATTCCTTTTAAGTAGGATATCCTTGGGGTTGGTTGTATTGTTTGGTAGTGTGACCCGTGAGATTTTGAGCCTATAGACTAATCCATCAATTTAGTCTCACATTCTTTTTCCTGTGTGTCTCTTCCATGACAACATCTCTAGAACTTGCTTGGATTCTCTTTGAAACCGCATCTCGCATGTACATAACGATGAAATGATAGAGGCATTTATTTGTTTTTGAGCTACATAGCCAAATTGCCACCCGTGATTCAATGTTTTTAACCCTTTGCTTACCCCTTTGAGCCTTACCCGTTTTTGTTGTGAACCTTTCACTACTAGCTCTTGGCCTAAACACATTTATTACCTTTCAGCCAAAGCTAGTAGAGCAACGCTTCACTATTCTGTTGGTAGTTGTGGGTGTTATGCACAGTTGTGGTTAATTTGGTCTGTACGGGGGCTGCATCCTCGTAGCTATTTGGGAATTGATTGTTTTGTTGTTGTGCATGCCAATCACTCATTTTCTTGTCCTTACCCCCAAAAAAAAAAAGAAAAAAATGAGAAAAGGAAAGGGAAAAAAGAAACTTATTGAAACCTAAAAAGGGTGATAAATAAGAGCGTTTGGCATGATGGTATATTACATTCCCGATGGCCCTTTTGTTTTAGGGCGTGCTTGTGTTCCTAATGAGAGTGCGATATGATTTGTTTAAGTGTTGGTTGCTCACTAGTTATGGTTTTCAGCTCCTCACTTCCCAAATTGTTTATCCCCCTCCTGCCTGCGCCGTTAGCCCCATTTCAACCCTACAAAGTCCTCTTGATTGTTGTTGTGTATATTGCACTTTCGTGGTGGAGAATTGAGAATTCTACCAAGCCTATGGTAGATTGTTTAATTGGAAGAGAATCGAGTGAACCTCTTTACATCCTGAACACATGTGAGGGAGTGCATTTACTTTGTTTCCCCCCTCTGAGAGTCACTACCAAGCCTTCTAGCCCACTGCTTGTTTGGATGCGTCTTGATTGGGGAGGGGGGTGATATGGTTTGACGGTATGTTAACTTAGACATGTGGTCTTCTCAATGATTGGAAATGAGTTTGGAAATTGTGTTTGTGCCTCAAATCACTCCGCTGGCTATGCGCACCTATGTTCGATTCAACTGATCCCCTACTGGCTTTGCCTGAGGAGGCGAGTAGCTAGAGGTTCTCGACCCCCCGTTCTGTTCATTCATGTTCTAGTCTTGCTTGGGGACAAGCAAGAGATAAGTATGGGGGAGTTGATAAACCTCTATTTTACACACTTTTGGGCATGATTTTTACCTCTCATATTGGCGATTTCTAGTAAAATCCCGAGAGTTTAGAGGTCAATTACTCATGCTTTACCTCAAATCTACCTAAAAGTTGTGTTCTTGTGCTTACAGGAGTATGATTTGAATAAATGAGAAAAACAAGCCAATGCCGTGCCAAATAGGAGCTAAAAAGGAGGATTTCAAGCCAAAAGAGAGTGGCACGGTGGCACCATGCCATGCAGACTGACCGTGCCACCCAGAGGCACGAGGAAACGCAAGCCAGGGATGTGGCATAGTGTGACCGTACCGTGTGGTACGACCGTGCCACATTAGTTTTTCCCGTATAGTCGGGATTTGGCGTTGTAACGAGCATTCATGCTTTTCTCTATTGGGCTCTCCTCGAAAATAGGCGATTTTAGGGTTCTTATGTTTCATCTTTCGTTGTTATTGAATTCAAGGCTTGAGATCGAATTTGATTTATGCTTTTAGCAGATTGTCACTGCAGATTATATAGAGTACATTCCTTTACCTTTTCTTTCATGTTTTAATTTGAGTTTCATACTTTTTGGCATGTTTGTGTTCTTGATTGAGAGTGTGATTAGAAGGATGTTTAGTGGCTAAATTTCTTAATCTTGGATTGGATGTAGCCCCTATGATGTGATTTAGATTGTTGTCCTAGGTTTTTGTGAATTTACGCCCATATTATAATTGAACTCTCACTTAGCATGCCAGGTGTTCGATGAATTGCCTGAGAGGGTCAAATTCATGTTCGTAATTAGGGTTTAGGAGATTAACGAAAGTTAGGTCCTTTACTTAGAGTGGCTTTGTGAGCGATTGAATCTCTTAACATGAAAATAGTTAGGGTTTCAATTGGGAATTAGGATTACACAATCTTGTGGTCTTGCGACTCTAGTTTCATGAAAATAGATAACTAGAGCAGCCTGACCAGTCTAATGACCTTTGAGAGAAGGCGTAGATGCTTTTAATTGGTAATCATTTCATTTCAGTTGTCTTGCGGGCGGATTCACATGATCTAGTTTATATTCCAATGGACATCATGGTGTGGTGAACCCCAATCCAGGATCCTCACCATTACTGATCTAGATTTAACAGAATTAGAATTAGGTAAACCTGCTTCACCAGACTTTAGCCTAGATTGAGTGTTAAAGGTTGATTCGGTGGTTGAAACCAAGTTCCTCGTGGACACGACCCGTACTTGCCTTTGCTGGCTATAACTGGCACCGTGCACTTGCGGTATATTTTTAACTCAACAATCTATATATATATATAATATATATATATATCTATATATATGTATATATATATATATATATATATATGTACATATATATATATAGATATATATATTATATATATATTATATATATATATATATACATCTTACGTATATATACATACATATATATATATATATATATATATATTATATATGTATATATATATATATATATATATATATATATATATATATATATATATAGACACACACACACACACACACGCACATATATATGTACACATACATATATATATAATATATATATATATATATATATATATATATATATATATATATATTATATATATATATATATATATATATATATATATATATATATATATATATATATATATATAATATGCATATATATATTATATATATATATATAATATATATATATATATATATATATATATATATATATAATATATATATATATATATATATATATATATATATATATATATATATATATATATATATGTATATGTATACACACACACACATATATGCATACATACATACATACATGTATATATATATAATATTATATATATATATATATATATATATATATATATATATATAGACACACACTCGTGCGCTCGTGCGTGCACGCACGCACGCACACATATATATAGTTCTAATTTCTACTTCCATTCCTGCGCATTTCCTTTCATTCCTTCCCACTCCTTTCAACACCTTAGCATCACTAATTATATCTTTTCCCACTCAATTCAGTCTGTTCCCAGACCACACCACCCCATTCCACTCAATTCTATTCCTTCCCACTCCATTCCAATCCTTTCCATCCTGCACCAGGAAAAAAACCTCACTCATTCTCTCTCCATTCCGTTCCTTGACCGTCCGTTCTATTTCTTCCCACTCCACAGATGCAATTTACTCACGAAAAAGAACAAGTTTGTAGTATTGGCCTAGTTTGGCAATCAGCTGTTAGTTGTTTTTATTAGCTATTATCTGTCAGTTATTTGCATTGGCTATTTACATTAGTTGTTTGAGTCACCTGTTTCAAGAAAAAATGTTTGGTAAACTTAGTGTCACTGCGAAGATTTTGTTTGTTAAAATTTCGTGTATACCCTTTCTCTATATTTCTTTTTAGTTGAGCATAATTTTTATTTATTAGCCATTTTATTTTCTTTTCAAAAAGAATTAAATTTTTGTCATATGTAAAAATTAATGTAACGATTGGAACCTTAGTTTCATACTAATTCTCCATATTTGCATTCATTATTCATCTTATTTCTCTTTCAATTTATATGTGTTTATATTATGCCTAAGCCTTACAATCTTATTTTATTATTCATTTGAAGATTTTTTTTTTTGGTAAATTGAAATCTATATAATTCGTTTATCTATTTTAATCTTTTAAAGATATGATCCTTTTCTTTGAATTTTGCAAATCAAAATTTATGTTAATTTCAAATGTTTTGGTCTTCTTTATATTTTGTTCAAATAAAACATAATATCAATTGTCCCTGCTAACTTACATCAATCCAAAGTTACGACCTATATGTGGGGGGAGAGAGAAAAGAGGTTGAAGATGGAACTGCTTAAATGGAATTAGAACTTTTGAATTCGCTAATAGCATGCCTTGTAATTTTAATAAAGCATCAGACATTCTTATCATTTATACAAAAAAATATTTTCAAGAAGTTGCTCATTTTAACTTTTTTTAAATTAACTTTTTGGATTAAAATAGCTATTATAAAAAGCTAATTATCAAACATTAAATTACTTTTTTTGATTAGATCAAAACAACCAAAAATTCATAAGAAGTATTTTGTATAGGAAACCAATAAAAAAAGCCAACAACCAAATAATTGTCGGCTCAAATCATTTTTTGGGGGAAAAAAAACGAAAAAGGTTAGCGCTTCGTGTCATGCATTAATTGCACTTTCACCATCATGTGGAAATTGTTTCTTTTATAAAACAAAAGAAAAACAAAAGCGGTGAGAGAGAAAGAGAAGTTGGCATCCATATGGACCGTATCTGTGATGAATCCTGATGTAACATGTACATGGAAGCGATTGAGTGAAGACCCCGTGTATGTCTGAGGAGCATTGACGTAACATACTAACATCCAGGTGTCATTTTTTCTTCTCATTTTATGGTGTATTTGACAGGGGAAACATTTTTTTTCCAAAAAATAATTTTTTTATTTTACGATGCATGGTAAAAGACAGTAGAGAAAATCATTTTCAGAGAAAAATTATTTTACCCTATGTGAAGGAAATTATTTTCCCTTAAAAAAGTAGAGAAATTGATTGTTTAGGCCCGATTTTCATTGTTCAATTTTGTCTTTCATTCTGTTTTCTTTTAATTGTGCGGTGAATTACTCTATTTTCACTCTCAATTTCTCTTTGATTCTTCACCTCTTCTTCATCTTCATCATCTTCATCAATGATTTCCATCGTCAATCTCTGCTATTCCTTATTGAGTTATCTGGCCTTATTACTATTGCGCTTTTCAAGAACTTCGTAATTTGAGACACCCGTCGTCTTTCCTTCGCCATTTTCTTTAATCTGTGTCTAATATCACTTAAATTCTACTGGGTAATCCCTGAGAATAGTGAAAAAATTGAGATTCATTAATGTTGACTTTCTCTTTTTCTGAATTTATTACTGGGTATATTTCTTGCTGGCATTTTACATTTGATTTTGACGAGGAGAGAGAAATAGAATTCGTTAGTTAGGTCAGATCAGTGAGCAGGGGATGGAGTTAATGGTCAAAAGAAATGAAGTGAGAGCTGGGAGTATATTCTATCAAATAGTAAAAAATAAAATGGAAAGAAAATGATTTTTCATTCTATCAGACAGTGAAAAATATAAGCAGAAAATCATTTTTCTTGGAAAAATAATTTCCTCCCTACCAAATACACCCTTAGTTTTTTTAGTTAAAGAAGGCTTTGAACGTCGATCGAAAACCGCCCTGGCATTACTATTGCCTGTATGGGGGCATAAAATTCCAACATGTGCGGTAGATTCAAATCTATAGGTCGTTGGGGAGATGTAATATGGATCACAGTTTTTTTTTTTTTTTTCCTCTTTTTGAAAAAAGAAACCATTGAAAATAAAGGATAGATTTTGAAATATAAAAAAAATTTACCTTCTTCATTAGCCCAAGCCTATAGATCTAGGTATACCACTTAATACCCAATAAAATTTGAGTTAGATCTTTTGAGTTATAAGTCAACGTAATGAGAGTGACATTAAAAAAAAAAAGGACGCACTTATAGTGATTATCGTTATAAGACAATCACCATAACTGAAATAATATGGAGCGTACACATGTTTTATGTAAATGTTAGCTATTTAAATTATTTTCTATTTTTAAATAAATAAAGGTTATTTTGAAAATAAAAAATTATTGATAAATATATGTAAAAATGTAATTACTTAAGGGATGATAGGTTGCCTCCCATAATCCTATTCCCTCACTTATAAATTAAAAAAAATAAGAGAGAATTAATGAAGCTGCCATCCCATCCCCTCCATTTTTCTCGTTCAATCCTCAGGCTTTTATGGAAGCCGCCAACCCACGCACTCCTCACGACCGCCGCCGGGGCTCGGGCATGAGGAGGGGACGCTGGTCGACGTAACTGACTAAACGTGAAGGTTGAATTGCTGTAACAGGCATAATTGATATTATCGCCAGCAAATATGGGGGTCTACCACGTAGGTTGTTGTGCGGGTGGATGAGCGAGAAATGGAAGACGATAGAGCCAGATGATTAGCTTGAGGTTGTGGTTCAGGCGCCGGTGGTTGTCGCCAAGGACTGGCCAGAATAGTGGAGCTATTGGCGGGCATTAATGCAAATCTTTAGAATCCACTCTTTATGCATCCTTCAAGCGGTCCTGGTTCGCTCAGTGTAGATGAAAAGCTTACTGGAGGAAAAAAATTATAGGATGTGGAAAAGAGCAATGGAGATCGAATTGTCGACCAAACACAAGCTGGCTTTTGTCCTCAGCACCCTTGCTAGACCAGATGATGATCCTGTCAAGGCTACTCAATGGAATGCTTCCAATAATTTGGTAATCTCTTGGCTAATGAATAATGTTTCAGATTCCATTGATACATCTATATTGTATATTGAAACTACTAGTGAGGCGTGGTCTCATTTGCAAATAAGTTTTCTTTGACCCAAGGATCACGAAAATACAAGCTTATTAAGGATGTATATGCTTTAAAACAATATGGAGTTAGTGTAAGTGAGTACTACACTTTATTAAGGGTATTTGGGAGGAGCTAGATACAATAAATGAACTCCTTAGGATCACCACTGTGGCAGTAGATGTCACTACCTTTCTTACTGCTTTGTCCAAACAAAAGAATTGAAGCCTTTTTAGTTCTTGAATGGACTTGATGACAAACATCTGACATGGCAAAGGCATATCTTATCACGTTCTTTCCACCTTTTGTGGAGGTTGCCTTTGCTACGAATGCAAAAGGAAGAAATACAACGGGAGGTGCTGGATTATGGAAAAATGCTCAGCTTGAAGTATCTGCCTTGTATAGCAAGGGAAGTGAGGAGCAATGTGGTGTCTCTAGTAATAAAGGGCACACAAGAGAGAAATGTAGGCAGGTAAGTGGATGCCCCCAGTGGCATCCTCGAGAAAATAAGCTTCCTTAAAAAAGAGGTAACAGAAATTTCAGAAATCCAAGAGGAAAAGAAGGCTTTGACAATAAAACAATGGTTGCTTTTTAATGACAAGCTGAAGTCAATCAAACTGAAGGAATTTATGGCCTGACACAACATCAAATTGAGCAACTACTCAAATTTATCCCTGAAGTTGGACAAATACAACAATCATATTTTGAGATTGATGAGATGCTACAACATTCTTTCGCAGATAATGTTCTCTGCTTATGCTCATATTTTAACACTACAGAATACATAATTGATTGAAGTAACTGATCATATAGCTCCTAATTTCAAAAGCATAAGGGATATTCAAATCGCTCAAAATGTGACTAACACAAACATGCCAAATGGAAGCATAAGTAATACAACACATAGATGGTGTGTCAGACTTAAGACGAGACTGAACCACAAGCTCTTGGCATTCTGTATATGTTTCTAAACTTTATTCATACATTACATACTTTTGTTGTGATGTGAAGATTGTAAGGTCTAACGAGGCTCTTGAGTTTGACTTAGAGCCATGCAGACAGTTTTCATACATCAGACATCATATGTAGATAGGCCTCAAATGGAGTAGTTGAATGAAAGCATAGACATGTTTTAGAAATATCTATAGCATTGAGGTTTCAGACTATATTGCCTCTTGTTTATTGCGGCGACTGTGTGTTAACTACAACACATCTTATCGATAGGCTGGCAACCCCTATCTTGCATGATAAAACATCATTTGAAGTTTTACTTGGGAAGAACACCAATGTGCAATCAGTTGAGAGTATTTGGTTGATTGGCTTTTGTCTCCATTCCTCTAAGAGCAGTAGCAGCGCAGTGGCACGCGGGTCATGGGTGGGGCCTGTGTGTCACACGCGTTTCCTGGGTTAGCTGGCAGCGGACGACACGGGGCAGGCACACGCGTGGCAGACCGGCCAGGTGTGCTGCCCCGCGGGGTACTTTTTTTTTGGCGTGTAGCGGCATGAAACGCGGCGTTTTGATGGGGCCGTGCACGTGAGGTGATGCGTTTTGGTGGAGAATTAAAAAAAAAAAAAAGAAAAATGAATGCACAGGCTTTTGGGCTTCGGGACGCGGGCTGAGGTAGCCGTTGGACCTGGCTGGAGCAGTCCAACGGCTAGTTTTGAGGATTTTTGTTTTTTTTTGGTTGAATTTTTGCTCTATAAATTGCTCCATGAATTAGTTCCCAAAATTGTGAAAAGTTTATCTACCTTTCTCACTCTCTCTCTCTCAAATCTGAATCTGAAATTGTTGTTGTAATTTTAAGTTTTATTAAATTTGGAAAATTTTCAAGTTTTGGTAAGTCGTAATGTTTATTATGTAATTCGTTTTAATTTTGTGTAAATAATTTTTGTTTCATATATATTGTAACTAATATATTTTGTTTGTTGGATTTTGTAGACATATTCTGGAAGTTTTCATTAAGTTGAACACTAAAGTGAAGCGAAAGCATTTGTAAGTAATTTAAAGTTTTTGTTATTGTTATGTTGAAATTGTTAGAAATTTGGTTTGTTGTTTTTAAAAAAATGTTAGAAGTTAAATATGTGTTAGTTGGAATTTACTTGCCTGATTGCAAAATTTAATAATTTTTGTTCGTGAAAGGGATCTACAGAGTCCCCACCTTGATTCTTGAAGTCGTTGCTTCATATGACCTCTGGATATGACACGCCTTCTTTGGATGCCCAGGTAGCCTCAACGCCCAGGTAGCCTCAACGACTTAAATGTTCTTCACCGATCAGATGTTTTCCAAGAGCTGTATGAGGGTTGGGCTCCAAAATGTGAGTACGTCGTCAACGGTCGCGAGTATAATATTGGGTACTTCTTGTCCGATGGTATTTATCCAAGATGGGCAACATTCGTGAAAACTATCCCTCTTCCCCAAGGACCCAAGGCAAGATTGTTCGTCGAACGTCAGGAGTCTGTTAGGAAGGATGTAGAAAGAGCATTTGGGGTTTTACAGGCCCGGTTCGCTATCACTCGCGGTCCCGCTCGAAACATGGACAAATGTGAGTTGGGTATGATAATGAAGTCATGTGTTATACTCCATAACATGATCGTCGAGGACGAACGAGATTCATATGACCTTGCTTTCGACTGCGATGATGTTGAGGACAACACCCCGCAACCAAATGTCCAACAGGGCCATCATCCGTGCTATGCTGCCTACCTCCGTCGAGTAGCACAAGTTCATGACCCAGCACTACATGCACGTCTCCAATCAGACCTTATCGAGGAAATATAGAATCGACATAGGGCGCGACAAAGCTTACAACCATAGCTGTTATGGGTTATTCGTCATTCACTTGTGTTGTATGTTTTCTTCGTTATCTAAATTAGTGTTTTAATTATCGAAAACTCGGGTTGTAACTTTCTTCGATGTCAATCATCATATTTGTGTTTGTATTAATTCAATTCTACGTTATATTCCGTTTGCTTTCAATCGTTCAACTACTACAACTTCAACTTATCAACTTTTACATACTTCAAAAAAAATTAATAGATTTTTCAAAACCTTAAATTACATATTTTTTCATTCGGGAAATAAAATTTATTTTTAACTTATACGAAACGCAATATGCAAAAATAAATTTGATAACATAAATCAAATAAAATATGTTTAGTTGTGGGCTCCATCAACACATATTAAATCATTTATGCTGAGATGAGTTCCATTGGTTGAGAAAATGAAGGAATGCACGTTCCAGAACTGTGAAACTCATGCTGACATGACATGTGAGAAAATGAAGGAATGCACGTTCCAGAACTGTGAAACTCATGCTGACATGACATGCTAGAGTTCCAGAAACTTGAACTCCAATTGGGAGTGCTCTAAGGACCTCAGAGAAGGATGATCCTAGAGGAATATCATGTGTGTTTTTGGGATACTGTGACACTCAAAAGGGCTATAAGCTCTTGGAAAGTGTTTATTTCCAAAGACGTGCACTTTGTAGCGCATGTGTCCCCTTTTCTATAAGGACAATAATCTACTTGCACGCAACCTATGCCAGCTCCACAAACTATCAATCCAATGTGGGATGCAGGTATTTAGCAGATTTGATGGAACAACATCCATGTGACTTCTCAGTCAATTCATATGCAGATGTAATCCAATCACATCCTCACATGTTCCTTCCACATGCATCTACCAATCAGCCTACTACTGATAAGCCTTCAGGACAAATTGCTCAGCCTTCTTCGATGATATCTGTAAGAGTCAAAAGGAAGCCAACTTGGGAAGAGGATTTGGCAGTCTTTCTGCACAAAACTATGCAATATAGTAAATGGTGATTCTTTAAAAGCAAAGAAGTATGCTATGAGTAATTTTCTAAGCTGTGATCACTTGGATGCGACCCTTCAAAAATTTGCGGCTACTGTAGATATAGGCCATGATCCAGTGTTTTCGCTGCACAGACTCCAACGGTGTAATGCAATGAACTTAGAACTTCAGGCACTGGAAGAAAATGGTACTGGTCCATGAAAAATTTACCCAAAGGAAGAAAGGCAATTAGATGCAAATGGTTATTTAAGACAAAGTATAGAGCAAATGGGAGTGTAGAAAGGCATAAAGCAAGCTTAGTGATGTTGGGAAATAAGCAAAATTATGGAACATATTACCAAGAGACTTTTGCACGTAATGCAAAAATGACAACAGTGAGAACATTGTTGGATATTACTCCTGTTAAAGTTGGAAGATGTGTCAGATGTATGTGACAAATGCTTTTTTACGTGGACATTTGTGTGAGGAAGTCTACATGTCCTTGCCATTGGGATGTGCTCAACACAGTGGTAGAGTAACAGCTCAAAATACCGTGCAAGACATGTGGAGCAATCCCAAGGTTTGCAAGCTTGAACTTAAGCAAGCAAAATAGCAGTGATTCTCTAAATTGTCCTCTGCACTTCTTGATTTTGGTTTCACCCAATTGAAATCATATTACTCCTTGTTTTTCAAGAAAAATGAGGGTGCTTAATTGGCTGTTCTTGTCTATATTGATAATATGTTGGTGGTAAGAGATAAATCTACAAACATTGATAAGATGAAACAGTTTCTCAACCTCAGATTTCATATGCAAGATCTTTGAGATATAAGGTATCTTTGGTCTTGGAAGTTCACAACATACCAACAAATTCTGCTCAATCAGAATAAATATACACTAGATTTACTTGCAAAACTGAAGATAAATAAATGCAAGCCAATAAGGTTACGTCTCAATCCTAATGTTAAGCTTGCAGCTGATATAGGCATATCTTTAGATAATCCTAATCAGTGTGGGAGACTAATTAGGAAGGCACCAGACCTGACATCAATTTCCTTAGCCAGTTTATACAAAAGCCCACATATGTACATTGACATGCTTCCATGCACATTATTAGGTACATCAAATAGACACTTGGACATGGGATTAACTCACCACTTCAGCCCACTTCGTCTTATTGTCTACTGTGATTCAGATTGTGCAAGTTACGTTATGGGAAAGAAATCCGCTATTCGGTATTGTGTTCTACTTTTTCATTCTCCTCTTTCATGGAGAACTAAAAAGCAAGATGTGGTTGCAATATCATCTTGTGAAGCTGAATATAGAGCTATGACAGTGACATGTTGTGATATTACATGGTTACTGAGTTTGCTGCATGATTTGGATATGCTTAAGCTTGAACCTATTGGGTTATAATGTGATTACCAGGCCACATGACACATTGCAGCCAATCCTATCTTTCACGAGTGTACCAAATACATAGAGGTCGATTGCCACTATTTAAGAGACAAGCTGATAGCACATCAAATTGCTCCAGCATCTGCGTCTATTAAAAATCAAGTCTTTGATTTTTTAACAAAAATTGTTAGTATAGATCAGTATCACTCCCTTACGTCCAAGTTGGGAGTTAACATATTTCAACTCTCAACTTGAGGGGGAGTGCTAAGTGAGATAGCAGGGCTGTTAGCTGAGACTGTGAAGGTGGTCACATCATGTGATGAGGTGGCATATGTGGTTCATAAAGTTTGTTTGTACACAAGCTGGATCTTGTTATGATCAACATAGAAAACATCAATCAGACAAAATGAGATTTTGGATTCAACTTCTCTCTCTAATTTCTCTCTGGCTCATTGATGATAATCTTCCAATCATAAGAGTTCTCAAATCAAATTGATCATGTTTTTCATTTTTTTCCTACTAGACTTGTTTAAATCTACACCTTAAAAGGTTAGTTGCTGTACATTACATTCAATCAAATATCACATTAAAGTTTTAGGATGCAATGAATAAACTAACTGCTATCTCATCAAAGAATTCCATTTATCTTCTACATACTATTTTGTACGTTTGTATTTCAGAGTTTGTTTAGATATTTAACCCCTGTTAAGTTCTTACATAGTCAGCTCTGCATATTGAAGTTTGCAAATATCAAATGTTAAGTATTTCTATTTATATCCCAGATTCTGGATTCACCTCTCTAAGGGTTTCATTTCTTTATTAAAAGCTAGTAATTTCTTTCCATTGCAAAAAGAACAAGTCTTGAACACACGGACATCATATGGAGTACTTCAGACTTTGGTTAAGATTTATAATTTGAACAAATTAGATGCACAATTGAGTCATATATTCATATCATGACTACATCGACTCACTTGGATCCTACATCAACTCTCCCATCTCTCATTTCTCCCAATTTCCTTTTTGCAATCAACTGCGATTTTTAATTTCTAGTCTTTTTTGCTCATATGTATTTATATATATGTTCTAGTCAAAAAAATTATCAATATACTCTAATAATAATAATAATAATAATAATAATAATAATATCACGTCATGTATTTGTTAGTAGGATAACTGTGGCTATGGATAGCGGTTGGATGTTGCATGGAGTTATGGGCCTATGACTGTGAATGTCTTGGAAAGCAAACTATCAAGTTTAAGCGTGTAAAATGCACCAGCCATTTGTCGTGTTCTAGAACTAGAGTGTTGGCCGTGCAAGATACGGCTACCCTTCTTTCAACCGCAAACTCCTCATCTTTTATTTAGTATTAAAGTGGCAACTGCTGACCTGCATGAGCATTAACCCTGTTGAAAGGGAAAACACATTCATCTTCACAACCTGACAGATCAACATGAGTTCCAAGGATTTTTTTTTTTTTTAAATGTAAAGGCAGACATAAAAATTAACGTTGATGGTATCGAATTTAAATATTTGACAACAACTTTTAAGAGAATTTATCAGTTGAGTTCATTAATATTCATGTGAATTTTTTTTTTTGGGGTGGATATTGGACCACTGTTACCATAATCAACCTACTATCTGCTCATAAAAAATATAGTTCTCTAATTACATATTTTTTTATTTATAAAATTTAAATTTAAAACTTTGCTTAAGAACAAGTAAATATCAATTTACTTGAATCACCGTATGTTGACAATGCACATAAATTTTATACGTGTCTATGGAACTGCTAAAAAAAAAAAAAAAAATGCCACCAAAGAAACTTGGGGCAGAATGCCAGAGTAGAACCCTACCAAGGAAATGACAAATATAGGCCTTACGCCTCGCTGTTCTAATACAAATTAAAATCCAACTTGTTGCTAATTGAATAACTGCACGTCTTCTTCATAATGGACGCCACGTCCAAGTCGTACAAAGCATTTAAAAAAAAAAGGAGTCGTATGCCATTCTTTTTTACTGGATTGAATTACCATCCATTATTCTTCATAAGTAGCAGAATTTCACTCAACAAAACTTTTTAGTATTTCGATCACAAAATTTAAAGCCAATACATTATTTATGAAAACAAATGTCAAATTAGTTAAACTAATTTATATTGATTCCATTATTTAAAAATATAATAAAAAAGCAGATAATCATATTATATTTATGAGCTATACTTTCAAAAGATATAATGAAATATATCAAGCATCTTAGGTATGAAAACCGGTGAAAATATGATTAAAAAACTAGAGAATCAAGAAAGAAAATATAAACTTAGACCTTCGGCTCTATTACAAAACAATCTCACAATTCTGTAATATATATATATATATATATATATATATATATATATATATATATATATATATATATATATTAAAACAAAACATTCCAAGCCTACTATTTGATACATGGTAAGTTCTCATAGCTTCATCATTATTTCCTAATCTAAATCCAAGCCTATTTAAAATAGTAAAGATTTCTTATTTTTTTAATTTTATTATTTTGGTCTTTCCAATTTTTGAAAAAGATACACATACTAAAGATTCTAACTCTAATGTTACTATTGTTGCCTTTTTTAAAAATAAAGATAAGCAAATATTATAATCAAATATCTTACTATTTCTCTCACACTATTATTGCATTAACGGTAACAATGCCAAATAATAACAGTTAGTGATTGACTTTTTAATTTATTACCTTTTATTGAAACATAAATATAAATATAAATATGGAATGTTAAATATTTAAAATGAAAAGCTATATTAGTTCTTTGTTGTACACTTTTTATTTTAGTTAATAGGTAAGAGTTCTAATGAGATGTTAAAATAATTTAAAATAGGAATTGCAGCAGACAATTGAAAAGGTGCAAAATTAAAGTCTTATGGGCCAAATGAAACTCGGCCGTGTGAGATAACATTCAAAGAGAAGACGGGAAAGACTAGGAAAGGCATTGTCAACTTCTGTGATGAGATGGTGCTCTTAACAAATTATAATAGCGTCAATCATATCAACAAATTTCACCCCTAACGATTCATTCATTGCCACATTCTAAGAGTATATATTCAACTAAGTTAATTTTATGTTTTGTCTTATTGAACTATATATAGATTCTAACAATATATAACAAACCATGCATCAAATTCATTAATATATAACACGTATATACATGTTCAATTAAGTTAATCATAATCCATTTTATTACCTAGAAAATGTCAAGTTAATTTAAATTTCGAAACTGCTGATTTTAAAAAATTAAAAAATTTTCATATATCACATGAAATATTAAATAATTTATTATTTTGTATATGAGTTTTCGATAAACAAAAACTCAAAAACTATCCCAGAAATTACATGAAAAAAAGCATACTAATTTATTTTAAAAAAAAAACAACGCAATCAACCTTCCAGGCTCTCAGTCCCAAACACACCCCCTTCCGAAAGAATAAAAATAGGATGGCAAACGTTATGATTGAAATTGCGGCTCCTTTGCGCGTAATTTTCTTCCTTAGTGCTGTCCACGTTCGTTTGCGTCTTCCTGCAAAGAGATATTCTTGTTCCTCCTTTTCCCTGTAAATTATGGGTTCTTTTCCTACGAAAAAGGTATTTAGACCATTGGCTTTTGGCTTTATTTACAAAAATGAATAGGAGATCATTGAATTCCGGAGTCCTTTATGGAAATAATTAATTTGATAAATTAATCCTTAATTTTTTGATAATTTTCTTTGAGGTAGCCGTTAAGAAGCTGTTACAGATCATAAGACGACAAATCATGTTATCTTGTTGCATGCCCTTCATTTTCCCCTGTTTTATTGTTGGGGGTTGGAGAATCATTGGATTTGCAAGTTGCTTAAGCAAACGAAAATAGTTTCCAAATCCATTTCTTAGAGCCATCTAAACTAGACAAGAAACTTCAAATAGGGCATGCCACCCGAACATGAAGTTAAAATTATATTATGGAAAACAAACAACTTGTGTATATAAAAATGCCACATAATTTAAAGATATAGATGATAACGCCACCTCACACTAATTATGTTAATCGCACTATATATATAGGATTTAAAAAGAAAAATATATACTCCCTTGTCCCAATTTAATTACTTGTTATTCCTTTTTTAGCTGTTCCAAAATATTTGTATAGTTTCTATATATATATATATATATACATAAAATTAATGTTCTTTTTTCTTATTTGTCCTTTTATAATTAAAAATAATTTATTGAACTTAAGTTATAAGCATTTGACCACTATAACACCAATAATGAATGTGTGGCACAGATTCCGCAACCTTCCTCTTCATAAGTCCCATGAGCTTTGTAAAAATCATGCATTTAGAAGTAAAATTTTCTTTTACCAAAGTACAATGGCTATAGCATTAAAGTCAATTTTTTTAATGTACATTTATTTTTAGTATTTTTTTTTGAAAAATTTACTATTTGATCCATCGTGGTCTGGGGTCTGATTTATTTAGCCCCACATCTATGAAAATGAATTTATTGGTCCATTCACCTTTGGAGAAAATTGATTAAATGGTGACAATTTAAAATTAAAGCTGACCAGAGTGATGAAATTACCAAAAATCCAATCAAAAAAGTAAGAAATAGGCGAAAAAGCACAAACCCTGATTCTGGAACTAAAAGAAAAGAATTAATACTTTTTTTGCACCCACTTGCCCATTGTCCCATTGTCCCATCGTTCTCATCAATTATTTTCCTCCATCAACTCTCTCTCTCTCTCTCTCTCTCTCCCCACTTCAACCCAGAAACTCAACCCTACACAACCCGACATTCATGCTTGTCCCAACGCAGAAAAAATTGTAGGCGAGGAAGAGACCAAAGGAATAAATGAGATAAGGCCCGCAACAATGGATAACAAGAACAACAGAAAACAAATAAAGGTAAACTTTGTCAAAAAAATTTTGCATTTTAGTCCAGAGTGAAAAAGTGAAAGAATGAAGGGTTAGGTAAAGGATTAGATTAATAATGAGTAATCTGACAATATATGTGGTTTATAGTTATTGATTAGTACTTAATTAGCTTCTAATAGAATAAATAATTGAGAAAGTTACTTTTTTAAAGTGATCGAAAATCCTAGATTTGTGCAATGTTGCTGAATTCTGTATAATTTAGTATATTAATGACTGGAATTATGTGCATGCAGTATTTTTTTGTTTGACTTATTAAGGCATGGTTAGTTTATTTGACTTGTGTGGAAGTAAGAGTTGTTTAATTGGTTAATGACGATGACTTCTTATTTTACAAATGTTGTTGTCTATAGGTGGTTGTTGGTGGTGGAGATAGAGTGTTGACTATACATTACAAAAATGAAGTTTTTTTTGTTAGATGGGGTTGACTTGGATAAGTACCAAATGCTGGACTTGTATAGAGATGTTGTAGCCTTATTTGAAAAAGTTGGGATGATATTGCCTAAGCACCTGAACTTCTGGTATTCAGCACCCAATTCAAAGGATAGATGCTCACTAGATTGTGATAATGCTTAGGTTGGATCGGTGAAAATTTGGGATACAATGACTAGTGATATTCCAATATATGTAGCTCCAGGAGAATATGCAAGCATGTATTATTACATTGTCCAGGGGTTAGATAGTTTGAAGAATCAAAAGAATCAGGTAGCGGATGGTAGTGGACCCTCAAATGCAAATGGACCTCAAGTGAATGAGTCAGTACTTGTGGAGAGAAATGAGGATGAGATTTTGGATACAATATGTTCTTCAATAGACCTAGATAAGTTGAGCTGCCCTACTATGAGTCGAGCAAATAGGTGGGCTGATACTTTAATTGTAAATCCAGCTTCTTAACTAAACTGCCTAAAAACAGGAGGAGACAAACTACCTATCAGAGGATATGACACTAGACTTCAGTATAGCAGTCCTAAAGCAAACTCTCCACCTACTACCTTTGAAGCATCACCAAAGTCTCCCTACGCCTTACCTACATCACCAAAGTCTCCTAATGCCTTACCTACATCATCCAAGTCTCTGGTTTCGTTAAAAAAATCCATGTAAAGCCCCATGTAAAGGGTGTGTGGATTTGAGCCAATCACCCAAAACTTCAAATATTCCTAAACAGATCACTCGCACAGCTAGAAAATCTCCTGATAAAGCTATCCTTGCCACTTATCCAGGATCCCCTTCTGGCATAAATTATGTAACTAGGTCCATATCAAGGTCACTTGTGTATACTGTAGAAGATGATGTTGATCCAAAATCAAAGACTTCAGAGATAGTTGATGTTGATATGGGTTTGAGGGGATTAGAAGCTTATGATCTGATTTCATTGAGTCAACCAGCATCTATGGTAGATTATCTAAGTGAAGGTGATGATAGTAATGATGAAAAGATTGGTCTAGAATTAAGTGATGCTGGGGATAATGATGATGAAACAACTGAAGATGAGGACTTTGATACTACATAGGAGAATAAGGAAGAGGATAGTGATGATGATGTATCCTTAGAGGATGAAACTATTAAAGGGGCTGATGATAGTGAACTAGAGTTTGATGATGAGATGAACTTTAATGTTGAAGATGAGGGTGCTGGGATTACCTATGATATTTACTATAAGGATGATGATGGTAATGTAGTGCAAAACTATTTCAGTAAGATGTATAGGATAGGATAAATGTGGTCAAGGAATAGGGATGGAAAGATATCCCTTAATGTGGGAGATATGTTTGTTGACAAGGCTCAGTGAGCTGAGGTTGTCAGAGAGTTTACAATCCAGGAAGGGATAGCATTGAAGGAAGTAAAGAATGATAGGTTCAGGCATATTGTAGTCTGCAAAAATAGGGATTGCAATTGGAGGATTCATGCAGCAAAGTTTCCTGAAAAAGTGACATGGCAAATTAAGTCTTTGAAAGGCAAGCACAAGTGTCCAAGACTTGGCTTCAACTCCATGGCAACTTACTCTTGGATAACCCGGCATTTGTATGAAGATTATGTTGTAAACCCTGCAATCTCAGTTGCCTCTATGCAAGAACTTCTAACTAAGAGGTATGGTTTGACTATACCATCATACACAGCTAGAAAAGCTAAGAGATTATGTGGAGAGTGGGCTGAGGGTAGTCATTAAGAATCATTTGCAAGGCTTCCCGAATACATTGAGGAGATTAAGTTGAAGAATCCTGAGTCAATTTGTTCTTGCATCTCCCAATCTCCTAATGGAACTCCTTTATTCAAAAGGATTTTCATATCATATAAATCATGTGTAACTGGTTTTCTGAGGGGCTGTAGACCATTGATTGGTGTGGATAGTTACTTCCTAAAAGGCCCATATAAAGGAGTTCTGCTACTTGCTTTAGGCCTCGATGGTAACAATGGATACTACCCAATAGCATATGCAGTTGTTCAACAAGAGGACAAGGCTGATTGGTTGTACTTCTTCAGGGTATTGAAAAGGTGTTTGAAGATGTGGATACTTCAAAATTCACCTTTATCTCAGATAGACACCAGGTCAGATCCATTGCATGAATATATTTGTCTTTTTTATGTGATTCCCTCTTCTGTAGTACCCACCTTACTTACACATTTCTTCTATTCAGGGGTTACTTAAAGCTTTGCAGGAGATTTTCCTAGAATCCCCCAGGAGAATATGTGCTATTCATTATTATAGGAACTTTGCAAGATATTACCCAGGTACTCTTCAATTTATTTATTTTTTTGAGTTTATTGAATTAAATTTATACAAATGTGGTAATGTATGCTAATTTTTTTCACCTAGGATCCATGCAGCATAGCTTGTTTTTCGCAGCAGTTTATGCCTTCAATGAGTTTGTCCATAAGAAAGCCATGAAGAAGATTTAAAAAGTGAGTGAAAAGGCATACTGCTGGTTGATGGAAGAGCCACTTTAGCATTGGGCTAGGTATAAGTTTGACCCTGTCATTAAAATCCCTGATAATATAACAAACTATATGGAAAGTTTTAATGGTAAAATAGAAAAGTTTAGAAACAAAACCATTATGATTTTACTTGAGAAGCTTAGAAATAAATGGATGTCAAACTTAGCAAGAAGAGCTGAGTTGGCTTCTGAATGGGATGGAAAAGTCACTCCTAAGGTGAAAACCATGCTTGCAAAACTTAAGATGGACAGTAGATATTGTAAAATCATACTAGCCGGGAAAGGAGAGTATTCTGTGATTGAGGGTAGGACAACTTTCACAATTGATCTCAACAGAAGACATTGTGACTGCATGTTCTGCGATATTTCTAGCATCCGTTGTAAACATGCCATAAGATACATCATTAGGGAGAGGAAAGATTTAGAGGACTTTGTGGATGAGTCCTACAGCATTGAAAAGTATAAGTTGGCATACAATATGATCATGCACCCAATAAGGGACCCTTAATTATGGTAAGAGAGAGACCTTCCCAAGCTAGGACCCCTACCAGTGGAAGATATAGGTCGTGGCAGACCTCAGTCAGTCAGAAGGAAGGATGTTACAGAGCGAAGGTGCTTTAAAAGGTCCAGTACATTGAGGTGCAAGAAATGTGGCCAACTAGGACACAATAGTAGAAGACACAATCCAGTGACAGGGGAATTAATAGTCAGAAAGCAGAAGAATAGGAAAGCTAAAGCAGGGACGAAGAGGCCCAAGGGAAGGCCACCTAAGGAAGTTACTGTAACAAAAAAACAGAAGTGTAACCAACATTCCTAACTATCCCAAACGCATCATGGTCCTTAAACAAAGGTATTTGCCCACTTCTTAACAACCATATGTATTTTGTTTTTCCCACTCATTATTAATATGTATATATATTTTTAATACCATACATTTATTTCTCCTGTAATAGGCTTGTGCAGTTGATGGATTGTCCCAGCTATGATTTTGTTATGTTGCTTGGTCGTGGAATTTTATGATCCTGTTTCCTGTTGAGGTTGCTGCTGCCATTCTGCTGAGAGAATCACAAAACCTTGGGGTTTGTGCTCCTACTCAGCTGCTTCTTACTTTTAGTTCAGTTCATTTTGTTGTTGTGGCTATAGTGGATGGCCACTGAATTATATGTACTGACAAACCAAACACTTATACTGTGAGGTTTGCTTTTGATGGGTAATCAAACAGCCATGAACTATGTATCTTATAACTCTTCAGATGCAATTCATGAAAACTTTTTTCTTCCATATATAATGTCAACATTCATATTACACTACATAGTATCCTCATCTACATCTACTTCATAGTAACTAATACAACAAGAGCAACCATAAACATTAACACATATACAATTCTATTATTCATTTCCGCCGCTATCTTTTTCACATCTCTTACTTCCTAAATTAGTGCCCTCATGTCATGAGAAGGATATTCATCTTCATTCCCTCCATTTTCTCTTCTTATAATTCGTAAACTATCTTCAGGGTTTGCCCATCTAATGAATCTTTCACAACCTGAACATTTACAAAACAATCTCCCAGGGTTGTCCCGAGACCTTGACAATCTTATTTTAGCATTTTGCTTGCAACTTGGACATTTAACATCGATATCGTAACACAATTACCCACATCCACCTCCTCCACAACTCCCTGAGCTATGCATTCTTTTCCTCCAATGGTTGAAAAAATAAAATAATTTACAAACTTCGTGATTATATAAGTAAACATATCTACTTTAGGTTTTAATTAAGTAAAGAAAATCAACAAAATTTCTTACATTGGAAGCTTCACCCTTCAACAATGGCATATAAGATATGGAAGACAGAGAGAGATGCAGGGCATGGAAGGAAGAGAGAAAGAGAGTCAGATTGTGTTTTGTGAAAGTGGAAAACGTAATATAAATATATCTACTACTTTGCGTTTTAATTAAGTAAAGAAAATCAACAAAATTTCTTACCTTGAAAGCTTCACCATTCAACAATGGCGTATGAGATATGGAAGACAGAGAGAGATGCAGGGCATGGAAGGAAAAGAGAGAGAGAATCAGATGGTGTTTTGGGAAAGTGAAAAACATAATATAAATAGGAGACGGGGGATTTTTATCCCTTAAACGGTCAAATGTAGGGCATTGAAAAATTTACGGATCCCACCATGTCAATAAGGGCATTTCAGGAATAAAATCATGCCATGTCGACATTCTTGGCGTTAATACCCTTTTAATCAATTTTCTCTAAAGGTGAATGGACCAATGAATTCATTTTCATAGATGTAGGCCAAATAAATCAGACCCCAAACCACGATGGACCAAATAGTAAATTTTTCTATTTTTTTAATAAATCTATTTCTTTACCTAAGGGGTATTGTAGAGAATTTCATATCTTATTGACTGATTTCTTAAGATCTGTGTTTTATCAACCCATGCGATTAAATTGGGATGAAGGGAGGATTATCAAATTCTAGCTTGGTTAACATTACTAGTAAAGTAATTGCTAAATTGAACCAAACAAAATGAATATTCCAAAATCTCATACATGCAAACCACGACAATTATTACATGTTAATTGAAAAGATTTAGATCTTTCAGATAAAATCATACTTCTTTGTTAGCTATCCTCATAGTAATTAACTAGATTTAGCCCCTTATTGTCTCTTTTTTTAAAATAACATCGGCATTCAAAACCCTTATCCAGGAGAAGCCAAGTCGACAGATAGGCCCAAGAGAGGTGGGGGAAAGTTGATTAGCCACGCCTAAGATGATATTTCCATCACCTGGCTCACCTCCCATGCATATTTCCAAATTAGTGTAAAATATGAGGTACATGAAGACTGAAAACTAAAGAGTGAAAATTCGTATTTTTTTAAAATGAAAGATAAGCTTCAATTTAAGAGATAGGGTTTTCCTCTATAAGCTTATTAAAATACGAGGTACTTTTCGACGACAATATTCTCCTTTTGAAACAGATGACTAGGCTTGAACAGCCCTCAGAGATTGTGTTTACTCCGGCCAGAATATGAGGTACATTTCGACAACTACTTTTGCGGAGCTGTTGGGGTCCAAGGCTAGTAAATTTGCAGGGTGTAATGAGACTACACTTTGTAGGGTGGACAAGTCTTTGAACTTTAGAGTAGATGTTCATATAACGAAACCTTTGTGGAGGGCAGTACTTGTTCAGGTTGGCGGTAAACCCATCTGGATTCGGTTCAAGTATGTGAAGCTACCCGACTTTTGCTATGCTTGTGGCAAACGAGGCCACCTATATAAAGGATGTGATTTATTCAATGAAGCCATTCCTAAATCCAAGTTACAGTATGGTGGATGGCCGAGGGCCTTGTTATTGAAACCTAGGGGGGAGAATTCGGAGAATGAGCTACTAGAGGAACGTAGCTGGTGCAGGCTTTCCGCAACAAGGATGAGGAGGACAAGACTAGGAAGAGGCTTGTTTTTGATGAATCAGCTGCTCATAAAAAAGAGGGAAAGGGGAAGAATGAGCTGGAGATGGAAGATTGATGAGGCAGTGGTTCTGATTCCTAGGGGTTAAGTCCTGAAGCGTAAGTTGGGTATTGACTCTGATGCCCAAGAGTTGGAAAAGGTTAGAGTGGTAACACCCTCTTCTAGTATGGATAATAAAACCTTAAAGGCAGAGGTTGCTTTGTAACCCAGCCCTTCACAATGAGTCTTCTTTGTCTCAACTGCACGGTGATCCTACTATAGTAGAAAATCTTCGTAATCTTCTACGAAGAAAATCACTAAGGTTGGTCTTCCTTTCAGAGACCAAATTATTTGGGCGGGAGATGAACATTGGTAAGAATAGGCTAGGTTTTTTCGAGGGGGTTTTTTCAGATAGCAGGGGGAGAGCTGGTGGCTTGGCGTTGTTATAGGACAAATCACTCAAAGTGACTCTTATGTCAAATTCCCTCAATCATATTGATGTGCAGGTGGAGGGGCTCGGAGTGGACTCGCATTGGCATTTTACTGGGATTTATGGGTGGCCGGAAAATACTGTTAAGCTAAAAACCTGTGAACTATTACGGGGCCTTGCTACCCATTATGATCTCCCTTGGCTTTTTTTTTGGGGGGGGGGGAGATCTTAATGAGATCCTTCATAACTTTGAGAAGAAAGGGGACTCGATTAAGAACCAAAATGTGTTGCAAGCTTTTTGTGAGACGTTGGACGAATGTGGACTGTATGATTTGGGTTTTAGAGGTTATGATTTCACTTAGGAGAATAGAAGGGACTCGGAGGCTTAACAGGTTTGTGGCTCGGTGGAATTGTCTTTGTTATTCCCAGAGGCTGAGGTTTTTCATTTGGATGAGGACATCTCACATCATCTCCCCATCCTATTAAAATTTCATGGACAATCTACACTCAATAGAAAGCATTGGAAGCAGTTCAAGTTTGAAAATATGTAGGTGAGTGATGACAGACGTAGGGAGGCGATTGTCAAGGCCTGGAATGAGGTGGGTGCTGTTAATGCTTGGGATAACTTGCAGCTGAAGTTGAGGTCCTGTGTGCAAGGCTTGCTACGTTGGCATGACGAGAATATTAGAGATGTTAAATCTAATATCATGAAGCTAGAACAACATGTAAGGAGAGGTAAGGACATCATGGAAAGACGTGGTATACTGAAAGAAATTGGTAGTTGCCGTAGAAAGGAGGAGATTTTTTGGGCTCAACGGGCGAAGGTGGATTTTTTAAAACATGGAGACTCTAATACCCGCTGGTTTCATGCTCGGGCCAACATGTGAAAGAAGACTAATGCGATAAGCAAATTGATAAGAGAGGACGGTTCATAGGCAGAGGAAGAGTCTGATATTGAGCATGAGGTTTCAGCGTACTTTGCAAGGCTTTTCTCCTCAGAAGGCTCGTCCAGGTATGAGGAGGTGTTGGCGTTTGTGTAGCCCAAAGTTCTGGATGCTATGAATTATTCTCTGAATATGGCTTATAGTGCTAATGAGATTTATGTAGCCCTGAAGTAGATGTATCCTAATAAGGCTCCTGGGCCGGACGATTTGAACCCACTGTTCTTCTAGCACTATTGAGACGTGGCGAGTGCAGACGTGGAGAAAGTTGTATTGAAATTTTGCAAGGCAAAGACGTTCCCTTCGGGTTGAACCATACTAATATTGTGTTGGTTCCGAAGACCCACAATCTTATACGATTCGTTGATTTTAGACCTATTAGCCTCTGTAATGTAGTTTACAAGTTGGCTACGGAGGTCATCTCACGACGGCTCAAGTCTATTCTTCCTTCTATCATCTCAGAGACTCAAAGCGCATTCACGCTAGGTAGGCTAATTATTGATAATATTTTGATTTCTTATGAAGTGTTCCATTCCTTGATGAATCAATATTGTCATAATGGGTAAAACTAGATATGAGTAAACTATATGATCGAGTTGAATGGAGTTTTTTGCGTCGGGTAATGATGAAACTGGGGTTTAATGAGGGTTAGGTGGAAATGGTAATGAGTTGTGTGGAGTCTGCATCTTTTTCCTTCGTTATCAATGGTTCGCCTAGAGGTTTGTGAGCCCGATGCGGGGCCTTCACCAGGGCGACCCTTTGTCTCCTTACCTCTTTCTGTTTGTTACAGAGGGATTAATTGGGCTGCTGAAACAAGCTGAGCATGAGGGTGTAATGCAGGGACACTTGATATACAATGATGCACCTAGTATTTCACATTTGCTCTTTGCGAATGATTCATTTTTTTTTTATAAGGTAACTGTTGAGTTATTATATTTAGTTTTGATGATAACAAATCCAAGTGTAAAAATTTGTCCTAGTAATGTTGCTCCAAACACGGTCTCCAAACAGGCCTAACTGGTATTTGTGATCTTTATTGTATTAACTGGTTTGCTACATGTGAGAACAAGTCTTCTAGACAGGTTTTGCTTGGGGATTCCATATTAGGTCAAGAACACCATCTCGACAGTTGATTGTAAAGTGTGTTCCTGAACTCTAGCAATGCAAAGAACAACCCCAGCAAACAAGGTGGCCTTGGTGTTCACAGCAGCTCTACAAATCTCGGACAAGATGACTGGTTCAAAACAAGAAGTCTTGAGTATATAGGTTTTATTTAATTAGACTCTTGTTAATATGCTAATATTGAAAACATCATTTTAAACACCTCTTGAATCGGTATTTGCCCTAAAGTACTTCAGAACACCAGTTGCGAACAACCCTGCAAACAGGGTGCCTAGGGTGTTTCTGAACTGCAGTGGCCATACCCGGTTATCTTTGAAAATTTATTTTAGTTGGCCAAGATCTCCAGATTACTTTCCTTGAATTTCAAAACTGCTATTTCTCTGGAAAGGATATTTCTTGAAAATATTATGGGAGATTTTTGAAAATAAGTTTTGGGAGATTTGCCAAAACTTAAAGATTTCCTTTGACCATATTTTCGGATATGGTAAAGTTTCAAAAGCTGAAAATTTCTGGTTGCTTTTTTGAATCCACCTCACGGTTATGGGAAGATAAGGGTTATCTTTTAAGATATCAAATCCCTTATATTTTGGCAAAATTTTATCACTAGCCGTAGGAGAACATTTCCTGATTGAAAATCATTTTCTATACTTAGCTGATTCTGTGGCTTATGACCGTTGGTTTTTGTGTTTAAAAACCTCAGCTTTTTCTCTTCCAGTAGACACACAACACACGAGAAAAGAGCAGATAGAAAACTCAGGTTGAATTTGCTTAAACACAGCTTTTTGAAAAATTCAGGAAAAATCAGAAAACACGGTCTACACTCAAAGATTCTTGAGCTTCATTCTGAAAAGCAAACCGTGACAAGCTGTGTTTGATTTTGAGTTTTCAAACCATTGGCATAATAGGATCTTCATTGTACCTTACATCTGCTTAGTAAGAAGCACCCCCTGTAAGGTGTTTGTAACCCTGATCTTGAATCAGAAAAGTGAGTGAGTGTGTCCTAGTCGTGTGGACTTGGACGTGTCTAATCTTGCGAAGGTTGGACGTGGTGTAACCTGTCTTTGGGAAGAAGGTTACGTGGTTGCAAGTTGTAACAAGGTGTGTTACATTTGTAACGTGTGAAGCCCGTTAGTGAAAGTGGTTAAATCCTACACGAGGTAGGTCGTGGTTTTTCACACCTCAGTTGGGCTAGAGGTGTTTTCCACGTAAAAATTGTGTGTGCTTTATTTTCCGCATTTATCTTGGTGATTTTCGCATCTGCAATAATTGAGAACACCCCATGCAAACAAGCTATCAGGGTGTTTGTCATTTGAGAACAACCTCTACTAGGGTGTTTGTTATTTACAACGCGAAAATCAGACACCACAATTCACCCCCCTCTTGTGGTTGTATACTCACGAACTCAACAAGTGGTATCAGAGCTGGTTCTCTTACAAAAGGTTAACACCTTGAGAGATTCTGAAGATGAGTACCCCACAAGGAATTCTTGAAGGGCAATCCATTACTCGTCCACCCTATTTCAACGGCCAACATTATAGTTGGTGGAAGAATAGGATGGAGAACTATATTCAGGCAGAAGATTATGAATTATGGATGCTCATCAAGAACGGGCCCTTGTTCCCACCAAGGTGCTTGAAGATGGTAAGAAGGTTCCCAAGGAATCCATAGAGTTTGATGCCGAGGACTACAAGAAAATGGAGAAAAATGCCAAGGCCAAAAAGCTTCTATATTTTGGCCTAGGACCCGATGAATACACTCGCATCTCTGAGTGTGAATCAGCCCAAGCTATCTGGAATGCTCTGCAAGTTGCTCATGAAGGTACGAGTCAAGTTAAACAATCTAGAATTGAGCTACTTATGCGACAATATGAGTTGTTTGATATGGGTGATCATGAAACTGTGATGGACATGTATACACGGTTCACCCACATCACGAACGAGTTAAAATCCCTGGGAAGATCTTTCACCACTGAAGAGTTGGTGAGGAAAATCCTCAGAATTTTACCTCGCACGTGGGAGGCCAAAGTAACAGCCATCCAAGAGGCTAAAGACATGAACCAGATCACCCTCGACGAGTTGATTGGTAATCTCCAGACCTATGAACTCCGAAAGAACTCACAGCAAAGAGAGGAGCAAAAGAAGGATCGTGGGCTTGCCTTGAAAGCACATGAGGACACTGACTCTGACCTTGAAGATGAAGAAATGGCCCTAATGTCCAGAAAATTCAAGAAATTCTTCAAAAAGGTCAAGGAAAACAACAAAAGAAAAGACTTCAGCAAGTCCAGAAACACCTCCAAAGAACAGCTCACAGGGTGTTTCAAGTGCGGCAAACCAGATCACTTAGTCAAAAATTACCCTCTGCTTCGAGAAGATCAAACGCCCGAACACCCTCGAAAACAGGTTCGAAAACACCCTGTAAACAATCTGGGCAAGCGATTCTCGAAAGCTATGCTGGCTGCTTGGGGAGATTCCTTTGAAGATGAAGGAGAATCTGAAGCTGAAGAAGGGGTCGTAGCACTTATGGCACAAAGTGATTCAGATTCAGATGATAAATCAACAATCAGCCTCTCAGATCTCAAGAGCAAGGTACATGGTCTTAACAAAGCTACTTTAGAAGAACTTCTATATAATTTGATAGACACTTGTGCTGATCTAAAAAGAGAAGTTCGTGACCTAGAACTTAAAAATGAAATTCTTAAAAATGAAAACCTCGGTTTACATGAGAATATTAACTTACTCAAAGAAAACCTCTTTATAAAAGAAGGAGATTACTCTCGAATAGAGGAAAAACTCTTTGAGGTGGAAGGAATGGTTGAGTCCCTGCTCAAAGAGAACAAGGGTTTGCATGCTAATAAAGAAAAAGTGGAAACCGAGCTTAGCACAAACAAACGCTGGAACAAATCTTCACAGGCCCTTGCTTGGTTAAACACTCACCACAGTCGAAACAAAAAGGGACTTGGGTATAAGCCTAAACGAACAGTTTACCCAATTCATAGAAAGTATGTGGGATTACCTGAAAACATTGTTTGCTTTCATTGTGGTAAAACTGGTCACTATCGATATTCTTGTCCTTTAAGAAAACATGCCAATGAAAAGAATGAAAGGTATGTGAAACAAATCTGGATTAGAAAAGATGAGCTTTACATGTCTAAAGGAATGGGACCCAAGTGGATCTGGGTTCCCAAAACTAACCCGTGATTTGTTTTGCAGGCTGAAGTGAGAGAGAACAATCCCACAAACAACCCAGCAAACAGGGTAAGAAACACCCTGTCAAACAGATCAGAAAACAACCTTGAAAACAGGCAGCTGTGGTATGTTGATAGTGGGTGTTCGCGGCACATGACTGGAGAAAGATCAAATTTTCTCTCACTTACAGCTTTGAATGGTGGGAGTGTAGCATTTGGAAACGGCAAGTCTGAGACAATTGTCGGTATAGGTAATATTGGCAAAACTCTCTCCCATTCAATTGACAATGTGCACTTGGTTGATGGTTTAAAACACAATTTGCTAAGTGTGTCCCAACTGTGTGACAAGAACAACCTAGTGGTGTTCTCACGAACACGTTGCTTGGTTGTGAATGACAACACAGGAGATGTTGTATTGAGGGGGAAGCGATGTCAAAATGTTTATAAAGTCTGTATTTCCACTCTTCCCCAAAATAATCTGACTTGTTTAAATGTATTAAATGATGATATAATGCTATGGCACAAGAGACTAGATCATGCAAGCCTATCTTTGTTAAACAAACTTGTTTCCAAAGATTTGGTTGTTGGACTACCTTCCATCAACTTTAATGATGACAGGGTATGTGAAGCTTGTGCAAAAGGCAAACAAGTCAGATATTCTTTTAAATCGAAAAAATGTGTAAGCACTACTCGACCTCTAGAATTATTACACATTGATTTGTGTGGTCCCATGAGGGTAACCAGTAGAGGTGGGAAAAAGTATGTGCTTGTTGTAGTGGATGATTACTCTCGATTTACTTGGACCTTGTTTTTGGCATCCAAAGATGAAACCTTTGAGAATTTTATTGCCTTTCTCAAAAAGGTTGAAAAGAGAGTAGGACACTCCTTAATTAGCTTGAGATCTGATCATGGAACTGAGTTTGAAAATGCAAGTTTTATCAACTATTGTAATGAACATGGTGTTGATCATAACTTCTCAGCTCCAAGAACACCCCAACAAAATGGGGTGGTTGAGCGCAAAAATCACACCCTGGAAGACATGATCAGAACAATGCTTATTGCTAGTGGTCTTCCTAGGTATTTTTGGGCAGAAGCATTGAACACCTCATGTTACATTATAAATAGATGCATGATCAGACCCATGTTGAATAAAACTCCTTATGAACTTTTCAAAGGCAGAAAACCCAATATTACGCACCTAAGGACATTTGGTTGTAGGTGTTTTGTGCATAATAATGGGAAGGATGCCTTAGGAAAGTTTGACCCTAGGAGTGATGAGGCAATATTCCTTGGCTATTCTTCTCACAGCAAGGCATACAAAGTCTTTAACAAAAGAACCTTGTGTGTTGAGGAAAGTGTGCATGTGCTTTTTAATGAATCTAACGTGTTGAGTGAGAATGATGCACAGGAAGATGAACTTGAATTAGGTCTTGTTCGAAAAGAAGTGTTGCTCCAAGATAAACGAGGTAAGAACACCATGGAGAAAACAACTCCTGAAGGTGTTCCTCAGAACAGCAGGCAAGATGAACAAACAAGGAAAAACACCGCTGAACCCTGTTCGGAACCGTGTTCTTCAGGAATAGACTTACAAACATGTGCAGAAATAGGCTCGGGAGATGATCGTAAGCATTATGTTACGACTAGAGTAGAGCATGGGTCTGTGGATCCTCTTACCCCACGACCATGGAAGCACCATAGTTCGCACCCTCTTGATCAAATCTTGTCAGATATTAATACTGGAGTGCAAACTAGATCTAAGCTAAAGAATTTTTGTGCTTTCTATGCTTTTCTTTCTAACATTGAGCCAAAAAGTGTGAATGAAGCTCTTGCAGATTCAGATTGGATCACGGCTATGCAAGAAGAGCCTCATCAATTTGAGAGAAACAAAGTATGACACCTTGTACCTAAACCTGCAGAGAGAACAATCATTGGAACCAAGTGGGTGTTCCGAAACAAACTGGATGAGTCAGGAACAGTCACTAGGAACAAGGCACGGCTGGTTGTACAAGGATACAATCAAGAAGAAGGGATCGATTATGAAGAAACCTTTGCACCAGTTGCTAGAATTGAGGCTATTTGAATCTTAATAGCCTTTGCAGCTCATATGGAAATCAAGCTATATCAAATGGATGTTAAAAGTGCATTCCTAAACGGATACCTTAAAGAAGAAGTGTATGTCAAACAACCCCCTGATTTTGAAAATGGTGATTTTCCAAATTATGTTTTTAACTTGACAAGGCACTTTATGGTTTAAAACAAGCTCCAAGAGCTTGGTATGAACGGTTGTCAAGTTTTTTACTTGAAAATGATTTTAGAAGAGGCAAGGTAGACAATACCTTGTTTCTAAAATCTAAGGGGGAACATTTTTTGATTGTCCAAATATATGTTGATGATATTATATTTGGTGCAACTCATCATGATTTATGCAATGAATTTTCAAATATGATGAGGAGTGAGTTTGAGATGAGCATGATGGGTGAGCTTAATTTTTTCTTAGGCTTACAAATCAAGCAAACTCCAAACGGCACCATGATCCATCAGCAAAAGTATATCAAGGAGTTACTTAAGCGTTTTGGGATGGAGTCAGCCAAACCCATAGACACTCCTATTTCTCCTTCAACCAAGTTGGTTATGGATGATGGGAGTCCCTCAGTTGAGGAGAAACTCTATAGGGGTATGCTTGGGTCGCTCTTATACCTAACCGCTAGTAGACTGGATATTGCTTTTAGTGTTGGTTTATGTGCCCGTTTTCAGGCTAACCCTAAGGAAACTCATCTTAAGGCTGTTAAACGGATACTAAGGTATTTGAAACATACACCCAATTTAGCTTTATGGTATCCTAAAGGTTGCAATTTTGATCTTGTTGGATATGCTGACGCTGACTATGCTGGATTCCTAGTTGATAGAAAGAGTACCTCAGGTATGGCTCACTTTCTTGGACCTTGTTTGGTATCTTGGGCTACCAAGAAGCAACATTCAGTTGCCATGTCCACAGCAGAAGCTGAATATGTTGCAGCAGCTTCATGTTGTGCTCAACTGTTGTGGATAAGGCAACAGCTTAAGGACTTTTGTATTGACATTAGACGCATTCCTATTTTTTGTGATAACACAAGTGCAATTAATATTGCCAAAAATCCATGTCAACATAAAAGAACAAAGTATATTAACATTCGACATCATTTCTTGAGAGATAATGTTGAAAAGGGTTTAATCTCTATGAATTTTTGCTCAACGGAAAAATCAAATTGCTGATATATTCACTAAGGCACTAGCTAGAGACCAATTTGAGAGAAACAGACTGGAATTGGGGTTGGTGAAAACACCCTGAGAACACCTGTTCTCAGAGTTAGATCAAGCTGACAAAACACCCTATAATACCTGTTCTATCCACTTGTTTGCAATTATTGCTATCAAAACAGTGGTCTATGCTTAACAAATATGTGTAGTCTTGTGTGCTATTATGATTATTTATGAAGACTGCTGCCTTGGGAGATGGAGAAAGAGTATTCATGACAGACCTTGGAATGAGAGAAGCATGTTCAAGAACAGATGGCTCGAACAGGTATGCCTTGATTGTCATTAATGTATGCTGCCTGCTTAAATTCTAGGTGTTTCCTAGGTGGCCCTTCATAACGGGTAGGGAGTTTAAAAACCCCCTTTGCGTGTGTCTGTTTTCCCCGTCTTGCTCTCTCTCTCTCTCTCTCTCTCTCTCCTCTGTTCTTGCTTTCAAACCCTAGCAAAACCCTCTAAACCCTAATCTCTCTCCTCTAGCAAACAATGGCTTCCAACAACATCTCTCACTCGAAAGCCCTCGTTCTTGCTTCCTCAATCCCTGCTCCTTCTCGCCCAATCTCGTACAAGCCTTTCAAATTCCTGAAAAGCTTGTCCCTAAAATCAGTGGGAATGGGGATGGATGATATTCCCTTTGAATGTCGAAGGGAATTGGTGTTCCTCGTAGGGGCAATTGCTTGTCCCATTTCAGTTGAGTCAGAGGGAACAAAGTCGGGGTCTCAAGAACAATTCTTGGAAACCCCTGAAGGGTTTAATTTTGAGCCCTGTTCTTCTGGGTTGTTCTCTGACACCGCGACAGAAACAGGGGCTGCCTCTGTCGAAGGTGTGTTTGTGGAGGATCTGCATGTCGACTTCCAAGGGAAGTCGAATGAGTCGTCAGAGGAGAGTCTAGAGAAGAATTCTCTCCCTGAGGCTGAAATCTCCCCTCCAGTCTTTCAAACTGGAGAGAAAAGGAAGAGGGTGAAAATCGTGGCTAGGCGTAGCAGAACGCCAAGAACAAGGCCACAACCAAGGTCTCAACCCTCTCAAACTCCTCAATCCTCTAAGCCCTCTCGAAAATCTGCAAGGCTAGCGTTTCAATCCTCTCATCATCCCTCCAAACCCTCTGCTCCTATCATCGAGGAGATTTCTTCTTCTTCTGAAGGGTTCTCGAGTTCTGACTCTGAGAACACCACCTTCAAACAGGGGACACCGGTGTTTTTCGAGTCCTCTGAAGAACAATCTCCTCCAAAACCAACCAATAAACCTGCTGTGAAGCCCTCTCCTGCCAAAACACCCCTCAAGCGAAAGCCCAGAACAGCCCCCCTACCAGAAACTACCACCTCTGTTCCTGTCCTTAAACACCCAAAGCAGTTCACTCCCTCTCCTATGTCTGACAAACATGCGCAGTTGCGGAAGCGCAATGTCGTCAGGGGGAAGGTAGTGAATGTAAGCTTTTTCGAGGAACAGGGTCTGGGGGTGTTCTTGACCAAGCTTCGAGCCCAAGGCTGGCTTGAGTTGTTTGCAAACACCCAGCAAGGGTGTTCTGTGCCCGAGTTGGCTGAATTCTATGCCAACTGCTCTGTCAAATGGGGTAGTGACAAGTGCTGTCAATGAGTGTCATTTCTACTTTGATAAAGCCACCCTAAGTGATATTCTGGGCATCCCCTCTCGTGGATTTGCTGTGTATGTGAGGGAAGACAAAACTGCCCTGGAAACAGCCAGGCTCTTAGAGGTGTCCAAACGCCTTAGTCAAAAACAGGGCCTGAGAACACCCCTTTCGGTTAAGAAGGGTGAAATGACCTCCCTGCACCAACTACTGTTTATGTTCACTATCAAGAACATAATACCGCGAGGTCAAGGGCGAAACTCAGCAGATGCCTTCGATCAATGTCTGGTGGACCTACTGGATCGGGAGGAACCAGTAAACCTCCCTGCAATCATGATTCGCCACATAGAGCGAATTGCGAACACCACCCGGGCACATGATCTTGGCTATGGGTTTCTGTTGACAAGGGTGCTTGAGCACTTTGGGATAGTGCTCACACGAAGAGTGGCGGCCCAAATCATTGATGAGATTGGGATTGACACTCTCCTAGGGTGTGGCTATGAGGTTGGCGAAGGGTCAGTTTCCAAACAGGGACGTCGACCACCTCGACCACCTGATTCTGGGCAACCTTCCGTCAAGGTTGAGGCTGTTCTTGAGGACAATGCTCGCCTCAAGGATGAGCTCTCAGCTGTCAAGGCTGCTCTTGCTGAGGAATGAGCTCTCTCGGCCAAACGCCATGAAGATCTCCTTGCACTTCTCTCCACTCTTGCCCCCAGCATTCCTCCTCTGCAAACGAAACCACCCCTTGCTCCCTGATTGTATAGGCTGCTCTCTAGTCTCCTCCTTTCTTAATTTCGGTTTTGGCATTGTATTTTTTAATGCAATATCTCATTATTAATGCTTTTTGCCCCTTCTGCTACATACTTCTTTTCTTGCATTCATAATGTTGTTTATGCTTTTTAATGATGCCAAAAGGGGGAAGAAGAGTGTAACCCTCCTATTGACGAATGAACCTAGCATTGACTTAAGTGGACCTTGACTTACGTGGATCCCCATCAGCATTCAATTTTTTTTGTCAATATGGTCACTTGGTTTGTCATCATCAAAAGGGGGGAATTTGTTGAGTTATTATATTTAGTTTTGATGATAACAAATCCAAGTGTAAAAATTTGTCCTAATAATGTTGCTCCAAACACGGTCTCCAAACAGGCCTAACTGGTGTTTGTGATCTTTATTGTATTAACTGGTTTGCTACATGTGAGAACAAGTCTTCTAGACAGGTTTTACTTGGTGATTCCATATTAAGTCAAGAACACCATCTCGACAGTTGATTGTAAAGCGTGTTCCTGAACTCTAGCAATGCAAAGAACAACCCCAACAAACAAGGTGGCCTTGGTGTTCACAGCAGCTCTACAAATCTCAGACAAGATGACTGGTTCAAAACAAGAAGTCTTGGGTATATAGGTTTAATTTAATTAGACTCTTGTTAATATGCCAATATTAAAAACATCATTTTAAACACCTTTTGAATCGGTATTTGCGCTAAAGTACTTCAGAACACCAGTTGCGAACAACCCTGCAAACAGGGTGCCTAGGGTGTTTCTGAACTGCAGTGGCCATACTCGGTTATCTTTGAAAATTTATTTTAGTTGGCTAAGATCTCCAGATTACTTTCCTTGAATTTCAAAACTGCTATTTCTCTGGAAAGGATATTTCTTGAAAATATTATGGGAGATTTTCGAAAATAAGTTTTGGGAGATTTGCCAAAACTTAAAGATTTCCTTTGACCATATTTTCGGATATGGTAAAGTTTCAAAAGCTGAAAATTTCTGGTTGCTTTTTTGAATCCACCTCACGGTTATGGGAAGATAAGGGTTATCTTTTAAGATATCAAATCCCTTATATTTTGGCAAAATTTTATCACTAGCCGTAAGAGAACATTTCCTGATTGAAAATCGTTTTCTATACTTAGCTGATTCTGTGGCTTATGACCGTTGGTTTTTGTGTTTAAAAACCTCAGATTTTTCTCTTCCAGTAGACACACAACACACGAGAAAAGAGCAGATAGAAAACTCAGGTTGAATTTGCTTAAACACAGCTTTTTGAAAAATTCGGGAAAAATCAGAAAACACGGTCTACACTCAAAGATTCTTGAGCTTCATTCTGAAAAGCAAACCGTGACAAGCTGTGTTTGATTTTGAGTTTTCAAACCATTGGCATAATAGGATCTTCATTGTACCTTACATCTGCTTAGTAAGAAGCACCCCCTGTAAGGTGTTTGTAACCCTGATCTTGAATCAGAAAAGTGAGTGAGTGTGTCCTAGTCGTGTGGACTTGGACGTGTCTAATCTTGCGAAGGTTGGACGTGGTGTAACCTGTCTTTGGGAAGAAGGTTACGTGGTTGCAAGTTGTAACAAGGTGTGTTACATTTGTAACGTGTGAAGCCCGTTAGTGAAAGTGGTTAAATCCTACACGAGGTAGGTCGTGGTTTTTCACACCTCAGTTGGGCTAGAGGTGTTTTCCACGTAAAAATTGTGTGTGCTTTATTTTCCGCATTTATCTTGGTGATTTTCGCATCTGCAATAATTGAGAACACCCCGTGCAAACAAGCTATCAGGGTGTTTGTCATTTGAGAACAACCTCTACTAGGGTGTTTGTTATTTACAACGCGAAAATCAGACACCACAATTCACCCCCCTCTTGTGGTTGTATACTCACGAACTCAACAATAACCGAGAGTAAGCTCAGGTTACCAAAGATATTTTGAGATGTTATGAGGCGGCGTCCGGTCAGCAGGTTAATTTTAATAAGTCAAGTGTGGTCTTTGCTAAGGGAGTGGTACAGTAACGCAGAGACGAAGTACTCCTGGAACTTGACATTAAAGAGGTCCTAGCTCAAGATAAATACTTAGGACTACCGACTTATGTGGGCCGCTCAAATAAGAAGGCTTTGTTCCCTATCAAGGATCGAATTAGTAAACGTTTTTCAAGTTGGATAGATAAACTAGTGTCTTGGGCTGGCCGGGAAGTGCTCATAAAGGTTGTTGCCCAAGCTATCCCGACCTACGCTATGAGCATATTTAAATTTCCCAAGGACTTTTGCCATTCTCTTCAGTCCCTTATTAATCGGTTCTGGTGGGGTAATGATCCTAGTAGCCGAAAAAATCCATTGGGTTAGAAGCTCTCGATTATGTGATAAAAAGGTAGGTGGTGGTCTTGGCTTCCAGGACTTTGAGGCTTTCATCGATGCTTTACTAGCAAAGCAGCTTTGGTGGTTGGTGAGCAACGATCAAGCTTTGGTGGCAAAACTGTTGAGGGTCCAATATTACTCGCATGGAGATGTGTTGCGAGCAGAATTGGGCTCCAAGCCCAGTTTCATATGGTGTAATATCTGGGGGTGCGCGAGCTTGTTTCCAAGGGTACTAGGTGGATAGTGGAAAATGGGGAAAGCATTGGTGTGGAGACCTCACGTTGGATTTCGAGGCCCTTTTCGTTTCGGCCCATTCAGCCTAATATTCAGTCGGACAAAAATGCTACTGTGGCCCAACTTATTGATAAGGATAACGAGGTGTGGCGTAAAGAATTTTACATGAATGGTTTTTTTCCATGTGATGTCGACTATATTCTCCAAATTCCTCTATGTGGTGATTCATGGGCAAATGATAAGCTTATATGGCATTTTGATTCCAGAGGTCAGTTTACAGTAAGACCTGCTTACCAAATAGCGAGGGCTTTGAGAAGCCTGGAAGGCCTGTCGAGAAGTTGGGGGGGCGAAGCACGATTTGGAAGACTATTTGGGGGCTGGAAGTTCCTCCTAGAATCAAACTCTTCGACTGGAAGGTGGGCATGCAAACACGGGCCACCAAGGTAAATCTTGCTAAAGGGATCCCTAGTTTTGGCATGAAGTGTGAGATATGTGGTGCACTTGAGGAGTCGGATACCCATGTCCCGTTTTCTTGTCCCCTTGCAGTGGAAATCTGGATCGGGAGTGACTTTGATGAAGATCTCTGGACAGGGGGTTTTTCCACAACTTTGGACTATTTGGAGCACCCCGATAAGCTAGGAGAATTTGTAGCGGTTCTGTGGAAATGTTGGAATGCTCGTAATAGATTTATCTTTGGGAGGAGGCACTTGAATTAGCATATTCTGGTAGGGAGGACTGTGAGTTTTGTCTGAAGTTACCGGCAGTTGAAAAGCACGCTTGATGTTGCTGTTAAGGGTGGAGGGGCTTGTTGGGTTCCACCGAGTGCTGTGGTTTTCAAGTTGAACTTTGATGTTGGAAGGGTTAGGACTGAGGAGAGAGGTTGGGGGTTTGTGATCCGCGGTCATCTTGGGGATGTCGTGCTAGCAGGGGTGAAACAAGGCCAAGGTTTTCACGAAGCTGAGTTTGAAGAAGCACGGGCATGTCTCTTCGCCTTGAAGAAGGAGGTCTTGCACAGCTTCACAAGATTGGTGGTGGAAGGCGATTGTATCTCTCTTATCAACAAGCTAAAAGGTAAGGAGCAGCCTCGTTCAGCTATAGGTTTTTTCATTTATGATATTATTCAAGTTTCGGTTAGTTTTGATTTTATTTCTTGGGCTTCTGTTAGAAGGGGAGGCAACTCAGTTACTCGTGCGGTTGCCCATTTTCAATCGATCGATCTTCATGAGAGGATTTGGGAGGACGGGATACCAATATCTATTATGGACCTAGCAACAAAAGACATGTGTAACTTTGTTGATACTTCTTTGATATAATCCCGTTCTTTTTCGGTGTCAGAAAAAATATGAGGCACATGAAAACCTAGACGTTCGGTTGGAAGTCTTACACATCTCCACACCAGAAGAATTGTAAACTGTGGGACTTGATCCCACAACCTCTAGGACCATCATCATGCTAAGTGAATTGTAAACTCTTTGACGTAAAGGCCAATACTTGTGGGTGTATGGTGTATGCAACGGATGGCACACAAACCAAATTGTCAAAAGGATTCAAATTTGAGTAGAAGGATTCGAAATTTGCAGTAAATCAAATCCAAATGTTACATTCCTGCTTTAGATATGGCATCAAATCAGATAGTCCAAATGTTACATCTGCTTCGCTTATTAACAGCCTCACAAAGGCGATAATAATACGCAGGAAATCTCAAAGTACCAAACATCAACCAGAACTAGAAGGTCCAATATTAGTTGATTAAGACAGCTAGCTATACCCGCATTTTGAGGTGATAACTGAACGCTAACGCACGACTTTAAAGCAATTACTTAACGTATGTCAATCAACTAATCAGAATACATTAACCATCATGCTCTTAAGTATTGTGTGGCCACAAGGTATGTGAACTCAGAACACCACCACTCAACATCTTAATGATATGGTAACCTAAGCTGATGACAAAAAATAAAAAAATAAAAAAAATCATATTGACAATCTTGTCATTAAATACTACCAGCGACAAAGCTATAACACGTGTGAACCTGTTTGAAAAATATAATTACATCACAAATCAAGTGTTCAATTTTAGTCGACATGTATTGTTACATCACCATAAATAACTTGGGTTAGTTTGTAGTTCTTCATAATTGCTTATTAAACACTTCTATAATGTGATATACCAAAAATAAAGAAATGTAACAGTAATATATTTGAATTGGATGATAACACCCAGTATTTGCACAATAATAACTACTATTTCCATAATGATTGATGGATTTTTAGTTCAAGGGCTTCTATTTTCATAACCAAAATAGGTTTTCTTATTTAAAAAAGCTTTTTTTTCCAAAATAAAGGATTGAGATCCTTGCAGCCATCTGCTATGCTGAATATTTGTGGATTCTTGCTATTACTACCACATATAAAGTTTAAATTTCTCCTTAATTTTTTTGAACTTATTGATAAAACCGTTTCTAATTTCTCCATAAACTATTTTACATTGGATAGATACACACATAAATGCATGTAAAAAAAAATTCCTCCCAAAAAAAGGGAAAAAAAAAGACACCAAAAAGTTTGAGTGTAATAACACTGTTGGACATGGATGCAATCCAATTTATGAATTACCAGTTTCTTATAACACCTTGTAAGGGATACTTGACTGTTGTTAGGATTGCTCTCAATCTTAGAATTCTAGCTCCAACCTGAATAGAAAGTCTGATCCAAAAATAAAGGCCATTAAAAAGGAGGGCACAAAAAATCTACATCGATTAATGTGATATCAACAGCATGGAAAAACAAGTGCCAAAATGTAGTGTCCTGGCATTATGTGACATTGACCTATTAATCAGCAAGCAGTTGCCAACATAATATCTCCACAGAAATAGGCCCCCCACTAGACAAACGACTAGCGGGCAAGACTTTTCTACCGTTTTAGAAATACAAAAAATTATAAGAAACGAAACTCAAAACCAAAATCTAAAACAAGGACCCAAAGAAAAAAGAAAAAGAAAAAAAAGGAGCCAAACAGGGCCCTACACATCCAGGTTATCTAGAAGGACACCTTGACTTTTGTGAACCATCCCGCACGCATTGCCACAATCACAAGATTTTCTCGTATAAACTTTGAAAAAGAACAAGTTTTTGGTAATGATCTTGCCACTACAACCTCCTTTGTCTTCAGTCTCTTTCTTTCGTTGCCCTTGACATTAGCCAACTACCACCCTTAACATTCTTCTCCCCTGTTTCTCCCCTGTCTCATTTCAGTTCTTCCGAAATACTCAAAAAACCCACCATGCCTGATTCTGAAACCAAGCTTCGTCAAAATCGAATCCATCTCTTTGATCCGGTTGCCCTCATCAGTGATGGGTCTGGCGTATACCGGGCGTCGAATAATGCTGATCAGCCTAGGAGGGTAGCGCAGTCTTGTGATGGCTTTCCGGAAGGTAATGCTAATGGAAGGGTAAGATCTTATGATAGCTTCACTGATGCTCATAGTGAAGGGCTAAGATCCTATGATGGCTTTAGTATGGACGTCAAGAGCGGAAGAATAACAGCTTATGATCATAGCGAATACAACAATGACAACAGTAGTAATCCTCGTGTGGATGCCGTCGAAGTGGGGTTTAGGGAGATTCCGATGTATACAGCCATAACTACAGCAAATGGAACTTATGATCATAGCGTCAAGGAACCAAATGGTGGTGTGCTAATGTTTGGTGTTGATCTCAAGGCAGAGGATGAGTATGATGTGACTCCGCGCGTGTGGAAGCCTAATTCTCTTACAAGTCCTAAGGCTAGAGGTTCTCCTGTGAATCCCACACATCCTAGGTCGGTCAGTTCTTCTCCTTTGCATTCCTCAACTCCTAAGGCCATGGGTTCTCCTCTGAATCCCTCAAGTCCTAGGTCTTTCCCCTCGTCTCCTTTGCATCCCTCAAGTACTAGGGGTTCGCCCCTGAATTCTGCAAGTCCCCACCCTATCAATTCTTCCCCTCTAAATCCCACAAGTCATAAGTTCGTGAATTCTTCTCCTTTGCATCCCACTAGTCCTAAGCATCCGGGTTCTCCATTACATCCCAACCGACTTCATCATCGACCCATGTCCCCAAATTCTAGGGTTCAGGCTATTGCCAGGGGGCGGAAGGAGCTAATGGAGATGGTCCGAGACTTGCCTGAGACTTTCTATGAGCTCTCATTGAAAGACATAGTGGAGAGGAAGGCCGATATGGAGGATCAGAAGGAGATTGACCCACCTGAAGAAAAGAAGCCTCCTAAGGAATCCTCTAGGCAGCAGGAGAAGAAAGATAACAAAACTAGCAGTAATAAGAAGGGCAAGAAAAGCGCCAAAAAGAAGATGTCTAGAAGTAGAAGTCCTGATAATGGAAAATTTCTTCTAAAGACGTCTGTGTTTCCCATTTTGTTGGGATCAAAGAAAAGCAAGAAGAATTTGGGTGCTTCTGGTAGCTTCAAGATAGCCCCACTTCCAAAGCCACAACCAACACCCACTCAATCAACGAAGGGTCCAGAGAAAGAGTGGTGGAGGAGAAGATCATGCATCTCAAGTGAGAGTGATGAAAGCAATGGACTCAGTAGCAGGAGCACAAGTAGTGGAAGCAGCCGCAGCAGCAGTCGTAGCAACAGCGATAGCGGCAACAGAAGGTATTTGCATATTCATCAAGCACATAATTTGCAAATTTTCAAAGTATTATTTTCTCTAATGAAAAGATTGGAAAATCAAAGATAGCTCCAATATTCCATATATAAGGGCTTGTTAGAAAGCACTAGTAATGCCGACTAACACCTGATGACTCTAGTCATGTATCTGCACTTTCAAGGAGAGAAGGGCTACAATAATTTTAAAGGAGAAAACCAAGACAAAAATCTGCAGTAAACATTGAAGTACACCATATGAGATGATTCACACTTGAACAATTTGCAAATTTCAAAGCACTAGTAATTCACACTTGTTCCTGTTTTCATTAAGAGAATTTGTGTGATGGAGAAATACATGGGAAGACATTAAAAAAGATTCAGAAAGTTCCATTCTGAAACCACAGGACAATCTTTATGGATCCGTGCCTTAAAAATAAGTATTTGCCACTAATTCCCACAACTTGCTGTAGTTAGGATCTGTTGTCTGCTTTATTACCTACTACTCAGTTATCTGGTCGAAGACAGCTATTGCGTGCCTTCCTCTGTGGATAGATGTCTAATAATAAGGATTCCAGATTTTCAGGGTAATGGACATTGATTGCCCAAACTTATGCCTCTTCTCACATCAATATGAACTTGGCATTTATTAACAGAGATTAAACGTTCATGTCTTCTTCCTTCACAACTGAAAGGATCACTTTTGCCTTCTGGGCTGATTTTAAACTTTATACTAGTAGACCAAAGCAAATGTCCCACTAAATTTTGGTCTACTCTTTTACTGTGGTGAAGTAGGCAGTCAATACTCTAACTGGGGATGCCAAAAACAACCTATGCGCAATTTAGTGCAAGGTTGTGAATGTCCAAACCCCCCCCCCCCCCAAAAAAAACCAAACACTTCCCCAACCCAATCCCAAAGAGCAGGGCAAGGGGGTCGAAACTACCTGGGTAAGACCTTGGGACATTGGTTTGATTTGTTGTTAAAAGCTAAAATGTTTTCACATATCAGTAACTAGGAGCACTTTTTCTCCATGCAGGCGTAGCGGTGGATTTCTACGTGCCTGTTGCTTCTTCAATGCGAGGAACCTGAGGAGAATAAAAGACAAAAAATAGATAGCTGCATCTCCTAAACTGTAATTCATAGCCACAATGTTCTTTTGTTAGTGATTTCTACCAACAAGGCATAGTAGAAGATACAAGAATTTTGGCAACAAGGTTTTGGCTGTAAAGACTGTATATATTCTTGCAGACTGCAGTTATTTTGCTTTTGCACTTGTGAATAACTACAGCTAGATAAGCTTTGTTATGTACTTATGTAGCATCCTAGTTTATGAAAAACGGACTTATTCCTTTGCAGACTGAGTGGATACGCCACAGAGGTTGCTCAGAATCAAGCTTAATTCCCACCAGATCCCATAGATTTCTACTTGGACAGGTTGTAAGAAACCGAGTATGAATGATTAAATTTATCTCTATGATTTTAGCAAGTTCACCCTTTCATAATTCGTAAAAAACCAACTTACTCAGGTTGTCATGTCCAAAGTATCTTTTCCAGCAGCAAGAATAGGAAGTACCAAAAGAGTTGACAGTTGTGGGTTTTTAATAGGCAGGAAATAACTTCCAACATACCAAACCTTATTGTTCCTAACCAATATGATATCATAATGTAGAACACCAATGAAAGGGGGCGATCTGGACTTACTACCTTAAGTGTTTCAAGATGTCTCTTGCCACCAGCGTGCACTTCAAAACCCAAATTGTTGATTTGGTGGATACTCCTGACAATGGAAGCATAGGCACTGACGAATGCTGCCTGCACATTCTGATATTTCCTGCATCAAAAGATCATTCCATCTTAGTTTCTACATGTCTTACCAGCCTAATTGAAACATTTGGATGCAAATTGGAATAAAGACAAACATGCATTTCCCATTATTTTGGATGAATTAGCTTGACATGACTTTCAAATTATCATTAAGCTCTGTTAAATTTTTATATTAATTGGGCTTTAAATAACGAGTCATGCATATAAGCTCAAATAAGGTTCCATCCCAAAACCAATTGGCAATAAGTGGAGTAACTCACAAGTTTATATACATGCTCAAGCCCTTTAATTTCATCAATGTGGGACAACACCCACTATCATACTCCAACACGCCCCTCACGTGTGAGCTACTAACAACGCCCAACACGTGCACACAATTTTAATCAAACGGGGACGGTGGCAAATCAAAATCGAGCAACCCGCTGTTAAATTTTTATATTAATTAGGCTTTAAACAACGAGTCATGCATATAAGTTCAAATAAGGTTTCATCCCAAAATCAATTGGTAATAGGTGGAGTAACTCACAAGCTTATATACATACTCAAACCCTTTAATTTCATCAATATAGGACAATATCTACTATCATACTCCAACAAACTCTTTCAATAAAAAAACAGGAGACAATACAACTAGTATTTATCTTTTCGCATCAGCAAGTCTTTTCATAAACAGTGCATCTAAATGGAAGTGAAAAATATCTGCCATTTACCCTAGCATGGAACACGCAGGATAAATTGACCAAGTTATTGACCTAACATTTGCTTATGAGCAATTGTCATTGATTTGTCAGAGGGAAACACCCAAGTAAGTGCTGCCTGCTTTGCAACTTGAAACAATGACGTCAGTAGTGCCCTCTGCAACTCTGTTCATGGAATATGCAGAACATAACATGCAACTATCAGACTTCAGAGTTCAGACATCAAATAAGGGCCTCTATTTTTTGTTGATCTTTTTTAATATATTAATTTTAATTTATTTTAATTTATTTTAATTCATTTCAATCAACTTTAATCCACTTCAATAAAAAAATATTAATTTTAATCTACTTCAACCACTTCAACCAACTTTAATTTACTTCAATCCACTTTAATTAACTTCAATCTACCTCCTTCAAAATTTTATTCTCATTATTTTAATCAATTTCAAAAAATATAACAATTTCAACCTACTTCAATCAACTTCAACCTACTTCAACAAAAGTTATCAGCTTCAACATACGTCAATCAACTTTATCCTTTTACTAACTTTAATTTACCAATAAAAAGAACAGGCCCTAAGTACTGAACCAGATCACAGCGCCCTGGAAATGCTAGGACCTTCCATCCAAATACTCACAAAAGAACAGGGAAATCCATCTTTTAGTATTGACATTTCCAACTACCATTTACTGCAAGAATAACAACAGTAACCATAGCCATATTAAATAAAATAAAATAAATGTAATTTCTTAAATTATTCAAACAATAACGTAAGAGCCAGAGGTGAGATCTCATTAAAGTGACGCAAGCAAAAAAAAGAGGCATTACGCACACAGAAAGGGAAGGGCCATGAACGATAATGGAAGTCAAAGTCAACAAGCAAGCTAATGCAAAGCTAAGGAGGATAAGTATGAAATGAGAAAGAAACTAGACAGAAAAAATAAGAGGCAGCGTCAGTTCCATGAATCCTAGAACATCAGCGAGTCCCATCAAGAGTCATGTCCTCCGGGAGGGATGGAAAGCCATGTCTAATAAGCTTTCTTGGATTTCTTGTCAGGTGTTACCTATTCAATGTCTTCAACTGATGCAAGTAAACCACATCAACATTGTCTTGCATTTTTATGCTCATTATCCACACCGGGAGTCGTCATTTTATGCTCAATAATACCATCTTTTTTGTAACATGTCATTCATCATTTTACCTTTCCTCTTGTGATCGCACATCCCTCTGTTCATGAGCAGCAGTTCGGAGGAAGAGAGGGAGCAAAAGAAGATTGGATACAAGGCGGCCAAGAAGGTAGCCAAAAAGGCGGTAACAATAGCAAAGAGTCAGGCTTTTAATAGACTGTACCATAGATTGGGGACGAAGGAAGTGGAGAAGGAGGTTTTCAAACTGGCTAGGGCGAAGGAAAGGAAGACTAGGGATTTGGGAGTGGTGAGGTGCATCAAGGACGAAGAAGGTAAGGTGTTGACTGAGAATGATGAAATTAGAGAGAGATGGCAAAGGTTCTTTGCTAAACTTCTAAATTGGGAAGGAGTGCGAGACGACTGTAATAGGGGCGAAGAGTGTAGCGATCAGCGAGCGGGAGACCGTATAGCAAAGGAGGAGATTAAGGAGGCCTTGAAGAAGATGGCGAATGGAAAGGCAGTGGGCCCAAACCAGATACCAGTGAAAGTTTGGAAGTTTATGGGGGAGGTAGGGCTAGAGTGGCTCACGGAGCTGTTTAATGTTATTTACAGGACCGCCAAAATGCCCAGAGCGTGGAGGGCCAGCACAGTCATCCCACTGTACAAAAACAAAGGGGATATTCAAGTTTGTAATAACTTTAGGGGCATCAAGCTGCTCAGTCACACTATGAAGCTATGGGAGAGGGTGATTGAGAGAAGGTTACGAGAGGTTGTAGAGATTTCAGAGAACCAATTTGGTTTCATGCCAGGCAGGTCGACCATTGAGGCGATCCACCTCCTCAGAGAGCTCATGGGCTTGTTTAGGGATAGAAAGGTGGATCTCCATATGGTGTTTATTGACCTAGAGAAAGCGTATGATCGAGTCCCGAGGGAGGTATTGTGGAGGTGTTTGGAAGAGAAAAGGGTGTCGCCCGCGTACATCCGTGTAATCAAGGATATGTACGAGGGAGGGCGGACGCGTGTTAGGACATTGGGAGGGGTCTCAAACGACTTCGCTGTTAGTATGGGCCTACATCAGGGCTCCGCCCTAAACCCGTTTCCTTTCACTTTAGTTTTGGATGAACTCACGAGAGAAATCCAGGACGAGGTGCCTTGGTGCATGTTATTTGCAGATGACATCGTTCTTATCGATGTGACCAGGCAGGGGGTGAATGACAGGTTGGAGCGTTGGAGGCATACGCTGGAAGTTAGGGGTTTTCGGTTAAGTAGATCAAAAACAGAATACCTCTATTCCTGTTTCAGTGGTAGGATAGAAGAGGGGGGAGAAATCACACTGGATGGGAGGGTGATACCAAAGACTGCTAAATTTAAGTATCTGGGCTCGATCATCCAGCAAAATGGGGACATTCACGAGGATATTAGCCAGCGGATAAGAGTGGGTTGGTAAAAGTGGAAGTCAACATCAGGGGTACTGTGTGACAAGAGAGTGCCCCTAGGATTGAAAGGCAAAGTCTATCGGATGGTAGTTAGACCGGTTGTTCTCTATGGATCGGAGTATTGGCCTTTAAAGAAGACGCAGGCCCAAAGGTTGATCGTAGCTGAGATGAGAATGATCAGGTGGATGTGTGGTTTTACGAGAGTGTACAGAATTAGGAATGGAGTAATCAGGAGCCTAGCTGAAGTGGCCCCCATAGAGGAGAAGATGAGGGAATCGAGGCTCAGATGGTTCGGCCACGTAAAGAGGAGAAGTGTGGCCGCCCCAGTGCGGAGGTGCGAGATGATCGTCCCCCCCGGTGGAAAGAGAGGGAGGGGTAGACCGAAGAAGAGCCTAAAGGAAGTGGTTAGAGAGGACCTGAGAGTTGTCGGGTTGACGGAGGACATGACTCAGGATAGAAGATTGTGGCGTGATAGGATTAAGGTCTCTGATTGTAAGGGACCGGCCGCGTAGGTGGTAGTAGCGTCGGTGGGGTGGGGCGGATAGGGTTTAGGGTTTTGGTGTGCTTGTTTGCAGGTCGTGCTTTTCTGGGATGTGAAGGCATCTAGCGCTCCTGGTTGGTTGAGGTACGTCTCTACTCCTTATTTATTTTGCTCTCCGGCTCGTTTTCTCCTCCTTGGTTTTTGGTTTGCAATCGTTTTTCTCTTTAAACCTTTTTCAAAAAAACTGTTTTGTGGGTTTTAAGGAATCAACCTCTCTATGGGTAGGAATACCGGTAGGGGTAAGGTTGCCTACAGCTGGATCTCCCCAGACCCCGTGAAAGCGGGACCCACACTGGGAGTTGTTGTTGTTGTTGCTGCTTGTGATCGCACATCCAGTCCAACATCCTCATCTCGGTCACTCACGTTTCTGTACTTTTATATGCTTAATTGGGAAACAACCGATGGCATGCAATATCACAGGCTCGCAGCCTAGCACTCATTTGACAAAACGTCCCCCAAGTTCAACCAGTATTTTCTCGTTACATGAATCCGTAAGGAACTCCATTCGGGCTAGTAAAGGGGTCTGAAGTTGTCCTTTCTCTATGTCGTAGTTTAATATTGGGGGGGAAAAAGTGAGCATATGGGGACAACCAATAGAAAATAATGCAATCAATATGAAATGGTCATGACTCATGAGTATAAAGCTAATGGGAAAGAGATGAAAATTTTGCTCGTGTCTGCATGTGTGTGTGGTGGTGGCAGCGACGGTGTCATCACATGCAAAATAAGCTGTAGAATACTAGAATGTATAAGCAACAAGAGTTGGCTGATGCATTTATGATAGATTAGCTCAAAGCAAATAGACGTTAGGTAACTTTATATGCATAGTCATGTTGGAAGTGAATTTAAACCGATGCCAATGGACATGCCTAGCAGGGGCCATCCAAATAGCGTCAGTATAATTATCGTGCTTCGGTACATCTCGGCTTGCCGCAACCAACTCTGCATTTGGCTAGAGACTAATGGTCCTTTACAGTATTAATCATCAATCAAACAGATCAGTAATACATCATCAGTTTTCCAGGTAATGGCATCAAGCCATTTGATGAATGAATGCGAGTTAAAACAATTTTTGCCCATAAAACATTCCAACAGCACTCCAGACACGAAAATCGCTAGGCAACTTCCTCTCAGGCATTTAGTCGAACATCTTATCTGCATTACAATAATTACTGCAATTCCACGCAAGGAAAAAGCCATGGTATGAAACAATGAAAAGGGTTTCAAGTAATCAATACTCGTCATCAGTTTTGTCATCAAAACTTGAATGTCTAGAAGACTTACAGAAGGGAAAAAAGAAGGTGCAGTCTCAAACTTGATCATTGACTGAAGTGGGTATTTTTTTTTTTTCTTTAACCCACATGAATTTTCGCATTGCCAAACAGAAGCAGCACAAGTCAAAGTTCCCCAAGGACAAACCATTTCCCAGTAGCAAGAAGTCTCCATAGTCAGCTCAGGATTGTACGGTAAGAAGTTTCAGACTCAGTTTAGGAAATGAAAAGTGAAAACTTTCAACGAAGACGAAATCTATGCCAGAAGATCGCGTTGTCAACTAGTCATGGCTCTGTGAGAAGCCCCTTGAATCCTTTCACTTTTTTTTGGGGGGGGGGGGGACAAAGTATGAATACGATATTTGGTGTGTAAGAAGAGTAGAAAGCCATGCGACTGCACTGAGATTGGGAATTGAAAGCTTGTATTTCCTCAAAGGATTAGGGCATGTTCTTTTTATTGATAAATTGTAATCTATTAACTTTAATCAAATATATCAATTTTTTCAAACTTCAACCTACTTTAACTTAGTTTTACCCATTTTTACTCACTTTAATAAAAAAATACCAACTTCAACTAACTTCAACAAATCTCAACCAACTTCACTTGTTTCCCAACCTATATTTCCCAACGAAAAAAACAAGCCCTTAAAAATGAGTGGTGGAAATTAGAAGGTCGGACTAAAAATAAAAATAACCAAATTGTAATCTTATTTTTAATTTTAATTTACATATACTACATAGAGGAATGAGAATGCATAAAACAATTCATGCTTTGAAATGAATTCCTGATTTCACTCATAAATTTCCATGCATCAATGTAAACATTCTAAATGCTCGTTAGCGTAAAAAGGTCAGGGTAATCTATGCCACTGACACCATTGTATAAGTTACGGGTTACTTAATTTAAGGTAGAAATATGTTATGTATTTCAGCTTTACACTTGACTTTTTTGCCAGTTTTTTTCCCCCTTATTGGTGAACTCGTCAGAACATTTTGCTATAGAAATTTTTTTTGGTTAAAAACGAGGGGCTGTGCCACTAAATTATATTATTAACTGCGCATAAGGCGGCAATGAGTTACACCAAGCATATCCTCCAACAAATTAGGTTTGGATGAACTGGGGTGTGGTCAAACAAGATAAGCGACTCCTGTTGTTCTACTACTAAATTTGCGAATTGATCAGCTACTCTATTGGCTTCACGATAGCAATGGTCTGTGACCACACTCCATTGTGTGTTATAGATGTAGTCCTGACACTCTTGGGGTCTCGCTCTAGGATTCGGCATTTTATTGAGCACTGTCACTGAATCAACCTCTAGGAGCTTCTTAACCCCACACATTCATGCCATAGGAAGGCCTTTAAGAAAAGCAAGTAATTCCGCCTTGATAAAGGAGCAAATGCAAAGCTAGTCGTGAATCCACGAATCCGGCCACTTGCTAGTTTGGTTTCTCAATACACCACCTCCTCCTAGTTTCCTTGGATTACGGCGTGAAGCACCATCGACATTAAGTTTAACCCATCCATCAGGGGGAGCTAGCCATCTGATCAACTTCTCGATTCTACAAAGTAATTCGATCCTTGAGGTAGGGTACATTGCTTTTGCAATTTCCCTACTGCATTCCAATATAAACTCACATGGTCTCCGTGGCTCAAAATCTGTATTCTCAAAACATAGTATATTTCTCCACCGCCATAAGCACCAAATTGTAGTTGCGAACTTTGTGGGCCACTTGTGTTTATTTGCCTTCGGTTGCTTAAGGTTCATTAACATCCAGTCTCAAAGTTGGAGGGTAAAGAATGCTGCATGATATCTGGTTGGGACAGGTTGTTCCCATATTTTCTTGGCTGCCTCACAATCCCGAAGTAGATGAGTGTGTTCTCTTCCCCTGCGCCACATCTCCTGCATGAACGGCTGGTCGTGAGATTGCTTCGCATTCTGTTGACATTCATCATGATCCTATCATGAGCCACTAACCAAAGGAAAAACTGAATCCGTTGAGGAGCCACATTCTTCCATAGTATATCCCAAATAGGATCCATTATCTCAGCAACATTCGGGTGGATTATATTTAGTGCTGATGCAATCGAGAAGCCATCCGAGCTTGAGTCATTCCATACGATCTGGTACTCATATTCCTCCCCACACCTAAGGCTTTGCGAGGCGATGAGTTTTCTAAAGTCTGGTGGTATCTGGTCCGCAAAAGCTTCCCATTTCCAACCTCTATTTTCATCCCGCATATCAGCCACTTTACATTCTGCAATTGTGGGGGGTACAGGCTCATTAACTATATTGCAAAAAGGTCCTTTGCCCAACCAGTTATCGTGCCAAAAGAGCGTCTGTCTACCGTTGCCAACCTCCACTTTCGAGCCTGGCCGAGGGAGCTTAACATTTTCAAGGATACCTCTCCACGTATAGGAGGCGTCACTTCTGGCTTTAAACATTTGGAGGTCACACTGACCTTGACAGTATTTAGCCCGAAGTACTCATGACCACAACTTCTCCTTTTCGGTCACCAACCAGAGGCCAAGTCTTGCTACGAATGCACTGTTGGCTTGTCTCATCAAACGGAAACCCAGCCCACCTGCTTCCGTTGGCTTCGTTAGTTGCTCCCATGCATGCTACATTATGCATTGTTCGATTCTCAGCATCCCCCCCAATGAAAATCTTCGAGATTTTCGATCAATATCGTCACAAGGCGACCAAGGCAAGTGAGTCGTTTGCATTGCACAGTATGGAATAGAGGAGATAGTAGATTTAATTAGTGTGGCACGTCCAGCTAGTGAAAGCACCATTATCACTACAAAATCCACTCGTATAAATGTGAATGTTAACTCAAGTTTCGTCCAAGTTGAGTTGTATAAGTGTAATCAAGGGTGACAAAAATTCGAATTCAGGTCAATTTCTGCTCGCATTAATTGGACGATCGATGTCTAAAATTCGAATGAGGAACTTATTGTTTTTTTTGGGTGGAAAATCGGACAAGCTTAAGTTCGGGTCAAAATCGGATTCGAACAGTAAAAATATAAAAATATTGTGCCAAGAATTAAAATTGGGAAAAAAATTTATGAGTATATTTATTTTTTTTTTCCGAGACGAATAAATTCAAATAATTAGTATCAGATAAAATTTTATCAATTCTGCGTATAATATATATCTTTTTTGTTAGACGTGTAAGTGTAAGTTGTAACATACATCTTTGAAAGAAAATAAATTCAAAGAACCACTGGAAAAGGGGAAAAAAGAGCAGCAGCAAGTGAAAGAAAAAGCGTATTATGAAGTCAACAACTCCAACAAGGGCCTGATTCATAGCCTCCAACGTCCAGATCTTTAGCAACCCAAGTTATGACACTTGCACCCGATAAATCCAACTTATGCCACATTGATTTTTTTTAAAAAAATTACTTACATTTTGATGGGGAAATGACTGTCTGAAGAGTGTCTGCAATAATAATGTGCCCGAAAGAATTGTTTTATAACTTTTTGAGCCAAAAGCCTACCATAATTAAATTTTTTTGAACTATCATAATTAACTTATATGCGTAGTTGATTTTACAGCGGTGAATCTAAACCTTTGATCACATTTACTGGTTACCCCCTTAGCCGGTTATCATGAAGGAATTCTTTTTAAAAAAGTTGCCTTTCTTTTTGTACCCATCTCTCTCGTGATTATTCCTGTCCTCTTACCAGTTATCTCTATCTGCATTATGCATATAAAAAAATCCCAAATCCGTATCACCTCTTCTGTCACTATTAATTAGCTATGCCCTAATCGGAAGTCTAACACCTTGTCGTTACCGTTGAAAATGGTACTGGTAGCTATTGGAGCATTGGAATAACAACTGTCGGGGAAGAGATGAAAGTTATTAGCAATGAGAAAATGTCATAATAGACAATTAGACATTAGGAAACAGTTGGTACAACTATTACACTTGCTTTCTGTTTTGTTATGATGCTTGATTCATGATTGAGAATGAGATATAGGATGCTCTGTTTTCATTTTACCCTGTTTTTTAATCTTTATTTTTACTGCTTTAATGACCTTCAGAAGCTAATTAAAAAAAATGATGATAGATGAAAGAGAGGCAGAAAGAAAGAGGGACGTCTCAAAGGCCGATAACTTACTGCTAATTTAAGCTTAATTGAGAATGATTTGATTGTCTGGTATGCATCTCTTTCTCTCTTCACAAATTATATGGCTTCAGTTGGTGATGATCCATTGTAACACACTAACACTACAATTATACCGTTATTTGTCTTCAACATCTTTTATTTTGCTCACTTATAGTTATAATTAATTATACCACCATCATCAAGGGAGCGATATTGATTCTACCACTCCTCGGGTTGCGGTTTTCTCTGCCTTCCTCCCTATTGCTTTCATTCTCTATTACTAGCCATCGAGAAGGAGGTGAGTCCTTATCTAATTCTCTCGTACAAAGTAAAGGTATAAGTCATGGAAATGATGGAATTGAGTCGGTGGGGTCAGAGCTCCCTTGACTGTCATCATTAGTGGTGATGGTCAGGTTTTGGATTTTCAAGTTTCAAGCAACAAAGGCTTTTTCTTGCTACGGTGGGTATGAGAGAGAATGAGGCAACTTAGGAGAGAGAATTATGAGCATAGGCGAGTGGGAGAGAGGGTGATGTGTGAGGGTAGTGGGCCGGCCAGGGCGGCTCACAAGAGCTAGGATTGTCTTAACAAAATCAACGGCTATTATGATTTTCAATTGCCATAGTTAAATAAAATTTCAATTATGGTAAAATCATCGCTTTTTTGAGATTTGTATTGGTTTAAAAGGAAAATATGTCGGAGACTTGTACAAAATTCATCACTTACCAATTTAAAACCAAAGAAAGTCTTCACTCAAAAAGCTATGCAATACTTTTTATTGTTATAGTTGATAGATTTTAATAAGTTATTTACACAAATCAATTTTATATTATAGAAATCAAATGACGCCTTAATATTTAATAAAATTATCAATTTCTTTCTTGCAAAAAATATCAACTTTACGTAGTAAACATTTTAAATGTGACATAAATTCTTATTTATGTTGAAAGATTACATACATAAATAATAAATGAAAACTAATGTGAGTAACAAAACAGGTTCAAGAACAAAAGGTACTAATCTGTTTCAATTACATAACAAAATGCAATTTAAATAAGAATTAGGGTGAACGGGCCAATTGTGAATTTTTAAATTTTTTTCAGGCAAATCACAATTTATTTGAGAACAAGTTTTTTTTTTTAATTTTTATCCAGGGGTGTAAATTAACATCTAACCAAAAGAAAACATTTTTGTTTAGAAATGACTAAAAACTTATTCAAAATTTTTTCTTACAAAAGTCATCCATGAATAAACTATTGATCACATATGATAATTTAAGAATCATCGAAAATATATCCATCTCATACTATATTCATTTCACAATATATATTTGGTGAATTAGCTTTTTGGAATAGGTTTTTTGGAGAATTAGTTTTTTATCTCACAATTTTGTGAGAAATAAATAATTTTATAAAATAATTTTTCAACAAAGAGCTAATTCAAATAATTAATATAAATAACTAATTTAAATAAATAATAGCTAATATAAATAGTTAATAACTAACAACTAATAATAGTTTATCAAATAAGATCTATGTATCATGTAATAAAAGTTGCAAACAACGAGCTATTTATGAAACATTTTTTTAATTTTTGCCCTTTTGTTTTGGGCTTTATGAAAGTCGGCATCGGATGGACGGCGTGGTGACGTGAACAAGCGGTGGTTACTGGTCAGTGATAATGATTGATTCATACATCAACAAGTCCTCCCTCCCGCCTTCAGGTACAGCGACAAAGGAAAAATAATAAATAATGTTACTAATAATAATAGTAATAATAATAATTAGAAGTTTACAACAACAAATAAATAATACGGAGAAAAGGGGCGAGCTTAATTATATCTCATTTTAATTTCTTTTTTTGCTTGCAAAGCAAAACAAAAATCATTTCTCTCTCTTTCAGTGCGCCTCCTGCCTCTCGGTTCTGCGGGTGAGCTCTTGAATTTCCCCTCTTCCACTATTTGTTCTTCTCGAATTTTCTTTTTTCTTGGTTCAGTTTTCCTCGTTGATCCTTTTTACGTCAACCGTTTGTTTCACTTTCGGCGTATTTGACGAATGGGCGAATCAAGATCGTTGTAATTAAGCTCCAATTTTATTTTATTGAAGTGGGACGATTGATGGTTTTGTTCTCTCGTTTCGTTATAATGTTTGAGGGATTTTGGATTTTTTTTTTGAGGTTTTCTAAACATTACGTTTATGCATAATTTTGAGGTTTTTGAATTTAATTTTTGCTATTGGGATGACCTTAATTTGCTGTTCTCTGTGTGTTTTTCTGGATGTGTTGATTGGTAATACGTGTCTTTCTAGAGCTCATTGTGTGTTCAATTTCTGCATTTCTGTTTCTTATGAGTAATAACTGATGATAAATGGAACAGTGTTGTGACTTCAAATTATGTTTTTATTTGTTTGGTGAATTGAAGAGAATCATCGTAGAAGGCGTCATTAGATAGGGATGGCTAACAATGCAGCAGCTCTGGTGGAGAGGGCCACCAATGACATGTTGATTGGTCCAGATTGGTCCATAAATATTGAGCTTTGTGATATCATTAACCTTGATCATGGGTAAGATTTCTTTTAGCTTTTATTTGTGTGTATTGATTGTGCAATGCCATTCATTTCATGCTCATGGTCAATTTTCCGCATACATCATATAAGCACAGATTTAGATGAGTCTCTTGAAAAAAAATTTTTTGGTCTTTGATATGTACAGGAGATTGATGAATGTGGTTATTGTTGCACTTGTGTTATTTTGCATCCCAATTGTAAGGCGATGTCCCATGTTTTCATAATTAGAAGTTACCTAATGTCTGAAAAGGATTCTTTGATATCACATATGCAATCTTATTACTTGAGAGTGCAATAATGTCATCGCAAGAATGACGATCTTAGTGATCTCTTTATGTCTACTGTTGTATTCTCCTGGTTTCTGTGTCACAAATAGAGAAAAGTGGCCTCCAGGTCTTTGTTAATTGCACCACTTGGCTTCTAATGGGGAGTATCTGTACTAAAGGTGGTGGGTACGACTCATGAAAAATTAGTTTGCTTGTTGCATTTCCAAACTGCATATTTTGTGTCTTAAGTAATGCCTATCACCTGATATGTTCTTGTGTTCTTGGATTAGCATTTTTGACAAATCAAACTAACTACTCCACTAGTTGATTGCTCAGTGCAAACAGATTTGAGTTCTCTATTGCTGTAGCCTTTTAGGCTGCCCAGAGGCTTATTCATCTGGTGGCATGTATCGCAACATTTTATTTTCTCTGTCATGATTTTACACCAAGTATTTTGCAGGCAAGCAAAGGATGCCCTGAAGACATTAAAGAAGCGTCTTGGAAATAAAAATCCTAAAGTCCAGCTTCTTGCGCTCTCTGTCAGTATCTTTCTTCTATGTCTGCCTCTTACTGAGTTTAGTATGTGCTTTCATGAAGGAAAAATTGATTTAAGAATGTCATTATACTATTTGCAACTGGTTGATCAAAAGGGATCAATAATCAGGGTCAGTTTAGACTTGACCAGAAGGGTGATTGGTTGTGACAAAACGATGTTTCATGTGTGCCTTAGCTTTTTGATTTGTAAATTTTGAGCGTTAAATGGTGTTGCAGCAAACTCTGCTATCCAAACTGAACGATCACATATGAATGTCAACTTGACTCTGCCTTTATTCATATGAATATGGTTTGGAAGAGAGATGGATAATTTGTTGGATTGATGTTAAAAGTGGGGTTTATTTGGGTTTTGTTTTTTTTTTTTTTTTTGGGGGGGACAAGGAAAAGGTAATAAATTAATATAGAAGGATCAAAAGATCAGATGCACAACATCATACAAAAGCCTATATACATCCAAAATACAAACTATCCACACATTCAACCACATCAAAGGAGGAAGAGCTAAACTTTTCATTTTTCCAAAAGTAGAGAATCTTAATGAAGTTATCTTTCAAGTGTTGAAAAGATGTTTCTGTACTGTCAAAAACTCTTCTATTTCAATCTCCTCAAATACTACAAAAGATGAAATGAGTTAGGGCCATAGCTGCCTCCTTCTTCTTCTTACTTTCCTACCTAAGAAACCCTCCAAAGCCAAAAGATGCTTCCTAATGGAAGCAGAAGCAACCCAAGAAATGCGCAAGTAGCTAAAAGCTAGATTCTAAAGTATCCTCACAAATTGATAATGGAGCAATAAATGATCTATAGATTCAAACTCCTCTATATACATGAAGCATCTATTAATCAAGATTTTTCCCCCCTTTTTTTGCAAGTTGTTACACGTTACTATATTCCCATGTATAGCTTCCAAAACAAAGTAAGAAACCTTTTAAGGGGGCCAAAGACTTCCATATGAGCTTGCAAGGAAAACCTTTTTCAAAATGAGCATGTAGTGGTGAATAATCCCAATCTACAAGTTTCAAATAAAAAGGTCTAACTGTGAAACACCCCTCAGTAATTAGATCCCACCTCATCGTATCAATTGAAGAGTCTCCTAGTTTGGCCTCATTAAGCTTATTAAAAAAGCTTATCAAAGAATCATCATCAATAAATCCATCGCTGGCAAAAATAGGTGCCCAAATATTGCTGCCAGAAACTTGCTCTCGATAACTAGAAATGCCTCTCCACTGCCAGAACATAGAAGCTAGGGAAAAGTTCTTTTAAAGGAGGCTCACCACACCAATTATCGTGCCAAAAAAAGATGGTAGAACCATCACCTAGCTCAAAAGAAGTGAGGGAAGAATCTCTCCCAACTTTTGCAAATATATCTCTAAAGACTATATCTGTAGGAGCCTTTGCCGTAGATGGAAACCATCCAAATCCTTCGTCACCATATTCGATGGTAATTACCTTTCTCCAAAGATTGCCCTTTTCATTGATAAATCTCCAATGTCACTTTTCAAGAAAAGCCTCGTTAAAGCGCTGCAAATCCCTTACACCTAACCCTCCTGGAAACAATGGTTGCCTCATAATGTTCCATCTCACAAGATGATACTTGAAGTTAGTCTCAAAAGAACCCCAAAGGAATTTTCTCTTGATTGCTTCTAATATGTTGGCCACTGAAGAAGGTAAGGGAAAGAGAGAGAGACAGAGAGAGAGAGAGAGAGAGAGAGAGAGAGAGAGAGGAAGTAAGTTAGGATGCTTGAGAGAACACCCTTGATGACAGTTAATCTTCCCTCTTTTGCAAGGTACACAGACTTCCATCTAGAAAGTCTTTTCTCAAACTTCTCGACAATTGAATCTCAGATGGCTTTCTCGTTAAATTTAGGACCAAAAGAGACCAAAGTAAGTAGTTAGAAAGGCATCAATATTGCAGCCTAGAACACCTACAAGTAGTTGAATATCATCCATATGTCCAATAGGCAAGATAAAGCTTTTTGCTAAGTTGACCCTCAAACCGCCTAAAACCAAGTAAGCACACAACGAAGGTTCACCATCGTCGCCTTCTGCTCATAATCGTTACCTCAAAAAACAATAGTGTCGTCGGCAAAAAGAAGATGAGAGATTCATAGTTCTCAAGTTCGAGCGGCCTACTGAAAACCCAGATATAGGCCCAACACTAGAAGCCAAATCTGTCATCCTTGTAAATGCCTCAATGACCAGTAAAAACAGATGGGGGGATAAAGTGGAGACAAGGGTCTCCCTGTTGAAGCTCTCTAGAAGCTGAAAAGAACTCTGTTAGAGAACCATTAACAAGACTGAAAGGATGCAGAGGATATGCAATGGCGGATCCAACAAATCCACTTTTCTCCAAAGCCCATTCTGTTTATGGCATATATCAAAAAGTCCCAGTTCACATGATCACAAGCCTTCTCGATATCCAACTTCCAAACTACTTCTGGCTTTCCCGACTTGACCCTAGAATCAATAAGCTCATTTGCTATAAGCACCGCATCAATAATATGACAGGCTCTACTGAAGGCATTTTGGTTCTCTGAAATAAGATTCCGGATGATGCTCTTCAACCTTCCGGCTAAAACCTTAGGAAGCAACTTGTGAATGCAACCAACCAAGGTGATTGGCCAAAAGTCTCTTATATTTTCAGTATTTGCTCTCTTAGGAATAAGACCAATAAAAGGGGCATTGAGGCAAATCTTCCTATACAGTAAAACTTGGCAAACATTCTCATCACATCTTCGCTGATAGTGTCCCAATTACCTTGAAGGAATGCTATAGTCATACCATCTAGTCTAGGGGCCTTATCCCCATAACAATCTACAAGAGCATTAGTAATTTCTTCCACACTGAAAGGCATTTCAATTAACTCCTTATTAGAGTCCTGTAGCAAGGGCAAAGGCAATCTATCAACTTTAGGTCTCCACGGTTCTGACTCAGAAAAAAAGGTATTTGTAGAAGTTGTAAATTGCAGACTTCATATCTGAAAGAGCATCATATTGAACATCATCCACCACCACAAAAGACATAAAGTTAACTTCCTACGCATATTGGCTACCCTGTGGAAGAATTTGGTGTCATTATCGCCTGTCTTAAGCCATAAAGCCCTTGACTTTTTTCTCTAAGAGATTTCCTCCGCCGCATTTCATCAGTGGGAAGGCCAGAAGTCTCTTCTTTAACATCAAGAGAATTTATAATTCCCATAAGATTATACTTTTGAGTCTTGTTGTCTCCCAAAATATCCCTGTTCCACTTCTTAATTTCTCTTTGACAAGCTAAGTTTATTTGCAACAATGTAACTAGCAAAACTTGTAAACTGAGCCTCCCCCCCCTCTTTGATAAGATCCGAGAAATCCTCAAATTCCAACCACATATTCTCAAACTTAAAAGGGGCTTACCCCTTTCTAGCCTCGTCATCTCAAGACAAATAGGAAAGTGATCCGAAATAGGTATGAGTAGCCTTTTCTGAATCATGTCTGGAAAAATTCCTCCCAGTCGGCCGACACAAGAAAGCGGTTGGTTTTTGGAATCAATCCTCGTTCGTATTGGAATTTGGAATACATGGACTGGTAATTCTTATTTGGTCACATTCGACTTTAGGTTGCTTTAGTTCCCATAGTGCTATTTAGACAGAGTGAACGTCTTTAAGCTTACATGTATTACTAGTTGCATGTCATTAGTTTAGGGCATATTTGACCAGCTAATAGTTGTCTTGTTAAGTTGCGAGCATGGTTGAAGTAAGACTAGTTGTTTGCTTCAAATTCTAGATGTATCATCTCTAGTTCCTAGAAGCAAGTAAGAAATGGGAAAGTAACAACATATGCTGAGGAGATAGTATCGCAAGAACATGCTTAATGCATTTGCTGGAAACCTTTTATTCTTTTACCTCCAGCTGCTTTTGGTTAGCTAAAGTTTATAGGTGATAGGAGGGGTACAGTGATAAAATTTGATAGATCTGAAGCTTTTCTGTGAGGATGAATGAAACTAAATTGGAGGGTGATAACTTGTTGCACATCCACCTGATATCAGTCTGCTTCTCAGGTTAACTGCTCTCCTTCACTGAACTATATCCTTGAAAGGCTTCAGACTTACTTTGGCATGGAGACCGCCAGCGTGATTCCTTTGCTCTCAAAGTAGCAGCATTTTCAAAATCTATGGAACTGGTTTGTGGGTTGTTTCTGGACAAGAAAAATGTACTTCTAAGCTTGAGTGTTTTTTTCATTGACTGTAAGAGTGAAAGCACAAGAGGGGGGGGGGGGGGGGGACCTTGTTTTGAACCTTCCATGCCTTTACCTTTTATCCTTCTTTCATTAGTGCTTAACTGCTTATCAATGGGGTTCATATGCAAATACCCCAGCAAAGGAGACTGCATATACCCTCTCATTCTAGAATCAAATTACATGTCCCCCTGCCTCAGTGCTCAGGAAAGTGGACAGATCAGATGATGTTGAATTCTTTGGCACTTGAGTATGGCTTGCATGTGAGGAGTTCTTTCTTCTGGTGTTTGGTTGGACCCTTGGGAGAAGATAAGTAGGCTTTGCAAAAGGCTTTAAAATAAATGAAGTGTAGAACATGAGAATGAAAAAGTAAGTTAGAGAGATTGGTTAGTAGCGTGCTGAGGTGGACAAGTTTGTTAGGCCGGTGAGTCAGTCTGTTGTCCTAGCTCCTTCTCTGCACTCTCCTCTTCCCTCTCTTCTCTCTCTTTCCACCTGGTATAAATATAGAACCCAGGTTCATTGTAATTGCAGATTATAGAACACAATAATACAGGATGTGTTGATCATATTGATCCTCATCCTTTCTCTGAATCTAGCTCAATCAAACACATCATGAAGTTGCATTGAATTCTGGTGGCTGGTCTTTCAGTTAGCTCTTTGCTTGTGCAGTAGCAGTAGACTTTAATTAAAGTGAACTTGTGGATGCGCTTAGATGGATGACTGGAGAACCTTGGTGGGCCAATGGTGACTCTGTGATGTGTGAGGTGAATCTTGCCTAGCTTGAATTGTGGAGAGTGTTACCGGAAATGCCATTCTTGAACATTTATTGCTGCTAAGGGTGACTGACGAGAAGCTAGGTGTGTAATACTAGATGGGAGAAAATACTAGTTGTTTGACTCATGGATCAACTCTTAGTATCAAACAACTCCATGATCTAGAAACTTGTCAATCCATCCTAATTCTCAATGGAATCTTGATTGTACAAATCTTATGATCCTAATAGAGAAGAAAGGAAAAAAGAGATCACAGTATCTTAAGATGATTCTGTGGTACAATTATACATATCTATCCAACTTTCTATTTTAGTCTAACTTTATAGTGCACCAAAAGTTAAAATATAATTTGAGCTTATGTTACTATGATAAAATATGTATCCTACTTTTTGGCAAATTATACCATACTCTTGGTACTACATACTCTAGTTTCGGAAGTTCATGCATGGAAGCAAAATGCATGCACAATTTTGTTGCTTATATGGACAATTTGTTTCCATGCATGAACACTTTGAAGGTAGGAGCACTTTTTCTCTGAAGTATGATATATGCATTAGTATGAACACTACTCACATATGTGATCTCAATTCGTTCTTAGTTAAGTGTAGTGACATTTTGTGCCTTAATCTGACACCATACTTGTGTTTTCTTTTACTTATCTTTTTTCAGGTATTGGACACCCTCGGAAAAAATTGTGGGGAAAAGGTACTCCAGCAAATTGTTGAACGTGATATCCTGCATGAAATGGTCAAAATTGTAAAGAAGAAGGTGTTCGACTTTTTATCTCAGCTGTAAGCCTGTAACTTCTTCTTCTTGGCATCATGTGCTTATAACTTCTTTGACATTCTTCTGTTGCTCAGCCAGACTTAAGTGTGCGGGAAAGGATATTAATTTTGATAGACACTTGGCAAGAGGCTTTGGGAGGACCAAGGGGACGATATCCCCAGTTCTCTGCTGCGTATAATGAATTAAAGGTGAACATCAGACTATCAGAGTGAATAACATTTTCCCCCTTTATTCTGTGGCATCTCATTCTTTTTGTCTTTGTTTTTTAAATTAAAAAACCTTTTATTTTTAGGTAACATTCCCTTTGCATATGATGTGCAATATTTCATGTAGACAACTCTAGTTCTTGAGGCTAATAATCCTGGGCTTCCACTAACTTCAAAATGTGAAAAAAATAAGGGGAAAATTATGGTTCTGTACTTGAAATTGTATTAACAGAATGTGCTGTTAGCCTATATGATGTTTCACCTAGCAAGCACTAATTTTTGGCTCAATAATGATACTACTCATGTAATATACCCAAATGAAAAATCAATTACTTCGGGATATGTTGTCTTTTACTAGAACTGTTGGCCTACTATCTTTTTCGAACACATGCTTAGTCCTAAGGTTTATATTACAGTAAGTTTTGGGTGTTTTTGCAATGCTACCTTCTTTACATAAAATTGATCGACTTTGTTCATTTTCTCAAAATGACCCTTAAGATTCAAGTTTTATCATCTTTGTTCTGATTAAATGAATCCTTTTGCTTCCTCTTCTGTCATCCTTTATCAAACCTCACATCTTCTTTCTGATTAAATGAGCTTAAGCCTGTGGCTTGCTGTTGGCCTTAGGTGGAACTTGCCCCTCCTTTCTCCTTCTAATTCCGACTTCTCCTGTCTACATGGATTTCAAGTAATGACTTCTCGTGTCTGCCCAAGTAATTAGGATGTAGGGTACACTCTGTGCTTACGACAAAGACTCTCAGGAGTGCCTGTTCAATATATATCTTCTCTTTTCAATTTTAATGGCTTTTGAGTATTCTTCCGTTATACAACCATTACTTTTACCTGTAATAGAGTAGAGTAATTGTACTGATAACGTATCAACTTAAAACATAGTTATATTGCATACTTACAATCTAAGACAAAATAGATATCCAGAGACAACACTAGAAGTGGATGTAAAAGGAAAAATGTATATTTGTTTATAATATATGCAAGAAATTTTAAACTTTTTGAAGGTTATGTTGTGCAATTATTTTGTTGCCATGTCCTCTACTTAGAATGGATGTTAGAGATGGAATCATTAGCTATTTGTAAAGACAAGTTTGTTGCTTATGGTTAGTTCCGCTGAATTAAGTGAAGATGGGAGATAAGAGTAGTTGTTCCTTGAACAGAGCAAGTAGAGAGGAAGAATAGTAGATATGATGATAAAAAAGATTACAGAATGATAGAGGCGGGTTTTCCGATCAATACTTTGTTTGTAAGTGCTTCGATCCGGTAGGTTAAGTATATGGGTTTGACGGTTTGACCTGGTAATATCCAGGTTATTAGGGCTCATCTCATTTCGGTTTCAGATTGAAAAAGTTGTGCTGGAATCCCAGTGATTCTGAGTTTGGTTTTGGTCAGGTGGATTTTAAACAAGTTTAGTTGCGGGTAAAAGGTTATGGGGCAGTCAAAAGAGCAGCATATTAATGGTGACAGTGGTTTTGTTTGTGATGGTGGTGAGGTGAGAGAGGAAGTAGGACGATTGTATCTGGTACGTTGAGGTCCATGGTGGCCTTGTTCATGGTTGTGGTGATGAGAGTCAGGAAGAAGGGTGATGTAATATGCGGAAACATGAGTGGATGTCGATATTTGAGAAAAACTTAATGCAAGATCGACAAATCTAGGGGCAAACAATATGCCAAGGCCCAATCACTTGCTATCATCTACCACATGCTTCAAGACCAAACTCCCATATAATTGGACCAACTTAATCATAATATCACATGGAATGAATTTTAGGCCAACATACACTCAACAAACCCCCCCTTGGACCAAAATTCTAGAAATGGGCGAGAACAACAAAATTGATCTTCTACATAGATTTCTTAATATCGACAGAGAGTATCCTTCAATGAAAGCTCGAAATCTGGATCCGATGGAGACCCGGCTCTGAACTAGTTGTTAGGAAAAATTAAATAATTGAAATTCGAGCGAGATATATGCGGAAGCGTAGAAGGAATGTATATCTTCGATAATACAAAAGTAAGATCGATAAAATAATTGTAGGCAAATGATTTATACGTGAAAACCCAAATCGGGAAAAATTCACGGGTGGCAACGTCGACATAAAATCCACTATAATATGAAAGTACAAAGATTTATCTCAAAGCAAACGCCCAAGGAAGAGATCAACAAGATAATTACAAAATCATTTAAATACTCTCACAAATTTAGAAAAATAGTGGAATAGAAGAAACTACATTTGACTTATAAATGCCTCATAAAATGACCATGAGAGGGACGTACGTAAAGGCACTCTCGAATGCCACAAAATGCCCACTACGGTAGGACAATAGCCACGACAAGACACGAGCTAGCAATCGGTTGAACTCGGAATTTGAGACACCACCTAACAGGTTGTTGCTCTATTGGTGCTAGTGGTGATAATGGTAGTAGGGAGAGGGGAGAGAGCGTGTGCTGAAAAATGGTTCAAATTATTAAGATTGTGGTAATTTCAACTTGTCTAGTATTCCAATAGGAATGCTTCCAATCAAAGTCATGCTCAAGCTGAAATTCTGACATTGAAATGTCGTATATGTGTATCAGTGTATGTATGCAATTATCTCTGTCAAATCTGTATTTCTACTAACTTCCTTTAGTTTATATTAACAGTCAGCTGGGGTGCGATTCCCACCTCAAGAGGAGAATACTGTGCCATTGTTTACACCCCCACAAACCCAGTCAATTTCCAATTCTGATCCAGCATATGAAGATGGGACAATTCCGGCCTCTATGGAGTCTGATCCTTCGGACTTGAGGTGCATTTTTACTTCGACATTTCTACATACTATGGAGTATGGACTGATGTCAAACATGTCTCCTTCTTTATGATATGCAGGATTTTTCATCAATTTTTAAATGTACATTTTAGGATGTAATGGGAAAGGACCATATGGGAATGCTTAAATTCAAAAAGTGTCAGTTGGTCTACGAATCTATTGCTATCAACGAATTGCTAGAATTGTTTGTGAAATCGGAGTCATACTCCTCTGAGTTCTCTCTACAACTGAAATTACCTTGATGGATCTGGAGGCTTGACAATTTACACGATTATGGAGCCATTGATTTGTTCTGATCAATATCTAAGTGGTTGATGACTAAGGAGAAGTGGTATATAAGATTTTAAAATATAGTAGGGAGTGATGAGGTTACATGGTATCCATTCTAATCAACAATGGCATTCTTAATTTGATACTAGGTGCTTCATTTTGTGTTCAAAAATGAAGTTGACTATGTCTTTCTGGAGGAGTGGCAAGACAGTCAATGCCTTCAATATCAAGGGTCTAAAAGGGAAAGTGTGTTTGCAGGGATTAGGCTGAATACAGTGTTATCTGACCTTACATGTAAGCTTTTTGAGAGTTTTGGGAGTAATGGGATTGTCTGGGAGTGAACAAAGGAAATAAATGATTTGTCTATAAAAGCATTGGGACCCAATTATTTGGACATTGAGGGTGTGTTCTCAACTGAAGTGTTTCTATCTTATCTCTTTGTGCTTATTAATAGATTCTTCCTTAGTTCTTTGCATTCAGGCGTCTTCCTATTGCATTGAAACCATTGCTTGCACCTTTTGATGGTCTGATCTTACTTGTCTAGATTTATGTTTTACCTTATAGTAAGTGCTATGGTCTTGGTCAAGTTCATCCATAGTTGACCTCTTGTTGGTTAATGTTCTAATTGAAAATATGTAAAGCAGTCCATACATCATACGTCTTACGTGATAAACAAGAATACCAGTTATGGGAAAAACAAGGAACTGAGCAGACAAATATTATGGTGTCAGAATGGATTTATGTCAGGCAAATTAATAATATCATTGAGGCATTAAATTACTTACTAATGCAACTTGCCACCATGGTTGGCTGCTCAACCTCACCTCATTAACCGTTTCTCCCATCTGTGTCATCAAATTCAAATGAAGCCCTTTAGGTGACGAGCATTTGAGGATCCTAAAATGCATGAAAATTCTTGTTGGACATTTGAATTTTCAAAGCTAAATATCTGGTCCACTGAGAGGAGCTTGTGGTAGAGTGACAGAGGGACAGGGCATGGAAACTCCTTTTATTTGTCTGTGCTTTTAAGGGACTGTAGTCTGGAGATGTTATATGCATGTACTTGGATTCATCTAGTTATTTTTTAGGGCCTCTGTTTGTGGTGAATAGTGTAGGTATGAAAAGCAGAGGAGCAAATTTGTGCAATTATGTGTGTTGATGCATCTAATGATGTCTTTGTGCCATTCTTTCATCAAAGTCATATCAGGTCCTTGGCAGAGGATCTTGTGGGGATCCTAAAATACATCAAAATTGTTATCAGGCATTTTATTTTTCTAAGACAAGGTAGTGTTTGGTTGGGGGAAAATGATTTTTCCAAAAAATGATTTTCCAATTTTCCCTTATTTGGCACAATAAAGTATAGATAACTATTTTCCAAGGAAAATGATTTTCCCCCCCAATGGAGGAAAATGATTTCTTTTTTGAGAAGATATGAAGTAGATTCTCTTCCTTCAACTCTTTGACGATATGGCCTGTTGAAATTGAAGTGCAAAATTCGCTTTCAACAGTTTGGATCAAAATTTGACTATCCGTTGGGAAAGATTAAAATAAACTCAATCTAGATTTTAAGCTCAAATTTCTTTCATTTGGACATTTATCTCTATCAGGACAATTTAATCGACATTTTTTGCAACCAAAACAATTCAATTGACTCGCCAGTCACCATTAAACGAATTTCAACGGTTTAGATCGAAACTTGATCATCAGATAGAAAATATTAAAGTAGGCTCAAATTCAGATTTTGAGCTCAATATTTTTTTCATTTGGTCAATATTTTTCTACAACGACAATTCAATCGATATTTTTCGCCACTTAAACAATGCAGTCAATATTTTTCACTGCTAGAACAACTTCAAAAGTTTAGAGGAAAACTTGATAATCGGATAGAAAAGATTAAAATAGGCTCAAATTCAAATTTTGAGCACAACATTCTTTCATTTGGTCAATATTTTTCTCTACCACAACAATTCAATTGACATTTTTCGCTAAAATAATTCAGTTGATGTTTTTCGTCACTAAAACAATTTGAACGGTTTAGATCGAAACTTGATTATCCGAGAGGAAGTGTTAAATAAACTCAAACATAAATTTTAAGCTCAACATTCCTTCATTTGTTCAACATATATCTCTGCCACGACCATTCAATTGATATTTTTTACCATTTAAACAATCCAGTTGACGTTTTTCCTTTTTTCCCATGGAAAATGATTTATCTTGTACCAAACAATGGAAAAGATGACAAGAAAATTAATTTTCCTTGGAAAAACATTTTCCACATAAAATGATTTCCTGGGAAAACCATTTCCCTTCCAACCAAACACTATCTAAATGTTTAGTCCACTGAAAGAAGTGAAAAGTACTCTACCGGAGGGACTAAGCATTGCAATTCCTTATGTTTTAGTATGTTGGTCAGTGCTTGTAAGGGCCTGGAGATGTGACATGCTTGTATTTTTATTCACCTAATTATTTTCTTGGATTTCTATTTGTAGTGAATAGCGTAGGTACAGAAAGCAGTGGTATCAATCATTATTTGTTCCTACTAGTGGATTTTATCTGATTAGAAACTTCATGCCATATGCCCTTTTGCTTGTTTTCACCCCTACATGGAAAAGGTTGGAGCAACTTTTGCAACAGACAGAGTTGATGATTCTCGTTTGGCATGGGAGAATTCAGAAAGTGAGATCATTGCACACTTTAAATTAGCAGTGACATTTGAAGTATCTTTATTTATACCTGTAGATATTTGTGACTGAAATCCTTCTGGTACAATGTGAACATCCCTCTCCCAGGGTCCTTGCCTGTCCACGTATCACATATGTTAGTCTTTTAACATGCATCAGCATGTTTGAAATTACGTTTGCTTGATCAATTTAAATTTTGACTTGATGCAGCATACTGGAGATAAAAAATGCAAAAGGTGTAGCTAATGTTTTGATGGAAATGCTTGGGGCTTTGGATCCCAAAAACAAAGAGGTAAGTTCGTTCTAATGCATCTCAGCAGATATTCTGTTTCAACAATAACTTATTAACTGGAGAGGGCTGACATGGCTGACATTCTGACTAATGAAACCTTTCTTGCTAAGGTTTGGGTGATTTGGTTTCTGTCAAAATTCGTCATGCCTACTAGGCTACATGAGACTATGTCTGAATTGAGCGTGGTGGAGTTAGCTCACTAAACACTTCTAGGCTGCATAAGACCATCACTGGAAGCATAGACAGCCATAACCTGGCTCACTTTTTCTATACAAAGCCCGAATAGTCCAATGCTAGTCAATGCTGAAATTTGCTGTAAGATTTGAAGCCACAAAACCTAATGGTCCCCTTCTGTTCATCATGAAATCTAATGGTTGTGCTTTTGGCAAATTGGTTGTTCCTTTTTATTGAATTCCTTTTCTTGAAAATAAAAGGATCTCTTTCTTTTTTTTTGGGGGGGGGGGGGGGTACATTCTAAGCCCATATCTTCCTTTTCCCCACTTGAAAGTCCACTTTGAGTTGGCATGCTGGGAGCAAAGGCTATGAGGCGAGGATCATTTAATAGATCGAACTTACATGTTGATTGTTGATATTATAATGTCCCTATACCGACGGTCTAGCTATTGGATAAGTTTATTGAAGGATTCCCTCAAGCTCATTGTTCACTTGAATAAATAAACTTTCACGTTTGTAAAAATTGACATAAAAAAAAAGATATTAGCTTTGCAACAAACGAAAAATAGGAGTCTAAAAGGATCGAGCACACAAACAGGTGTGAATATGCTGGTTATGAGGTTTTAATATTTTCAGGCCGTGAAGGACGAAGTGATTGTGGAGCTTGCCGAGCAGTGCCGTAATTACCAAAAGCGTGTTATGATTCTCATCAATAATACCACGTAAGGATACAATTTATTTTGCATACTGGGAATTATAATTCATAAGTCATACTGAGATCCGGCTTTCACTTTTTAAGGGATGAGCAACTTCTCTGTCAGGGATTGTCATTAAATGATGATTTGCAGCATGTACTTTCCCGCCATGATGACATTGCTAAAGGCGTCGCATCTATTAGCTCAGAGTTGAGAGGAACCCCTACTGCAGCCCTGCTAAATGTCAACCATGACATTGAAGATGAGGAATCAGAGGATGAATTTGCTCAGCTTGCCCGCAGGTAACTACTTTTCTCACAATTCAAGTACGTATTTAGTTTCCATGGTTTCTTCGTCAGTTTTGTCTCTGCTTTGGTTCACGGGCCATCTAAGCTCTTTACCATAAAAGAGAGCTAAAGATCATCCGTTTTCTTTTGTTGTGGTTAGGGATTATGTGTTTTTTTGGGGTTTTTTTGGGGGGGGGGGGTGTGGTGTCAATCCAAGTAACTGACCATGAAACTTGCCAAGAAAGTGTTCTATGACATGTTTTCCAAATGGTCACAGCAGCTGCAGCTTGTTCCTAACAAGATGTGGGTTTATAGCCATTTTAGGCTTACTAACTTTCACCGAAAATTGCCCCACTTTCCGGCTAGTGACTCCTAGTTGACATTCACATCTAGCCCCATCAATCTGGGGTTGTACATTTGCTTAAAACGCAGTGCTTGGTGTATCCACCTCGCTGTTCAGTTGTAAACTCTTGTTAACCATCATAATTTCTAGTGTGTAGCTACGGCTGTCAAACACGTCAGGTTGGGTCGAATTTGTGTTCGTGTCGAATTTAAACGGGTTGAGAAATCCTTGACCTGAACCTAACCCGTTTATTAAACGGGTTGAAAATCTTGATCTATATCCGTTTATGTTTTAAGCGGGTTGACCTGAAATTTACCTATTAACCCCTGTAATATAAATGGGTCAGGTTTAGGTTATCCGATTACCTGTTTACCTGCTTAATGTTTTGACTAAAATATGATTACCCAGCATTATAAATCAATTTTTGACTCTAATATAGCATCATAATGCAACCATTGTCTATGATTCAAAAGAATCACAACCAGAAAACAAATATCAACTTGACTAAACCCCACATTTTCATAATTCCCCCCAACAAGTACATGGTAATTGGGTAAACGGATCAACTTATTTAATCCATTTAATTAAACGGGTTAAATAGGTATTTTTTTCGTGTCAAAATTCTTAACTTGAATCTAATCCAATTAATTAAACGGGTTAAACGTGTCAATCCATTTAATTAAACGGGTTGAAAATCTTTACCCAAACCCACTTAATTTCGTGTTCGGTTCAGGTCGATAATCGTGTCGGGGTTAACTTTTGACAGCCCTATGTAGCTGCCAGCCTGCCACTGACTTGGATTCATTGGCTATTTGGTGTGCTCTCTTCTGATTATTCTCATTTAAATTGCATTTGGGCAGCGTGCCATTTACATTTGGTTGCTGTAACCTTTGTGAATAGTTTATCAATGCTTGGTTTACTGGGGCTGTTACAGGACAAGGGATTCACAGAGACAGGCACGAAGTCCAACTACTTCGAGAGCTGAACCTGCAAATGTGAGTCCTCTTCCTCCTCCACCTTCATCAAAGACGCCGGTTATCACTCGTGGCGGTTCATTTGATTTTCTCAGTGGGGACGTATATGACTCTGGACCATCCTCCATAGCTGCACAAGCTGAGCCCTTTTCTGTTCAAAGTCCACCTAGGAACCCAAACCCTACCTCATCATATAGCCCATCATTTTCACCCTCACCCCCTCACCACTTCACGAACAGTGGTTCATCACCAGCACCCTTGTTTGATAAGAGCCTGTTGCACGATGAACCAATGGAGGCAGGAAAATCAGAAAGGATCCCGTTGGGTCCATGGGATTCTCCACCACCCCCTCAGCATCTCCCTCGCCCTCCTTCCCAAAGCAACCAGAGGCAACATTACTTTGATCAACATAGTTTTCCTGGTGGGGTATCAAATTCCAGCAGTGGTTCCAGTTCTCCTTATTATGGTTTGCTGGCACAAACCCGGGATCTCTCCCTGAATTCATCGGTGCCCCAAGAAACAGAAAACTCAGAAGACGCCATGTTTAAGGATCTAGTTGATTTCGCAAGATCCAAATCTTCTGCGAAGAAGAAGTCATTTTAACTGGTTACATAGAGCATATCACTGCAGTACAGATATCGGGAGTTAGTTTCTTAGGTGATCACACCCATGCCAATGTGTGATGGACTGTTTGATTAAATTTAGTTAAGTTTTTTTTTTTTTTTAAACAAACAGTGCCAATATCCCTTTAGACATTTTTATCTTTAATTTTACTTTCGATCCTGTTTCATATTGTACTACCCTTATTTAGGGTATTTTCTACGGCCATTCCATTTGGGCCGGGTTGGACTTCGGTGGATAAATAAGATGCCTTGATGTCTAGCATGATCCGTTTAGTCACCTTGATGTTGGTGATTGTGGTACATATGTAGGAATCATGGCAAAATTTCAGGGCAATTGTACTTGGAATCTGTCTTTTCAGATATTTGAGCGGGAAATTGAGAAAACTTGTGATTTTCGTACTTTCATGTTCTCTCAACATTGTAACGGAAATTGGGCTGGCCAAAAACTTTGTAATTTTATCCAGTTTCATTTTCTTTTGTGTGTACTTCCCTAGTGTATCCTTGTCTTTCCTAATCAATCTCACATTACCCAAATGCTGAGTTCTCAGGTCCGTTCAACTCTTGGGTTATTAATGATTAAAGATGGAAAGTTCACTAGGGAATGGGGGCAAGGCTATAATATTATAACCCTAAAGAATCGGTGGTTAAGAACTCAAGATTGTCCCTTTTGCCAAAACACGAGCTTGAGGGGTGATTTTCAACCACGTACGATCACTTCCCTGTGTTTCCGTTAAGTGCCTCCGCTCTTGCACTGTGCCACTATTGAGTTGAATTGAGAGGACGATTGTAGTTACTACTTAACATGAAGAGGGTGGACTCCAAGATATATATGGTCACAATTATTGTCGTATACCTACCTAGTAAATAGTTTTCTTATTGCACATTTATGGGTCGGGTTACTCTCGAGTTAGAATTAGATCATGTTAGGTTGATAGAAGTCCTCGAGTTCTGGCGCAAATTATATCATAGGAGTCCTGGACACTTTTTTTTTTAAATAAAAGTTGAAATTGGCCTTTTTTTACATGTAGTTGGACATATTTATTACCCACACATTGTTCATTTTGTTTGACATATTCAAGGCTATGTATTAAGCATTGAGATTAACATTGCCAATTTTCAGGTCCTCCTCTCTTCACACGTGCTTTTTGTTTCTTCAATTTATAGAGTTGAGCATTTTGTTTTATGTATTTGAGCAATTTATTGCATCAAGTTGAGTATTTTGATTTACTCACTTGAGCATGTCTCGAGTCTATAGACTAGAGACCTTAATATAAGCGCTGGAGCTAAGGCTGAGTCACATCGATTTTGGATTTTGGTTATAAATTCAGATGTCGTACATAATTATTACATTGTAGTGTTGATTATTTTATTTTTTTTAATGAATCATGCAAAGGTTGATGTACACAAAACTTGAACCAAATCTTAGTGATAACCCCTAAATTTTATAGATTTTACGAGTTCAATTAATTGTCATATACCTTTTTATTTATTTATTTTTTAATTTATAGGCAAGCTCATCTAAGGACTAATATCATACGGGAGCAATCTTAGATGAGAGAAGACACGAGAGATGGAATGGGGAACAAAGGCAAGGAGAATTCCCTTATATTTCTAGTGGAGTTTGAACCCAAAACTTCCATTTACAAGGAAGGTCTCACCCCAGTAGACCACCTATTTAGAAGTTCAACTAAGGGCATATTCTTTTCTACTTATCATAAATACTATCATCGGTATTAAGTAATTTCCAACACAATTAAACAAAATTCAGTATTATTAAGTATAATTTAGCACTATCAAGTTCTAAAAATACCTAGTTATATTTTCTTCAATCATTCAGCATGTTTTAGCATGATTCACTATGTTTCAGCAAATTTTAACTTGATTGAGTATATTTTATTAATAAACACTAATAAATACTTCTCATAGGTCGAAAAGGATATGCCTTAACTGACAATCTAACACATATGATCAAGTGTAAAGAGCTTGGTTATCTGTTGAATTAGATATCTCGACTTCTAACAGTTTGGTGAAAACTATTTCCACGTTTTACCCATTTTTGGTACAAGTTCCAAATACAAGAAGAGTCTGCTTTAAATTTTTAATGTTAATGTTTTTTGTTCCAAATACTATTGCCACCGCCGTTCTGGCTATCTTCTTGGCCGCCTTGTATCCAATCTTCTTTTACTCACTCTCTTCCTCCGAACTGCTGCTCATGCACTCTGCAAAAGCCTCTTTTTTGATCTTGACTTTCTCCTTTACCTCTTCATTCCACCACCAGGAGCCCTCCATCCTGTTCCCGCCTCCCCTGGAAAGACCTAGGGTTTCCTTAGCCGACCTTCAGATGCAATCCGCCACAGCCTCCCATAGATAGACTGTACTATAGATTGGGGACGAAGGAAGGGGAGAAGGAGGTTTTCAAACTAGCTAGGGCGAGGGAAAGGAAGACTAGGGATTTGGGAGTGGTAAGGTGCATCAAGGATGAAGAAGGCAAGGTGTTGACTGAGAATGATGAAATTAGAGAGAGATTGCAAGGGTTCTTTGCTAAACTTCTAAATGGGGAAGGAGTACGAGACGACTGTAGTAGGGGCAGAGAGTGTAGCGATCAGCGAGCGCGCGACCATATAGCAAAGGAGGAGATTAGGGAGGCCTTGAAGAAGATGGCGAATGGGAAGGCAGTGGGCTCAGACCAGATACCAGTGGAAGTTTAGAAGTTTATGGGGGAGGTAGGGCTAGAGTAGCTCACGGAGCTGTTTAATATTATTTACAGGATCACCAAGATGCCCAGAGAGTGGAGGGCCAGCACAGTCATCCCACTGTACAAAAATAAGGGGGATATTCAAGTTTGTAATAACTTTAGGGGTATCAAGCTGCTCAGTCACACTATGAAGCTATGGGAGAGGGTGGGGGTGATTGAGAGAAGGTTACGAGAGGTTGCAGAGATTTTAGAGAACCAATTTGGTTTCATGTCAGGCAGGTCGACCACTGAGGCGATCCACCTCCTCAGAGGACTCATGGACTTATTCAGGGATAGAAAGGTGGATCTCCATATGGTGTTCATTGACTTAGAGAAAGCGTATGATCGAGTCCCAAGGGAGGTATTGTGGAGGTGTTTGGAAGAGAAAAGGGTGTCGCCCGCGTACATCAGTGTAATCAAGGATATGTACGAGGGAGGGCGGACGCGTGTTAGGACACCGGGAGGAGTCTCTAACGACTTCGCTGTTAGTATGGGCCTACATCAGGGCTCCTCCCTAAGCCCATTTCTTTTCACTTTAGTTTTGGATGAACTCACTAGAGGAATCCAGGACGAGGTGCCTTGGTGCATGTTATTTGCAGATGACATCGTTCTTATCGATGTGACCAGGCAGGGGGTGAATGACAGGTTGGAGGCATACGTTGAAAGCTAGGGGTTTTCGGTTAAGTAGATTAAAAACAGAATACCTCCATTGCTGTTTCAGTACTGGTAGGATAGAAGAGGGGGGAGAAATCAGACTAGATGGAAGGGTGATACCAAAGGTCGCTAAATTTAAGTATCTGGGCTCGATCATCCAACAAAATGGGGACATTAACGAGAACATTAGCCAGCAGATAAGAGTGGGTTGGCAAAAGTGGAAGTCAGCGTCAGGGGTACTGTGTGACAAGAGAGTGCCCCTAGGATTGAAAGGCAAAGTCTATTGGATGGTAGTTAGACCGACTGTTCTCTATGGATCGGAGTGTTGGCCTCTAAAGCAGACACAGGCCCAAAGATTGATGGTAGCTGAGATGAGAATGATCAGGTGGATGTATGGTTTTACGAGATTGGACAGAATTAGGAATGGAATAATCAGGAGCTTAGCTGAAGTGGCCCCCATAGAGGAGAAGATGAGGGAATCGAGGCTCAGATGGTTCGGCCACGTAAAGAGGAGAAGTGTGGCCGCCCCAATGCGGAGGTGCGAGATGATCGTCCTCCCCCGACAGAAAGAGAGGGAGGAGTAGACCGAAAAAGAGCCTAGAGGAAGTTGTTAGAGAGGACCTGAGAGTTGCCGGTCTGACGGAGGACATGGCTCAGGATAGGAGGTTGTGGCGGGATAGGATTAAGGTCTCTGATTGTAGGGGACCGGCCGCGTAGGTGGTAGTAGCTTCGGTGGGGTGGGGCGGGTAGGGTTTTGGTGTGCTTGTCTGCAGGTCGTGCTTTTCTGGGATGTGACGGCATCTAGCGCCCCTGGTTGGTTGAGGTATGTCTCTACTCCTTGTTTATTTTGCTCTCCGGCCCATTTTCTCCTCCTTGGTTTTTGGTTTGCAACCGTTTTCTCTATAAACCTTTTTCAAAAAACTGTTTTGTGGGTCTTAAGGAATCAACCTCTCTATGGGTAGGAATACCGGTAGAGGTAAGGTTATCTACAGCTGGATCTTCCCAGACCCCGCGAAAGCGGGACTCACACTGGGAGTTGTTGTTGTTGTAATATTTTTTGTTTTTGGCTTTCAAAGGCCCCAGTGGTGGAGCCAGGGTTCGACCCATGGGGTGTCAAACTATACGATATAGTACAACTAATGTTTGTCTAAGTTGCGCTCTAATTTTTTAATACAATTTCTACCGTATTTTTTTTTATTAGGACACAAAATGTATACGCAAACAATATGTATCTTATTGAAAAAAAAATTGTACAATTGCAATTATACTAACTCGAACATGCAGCCTACACCCTTATAAAATGGCTCTTTATTTGGATGAGTTATTGCTTGACTCTTGGCTCTTCTCCTTAATGTGAGTTACAATTGAGTTTATCCTCTATAAAATGGGCATTTTGGATAGGCATTTGATGTGGCTATTTGTCCCACCGTAGTAGGCAACTTTGTGACATCATTGGCATTTGGCAGTGCCTCTCAGCACTACCCTTCTCTGGCTATTTTATAAGGCGTTTTGTGAGTCATTACCTCCCATATTCCACATCCATAGTTGCGCAAATGTTGCCTCCAAGACTATGGTTGACAAGCTTAAACTTCAAGCCACTCCTCACCCTAAGCCTTACACCATCCAATGGTTGAATCAAGGCAAAGGTATACAAATCTCTCACCAATGTCTTGTCTCTCTCTCCATTGGAAAACATTACAAGGATGAGGTATGGTGTGATATAGTTCCCATGGATGCTTGTCACATCCCATTGGGAAGGCCTTGGTTGTTGGATAGAAGTGTCATCCATGATGGCCGAATGAACACTTATTCCTTCCAAAAAGACCAAAAGAAAATCACCCTCACCCCTCTCAAACCCACCTCCACTACAAAATCCAAAGACAATCCTCACTTGGATGTCTTTTTCACCACCCTCCTCAAATCCCAACATCATGAGTTTGAGACTTTCAAAGACTTGATTCTCCTACAAGATGAGCTAGAATCCCCATCTCCCTCACACCCTCTACTCACCCCTCTCCTACAAACCTTCCACCATGTGTTCCCTCAAGAAATTCCCCATGGCCTTCCTCCACCGAGATCCATACAACACAAGATTGACCTTATTCCAGGATCCGTTCTTCCCAATAAGCCGGCCTATCGAATGACTCCAAAAGAAACCCAAGAAATCCAAAGGCAAGTGGATGATCTCTTATCTAAGGGATTGATTCGAGAAAGCCTAAGCCCATGTGCCGTGCCTGCCCTCCTTGTACCCAAAAAGGATGGTAGCATGCGAATGTGTTTGGATAGTCGGGCCATCAATAAAATCACTATCAAGTACCGGTATCCTATTTCCCGATTGGAAGACCTTCTTGATGAGCTTCATGGTGCCACCATCTTTTCCAAGATTGATCTTAGAAGTGGCTACTATCAAATCTGGATTTTCGAAGGAGATGAATGGAAAATCGCCTTTAAGACTAAAGGAGGTTTGTATAAATGGCTTGTCATGCCATTTGGGCTAACCAATGCCCCCAGCACTTTTATGAGGCTTATGAACCAAGTTCTAAAGCCCTTGATTGGTATATGTGTCTTCGTCTACTTTGACGATATCTTGATCTATAGCAAAACTGAAGAGGAGCATGCCCATCATCTCTATCAAGTTTTGAGCATCTTATCTCAAGAGAAGCTATATGGCCACTTAGAGAAGTGTCTCTTCTTCACTTCTCAAGTTATATTTTTGGGCTACATTGTCTCCGCCCAAGGAATTCAAGTGGATGAAAGCAAGATCAAAGCCATTCAAGAGTGGCCTACTCCTACTTCTGTCACTCAAGTAAGGAGTTTTCACGGCCTAGCAATTTTTTATAGAAGATTTTTTCGTGATTTTAGCACCATAGTAGCCCCCATGACCGAGGTGCTAAAAGGCAAGGAATTTGTGTGGAGTGAACAAGCACAACATGCCTTTGAGGAGATCAAACAGAGACTCACAGGCGCTCCCGTTCTAGCCTTGCCAGACTTCTCCAAAATCTTTGAAGTTGAATGTGACGCATCTGGAGTTGGGATTGGAGCCGTACTATCCCAAGAGAAGAGGCCTATAGCTTTCTTTAGTGAAAAGCTAAATGAAGCCAAGAGGAAGTACTCCACCTACAACAAAGAGTTCTATGCCATCGTTCGTGCCTTGGAGTATTGGCGTCACTATCTCATAGGAGGTGAATTCCTCCTCCATTCCGACCATGAAGCACTAAAATATATCCAAGGTCAACACAAACTCAACCCAAGATATGCTAAGTAGGTAGAGTATCTTCAATCCTTCCATTTCATCATCCAACACAAGGCGGGAAAGCTTAACAAGGGGGCCGATGCACTTTCTCGTAGGTACTTACTTCTTTCTACCTTAAGTACCAAAGTTCTTGGCTTTGAAATTGTGAAAGAGTTGTATCCGACTGATGGGGACTTCAAAGACATCTTTGAGAAGTGTAACAAACACCCTCATGGATCATTTCACTTGGAAGAAGGTTTTCTATTCAAGGACTCCCATTTGTGCATTCCAAAATGTGGATTCCGGGAACTCCTTATTCAAGAACTTCATGGAGGAGCTCTATCCGGACACTTTGGAATAGAGAAGACTTGTGCTATGCTGAAAGAGTACTACTATTGGCCACATATGTCTAAAAATGTAGAACACTTTGTGAAAAGATGTTCTATATGTCAAATGGCCAAAAGCCATGTTCTACCCCAAGGCTTGTACTCCCCTCTTCCCATTCCTCAGGCTCCTTGGGAGGATATAAGCCTAGACTTCATCACGGGGTTGCCTAGAACTCAAAGGAACAAAGACTCCATTATGGTGGTGGTAGATCGATTTTCCAAGATGGCACATTTCATCTCTTACCATACCACCAATGATGCCTCTCATATTGCCAACTTGTACTTTAAGGAGATTGTGAGACTTCATGGCATTCCCAAGAGCATAGTGTCTGACCGAGATAGCAAGTTCCTTAGCCACTTTTGGCTAACCTTATGGAGGAAGATGGGTACCCAACTCAAATTCATCACTTCATGTCACCCACAAACTGACGGCCAAACGGAAGTCACCAATAGGACTTTGAACACCTTGCTTAGAGTCCTTGTGAAGAAGAACATCAAGAGCTGGGATGATATGTTACCTCATGTCGAGTTTGCCTTCAATAGAGCTCCAAGTAAAGCAACTCATCTCTCTTCCTTCCAAGTCGTGTATGGCCATAATCCAAAGAGCCCTCTTGATCTTATCCCTATTCCAACTCCCACCAAGTTCAGTTGGGAAGCCGAGAAAAGGGCCAAAGAAATCCAAGACCTACATGTCCAAGTTCATGATAGCATTGCCAAAGCCAATGAGAGGGCCATGCACCATGCCAACAAGCACAAAAGAGAGGTCCATTTTCAACCTGGAGATTTGGTGTGGATCCATTTGAGGAAGGAACGATTTCCTTCCAAGCGAAAATCCAAGTTGATGCCTAGGTCGGATGGGCCATTCGAAATCATTGAGAAGGTCGGCCCTAATGCATATAAAGTAGACCTTCCCGGAGATTATGGAGTCTCGGCAACATTTAACGTCTCCGATCTTAGTCCCTACTTTGAAGATGAAACTCTTCCAAGTTTGAGGACAAACTCTCACCTACCCGGGGAGAATGATGGAGACCATCATGACCGCTCTCGTACCTCCCCTTCTCAGCTCAAGCTCAAAGAGGCTAAAGAGTTTGCTATCCTCTGCAGAAAGGTCGTGACTATGCCGGAGGAATTCATACATAGCCCCCTCTGCCATGCCCGGTTTTTGTCACTTGTTTACAACAACATGTAATGGACCCACATGCTGAAGGTCCTTACATTATTCAAGCCTAGAAACGTAGCTTTCTTTCAAGACCAACCACGTTCAATTTGGATATCATTTGGTTAGTAAAATCTGGCTCACAAGTATATGGTATCCGAGCGCAGGGCAGTTTGGGCATTCTGTACTCTTTGGGCCATAACTTTTGATTGGCTGGTCCAAACTTAGCAAACTTACATTCCCTGGAAAATAGACTTCCTGAGCTTTCCAACAAGCCCGAGAACATCGAATTTGGCCCAGTATTCTGAGAGATATGGCTCCTGGAAGTTGAAGCTGCTGCAAATGTGAATGCAATTATTGCAATCCATGTGAACTTGGTATTTTACTCTTCATGTCAGCTGCTACCTCCTCCAATTCCGTGTGACTCTTTTTCTAGCAAACTTTGAATGTGTGAGATAAAGGATTCATGCATCCATTTGAGCTTCTACACCCTTTTCACACCAAACATCCAAGAGACACACCTTTTCACTCCTTGGTACATCCACATGAAGGGCTAGCTACAATGTACTTAGGTTTCTTTGTTTTCTGCACTTTTTTTTGTTTTCTTCGTACCTTTTCATAATGTAAGGCCTTTAGTATAAATAGGCCATAGCTTGAGGTTGTAAGCATTCACTTCCAACTTGAAATACAAGCAATACAAAGCAAGCATTTGAGTGTTCTCTCAATTGTGTTCTAAAGCCTAGTTCTATATCTTGAGTGTGGCAACCTCAAGTGGTGTTCTAGGTCCCTTCCCTCATCTAGGTGGTGATTAACTTCTGTATCCTAGATTGAGTTAGGGGATTGCCCAAGTTATTTGGCTTGAGTGGCTCCAATTGGATTATCTCTAGTCAAATACTTGAACTATCCTTTTTTCATTTTTACTTTGTTCTTACCCCTCAAAAACCAAAAACACATCTTGTCTTGGTCATTTGTGCTCACTTATACATCATAAAAGTGCTAGGGGCATTAGTTAGCCCAAATGGCATGACAAGCCATTCATACAAACCTCCTTTAGTCTTAAAGGCGGTTTTCCATTCATCTCCTTCGAAAATCCGAATTTGATAGTAGCTACTTCTAAGATCAATCTTAGAAAAGATGGTGGCACCATGAAGCTCATCAAGAAGGTCTTCCAACCGGGGAATAGGATACCGGTACTTGATAGTGATTTTATTGATGGCCTGGCTATCCACACACATTCGCATGCTACCATCCTTTTTGGGTACAAGGAGGGCAGGCACGGCACATGGGCTTAGGCTTTCTCGAATCAATCCCTTAGACAAGAGATCATCCACTTGCCTTTGGATTTCTTGGGTTTCTTTTGGAGTCATTCGATAGGCCGGCTTATTGGGAAGAACGGATCCTGGAATAAGGTCAATCTTGTGTTGTATGGATCTCGGTGGAGGAAGGCCATGGGGAATTTCTTGAGGGAACACATGGTGGAAGGTTTGTAGGAGAGGGGTGAGTAGAGGGTGTGAGGGAGATGGGGATTCTAGCTCATCTTGTAGGAGAATCAAGTCTTTGAAAGTCTCAAACTCATGATGTTGGGATTTGAGGAGGGTGGTGAGAAAGACATCCAAGTGAGGATTGTCTTTGGATTTTGTAGTGGAGGTGGGTTTGAGAGGGGTGAGGGTGATTTTCTTTTGGTCTTTTTGGAAGGAATAAGTGTTCATCCGGCCATCATGGATGACACTTCTATCAAACAACCAAGGCCTTCCCAATAGGATGTGACAAGCATCCATGGGAACTATATCACATCATACCTCATCCTTGTAATGTTTTCCAATAGAGAGAGAGACAAGACATTGGTGAGAGATTTGTATACCTTTGCCTTGATTCAACCATTGGATGGTGTAAGGCTTAGGGTGAGGAGTGGCTTGAAGTTTAAGCTTGTCAACCATAGTCTTGGAGGCAACATTTGCACAACTACCTCCATCTATGATGAGGGAGCATACCTTCCCTCCAACTGTGCACCTTGTATGAAAGATAGCCTCTCTCTGTTCCAGATTATCTTGAGTGGCAAATCCACTCAATGCTCTTCGAATGACAAGTAGCTCTCCTTCATCAGGGCCTTCTTCCACTTCTTCCACATTTTCCAACTCACAATCTTCTCCTCCTTCCTCTTCATGTTGCTCTGCGAAGGTGGCTTGGTATTCAGCTAGAGAGACAATCCATTTATTAGGGCACTCGGAGGCAATATGCCCAAGGCCTTGACAACGGAAACAGCGAATCTTGTCTTTTAACTTTGGGGGTTCTTTTGTGGAAGGGTTAGGGGCGGTGGAGGGGCACTTTTGGTTTGTGGAGAGTTTTGTGTTTTAGGGGAAAAGTAGGGAGGTTTTTGAGTGGAGTAAGGACGGGAAGGGGTTTTGGAAAGGGTGCCTTTTCCCTTAGATTTCTTTTGTTGCTCCACCTTGTAGGCAAGAGAACTCAAGTCATCTAGGGAGGAGTAGGGATGCAGTTCAATGACATGAGCAATGGAATCATCAAGACCGCTTAGGTATCTTACCATGGTTTGTGCATTATCTTCTCTCAAATCGCACTTGAGAAGGAGTTGCTCGAACTCCCGGGTGTATTCCTCAACGCTCTTGGAGCCTTGCTTGAGGTGATGCAACTTGAAGTAGTTGTCTTGGATGTAATGGGAGGGAAGGAACTTGGCCTTAAGTTTGTCTTTCATCTTGGCCCAAGTTCTAATCTTTCCTTTACCATTTCTTGCTCTCTTGGCCACAAGATTGGCCCAGCATATGGAAGCTTCACTTTCTTGTCATCTGGGACCTCTTTATACTCAAAGACACGTTCCATGGTTTGAAGCTAATTAAGGAAATGATCGGGATCCATTTGGCCTTCAAATTCGAGAATGTCGACTCTAAAGTCGCCAATGCGATTCCCTTGCCTTCTTCTTCTAGGAGTTTCTTCATCACTTGAGTTGACAATATAGCTCCTCTCTTCTCTCTCGGATTCATCCGAGTATACATGAGTGCGTGAGTGAGAGGGGCTTCGGGTCCATCTCCTTTTTTCTTCCATGAGTTGGGCAATTTGGGTTTGGAGAAATTTTACTTGTGCTTCCAACTCGTCAACTCGCTCTGGGGTACGGCTAGAAGACATTTTACCGTGTTAAGGATTGAAGGAAGGCTGTTTTTGCAGGGATGAGGAGGGGCACGGTCGTGCCTATAAGCACGGTGGCACCGTGCCAATATTCTGGACGAAACTGAAGGCAGAAAGAGACGTGGCACGGTCGTGTCTGGGAGCACGGGGGCACCGTGCCAATGCTCTGTCTTTGTTTGTATTTTTGTGTTTTGGCTTTTGGGATGTATTTGGATGGTTCTTGGTCACTTGACAACCTTAGCTCTGATACCAAATGATGTATAAGTGAGCACAAATGACCAAGACAAGATGTGTTTTTGGTTTTTGAGGGGTAAGAACAAAGTAAAAATGAAAAAAGGATAGTTCAAGTATTTGACTAGAGATAATCCAATTGGAGCTACTCAAGCCAAATAACTTGGGCAATCCCCTAACTCAATCTAAGATACAGAAGTTAATCACCACCTAGATGAGGGAAGGGACCTAGAACACCACTTGAGGTTGCCACACTCAAGATATAGAACTAGGCTTTAGAACACAATTGAGAGAACACTCAAATGCTTGCTTTGTATTGCTTGTATTTCAAGTTGGAAGTGAATGCTTACAACCTCAAGCTATGGCCTATTTATACTAAAGGCCTTACATTATGAAAAGGTACGAAGAAAACAAAAAAAAGTGCAGAAAACAAAGAAACCTAAGTACATTGTAGCTAGCCCTTCATGTGGATGTACCAAGGAGTGAAAAGGTGTGTCTCTTGGATGTTTGGTGTGAAAAGGGTGTAGAAGCTCAAATGGATGCATGAATCCTTTATCTCACACATTCAAAGTTTGCTAGAAAAAGAGTCACACGGAATTGGAGGAGGTAGCAGCCGACATGAAGAGTAAAATACCAAGTTCACATGGATTGCAATAATTGCATTCACATTTGCAGCAGCTTCAACTTCCAGGAGCCATATCTCTCAGAATACTGGGCCAAATTCGATGTTCTCGGGCTTGTTGGAAAGCTCAGGAAGTCTATTTTCCAGGGAATGTAAGTTTGCTAAGTTTGGACCAGCCAATCAAAAGTTATGGCCCAAAGAGTACAGACTGCCCAAACTGCCCTGCGCCCGGATACCATATACTTGTGAGCCTAGATTTTACCAACCAAATGATATCCAAATTGAACGTGGTTGGTCTTGAAAGAAAGCTACGTTTCTAGGCTTGAATAATGTAAGGACCTTCAGCATGTGGGTCCATTACATGTTGTTGTAAACAAGTGACAAAAACCGGGCATGGCGTGAGGGGGCTATGTATGAATTCCTCCGGCATAGTCACGGCCTTTCTGCAGAGGATAGCAAACTCTTTAGCCTCTTTGAGCTGAGAAGGGGAGGTACGAGAGCGGTCATGATGGTCTCCATCAGTTTAAGGGTTTTTATTCTTTTGATCTTAATACCGATTTAAGATCTTTATCTCTCTTTGTATTGATATCTTTTGACTCACCTTCGAGATCGTTTTGCACTCACTCATGCTATAGTAGATCTTTGTGCCAATGGTGCTGCATGTGATTTTATCCCGATTTGGGTTTTCACGTAAAAATAATGTGTTTACAAACTTTATTATTGATCTTGCTTAATATTTCCGAATATCTACATCTGTTCTACGCTTCCACATATACATAACTTGATTTTCTTAATTTTTTCCTAACAAAGGAAGCCTACATTGTCTTGTAATCTGGGGCCACTGTCAAGTTTGATTGCCAAAGCTACACCATTTGAAGCGAATTACTACCCGTAATTGTAATATATAGGATATTAAGGCTCAGCTCTTTTCTGCAATTGGGAGGATTTAGCTTATAGTTTACAACTCCTTATAACTCCTTATAACTTCTTATATCTCCTTACATATTCTTACATCTTCTTACATTTTCTTACATCTTCTTACATCTTTTTACATCTTCTTAAATCTTCTTATATATTTTTTATAACATTCAACTTATCATCTATTTTTTTCTTATATTTATAGAAATAGGTACATATTTTTTTATATTCTACCAATATGAAAAATCTTATAGCTTTTTTTTTATGAATATAATATTTATATAAACATAAAAACAGAATTATTAACGATGTGAATTAATCTTTGAGCTTCGACAAGAAGCATATATGTCATTATAGAAAAGATAAGTTAACATATTTTTAAACTATAATTCCACAATCGCATTTATGTTTGATTTCAATGTAAATCATGCATGAAAATAGTCAACTGTCATAGATGACGAAAGTATTTTAACTATTTCATCCATAAGTTTATTTATGATAATTTGGTTGCTATTATCGTACAATTGAACATTAGATCAAATTTAATTCCAAAATATTTAATTCAAATTGGATTTTGTTTTTAGGATTCTATTCAATTTTGATGAGAAAAAGTTTTTTTTAAAAAAATTGCTGATAGGAAGGTGAAACTAATGTTCAGATCAAAAAATTAGCTCAAGTGTGGAACATATTTGATTATGCACAGTTGTTGGCTTGAATTTATCTTATTGATATTTAATTGACGTGTTTAAGGATTTATTTTTATTAATTATGTTATTTCAATATTATTTTTTATTATCCAATGATAATTGTAGAAAAATAAATTTCTTTCTATAATGTTAAAATATAATTTGTTTAGTGAGTTATAAAATTTAGTTCATAAATATCAGTGATACACTTAATTTATTTTCATGAAATAATTTTTTTCATAATTCATATACTAAAGACTAACAATTATATATATATATATATATATATATATATAATTATATATATATATATATATATATATATATATATATATCTAAAAATTATACTATGCAATTTTTTTATAATTCAACAACTCCTTATATCTATCCTTACAGCTTCTTATAGCTTCTTACAACTCCTTACAACTCCTTACAGTTACTTACATTTTTATACATTTTCTTATAATTTCTTATATTTTTTTTACAAGTGACAGTTACATTTTATGGTAAAAAAGAACCGACCCTAAAACATTCAAGTGGAAGATAGTAATATTAGGATCAAAGCTATTAATTGAAAAATTCAATTGTCATGACAAGGGGATAACATCACCCAAGATACGAGATATTATTTTATAGAACAAGCCAGGCAAGTGATGGTTCGTCATATCCTGTTTATGAGTCCTGTTGTCTTCCCTGTCTTAAATATGTGGATAGAGTTTGACTCGTCATCTAAATTTAATAATTTAGTCACGAAAATCGATAATTTAATAATATATCTGGTAAATTCTAATTTACCAACATTGAACAATTATAACTCACTTTTAATCCACTTCAATTGACTTTTATCAATTTCAATAAAAAAAATCAACTCGAACCTATCATATAAAAAAATTTTCCAACTTCTTCCAACTTCAACCTATTTCAATCTACTTCAATCTACTTCAATCCATTTTAATTAAAAAAATACCAACTTCAACTCATTTCAATCTAATTCAATTAATCTCAACCAACTTCACCAATTTCAAAGGACGGAGCTATGTTATGGTATTGGGATGTCCATGGACACCCCTAGCAAAAAAAAAAAAATTCTAATGAGGTATTTTGAAGGGGATTAAATTAGAATATATAGGCACTTTTAAAATAGGTAGTTTAATAAATGAACACCTCTATTCTACGTGTGAAGATCCACCACTATCCATCTCCCAACAAAAAATGCATGCCCTTAATATGTCGATTTATAAACACAAAGTTAATCATTCTCTAACAGTGTAACAAAATTCTATAATATGTTACAACAAAGCGTCTCTAGTCCGCATTTTGTACAAAATAAGAAAGTCATCCAAAACATAGAAGTGAAGAATACATGTATAAGAAGATGCATGCCCCCCCCCCCCCCAAAAAAAAAAAAAAAAAAAAAAGAAAAGTTATATGAGGTGTAGATCATGCATATATGGATGACCTTATCCTTGGCCAGCGCGGTTGGCAAGACACCAACAAAAAAAAAAAAAAAAAGAGGTTTAAAATCGGTGGATTACAAAAAGAATCTATAGTAAACATTTAATCATAAGTTTGTACTGGTTGAGATGATTTAAAATATGGCATTGATAATCTATCTATATAATAAATATATCTAAAATTGAATGACTCTATATACTTTTGCCAAGTGTCTTAATTTTAATGGTTATGATATTAACTCTATGTAAGTCATTTTCACTTTTAGCTTGCATATAATTAATTTTTTTGTTTTCATACACTCTGTAATCAATTATTGAGAAGTTGAAAAGTGACACATTAATAAACCCCAAAAAAATTAAAAATTAAAAAAATATTTAATTAATACAAAAACCTCAACAATGAAAGTAACATCTTACGTTAAGTGTTTATAAATCTGAATATTGACATATTGTTTGGCTCAACTCTTGTATCGCAAGGGTAATAGTTCTAGTTATTATGAATAAGACGTATTGAGTTCCAATTTTAGCAATTCTAAATTGAATTATTGAACAAAGTAAGAGGTGAGAGAACATTCTGATTTAAATTGAAAGATCTTTTATATATGAGGAGACATATTGAATTATAAAATTTCCCATAAACTGTCAACCAACAATTTATATATATATATATATATTTCCATCCCATGAAGTATTATCCTTGAACATAAAACTTCTTAATCAAGTAGGAAATATTAAAACCCATCGTAATACAAGTAATTAAACCGGCCAGAAACATAAATCAAAGACGAGGAATTAATAGGATTCCCAGCCTCAAGATTGAATAACAATACTCGATCAGCTTGGCGGATTAGATCCGCATGATATGTGCATAACCATCCCTCGAGTTCCCCTGCCAAAAAGTCTCCACAATTTTGCTAAAATTCGCCGTTTAATCCTTCCTCTCTTTGGAGGAATTAGACACAATTTCTTGTCATTGTTCTCAACTATTAATCTTGGCTGAAATCCTACCCCGGTCGCCTCGCTATCTTCTTCAATCATGCAAGAAATTATCAGCTGATGAGCTGGAATTTCCAGCAAAACCAGTTCAAAAGGAGAGAGAAGAAGAGGCTGAGCTGCATGAGAGATCAGAAGGTCTACAACCGTCGCCATGCAACACCATGCAAAAGAGAGAGAAAGCTAGAGAGAGAGAGGAAGGTGTGGAGTGGGATAAGTAGCATATCATGATCATGATAAGTCGGAGTATTTATATGGTGATATACAGGAAACTTCCTACAAGGATGAAGGAACTTTCCTACTATATATAGTGCCATGTATACATTCTCTGTCTAACCTTGTATGTGTTTACACTTTACAGTATTTTTTGTGATAACATCAATATGTATGTTTTTGTCATTGAATAGGATGTGAATGCATAAATAAGCATCCAAGCTTGTGGAGAAAGTTCGCACTTTTTTGGTTGCTAATTATTACTCATACTTGGAAAATTAAGCACTTCGACCAATAGGTTCATCGAAGATGACCTTGCATGTGACGGGACCAGCTCTTCTTTTTGTGGGTAAATCAACTTCCTTTAGGCCCTAATATCTAGATAAAGTTAGCATGACAGAGAGAAACCATAAAATTTTAAGGGTTTTGGATGGAATATGTCCAACCGTTGAGTATTTAGGCCCTTTTTTTTTTGGGGGGGTAAATCAATTTACTTTACTCTTTTTTATTTCTTTCCACTTCTTTTTACTTTTTGTCACTCTTACCTACTCCTTTTTACTCCTTAAAATACATACAACTCCATTTGACTCTAGATTTAGATGTTTAAAATATGGGTGTCTAATTATTAATTTCATTACTACTATACAATATCAAAAAAAAAAAGAAATTATATGATATATATGATGATAGCCCATTTTGTACAAACACTCTGCATCTTTTTTCCCCAACATTTTGTCTCATATTTCTGCACTAGCGAAGTTGGAAAGCAATAATAATATATTCCACTTGTTTAACCCCCCAAAAATTATGGTACCACATTTATTCTTTGCAGTTTTTCATATTTGGAGTTTTGATATATAAATTGAGTTGAAATTGCAGGACACTACAGTTACATAGCATTTATTAAAACTCTTCATTACAGAAGATAGATCATCAACACCAAGCAACAAAACCCAAAAAGATTTAGACATAAAGTGAATGCGTCAAACATAAAATACAACTACAAATAAGTAACCTGCATCAGTTAATCACACCAAAAGGGGAAAAAGAAATACCATCAAGCTCAAATCAATCACTATGGCCAAGTTTTTAAAAAAAAAAGTCTACACCAAAAACATATTGGAACTAAAAAGCTAAAAAAATAAATAATAACCATAAAAGAAAATTAAAGAGATTAGAATTAGATTAAGTTAAAAGCCTAAAGTATTCCAAATAGGAGAAGGAGGTAGAGAGAGAAATTTAGGTTTGGGTGCATTTAATTTAATTTTATTTTTCTATCAAATTATAACCTTAGAACTATACTTTTAATATTTGAAGAAATTAAAAATTTTAATATATATGCTAAATATATCTAAGTGTATCTATCATGTTTTGAACCTAATTTAGGGGTGTGCATATATACCAATCTAATACCATTTAAGATAGTTGACTAAATGTTTTTGGGAGAGGGGTGTACACCCTTCCTACAGGAGCGGATCCGCCTACGCTCCTACACACTTTCACCTATTTTTATTATAGTTTTTATTATTAATATCAATAATTATTATCATTGAAATTATTAATAATTATTTATTATGATTAATCATTATTATTATGATTAATTATTTTTATTATTGATTAATTATTAAATAATAGCTATTAATATTAATGATTATTCTTTTGTTAATTGCTATTAACATTAAAATTATTATTATTATTAATATTAATTATTATTTTTATTAATAGTTATTATCATTCATTAGTAATTTTTGTTATTATTAATAGTAATACAATTATTATTGTTTGCAGTAATAATAATAATAATAATTATTAATAAAAATAGTAATGATTGTGATTATAATTATTACTAATGCCCATTAATAATAATTTTTATAATATAATGATAATTATTAATTATTATTAGCTATTAATATTAATATTAATATAAATAATTGTTATTAATATTACTAACTAGTATGATCATTACTATTAATATTAATAAGAAATATTATTGTAATTATTATTTTTAATTATTATTAATGTTAATAATTTTTATGATTTATTATTATTTTTGTTACTGATTAACAATTAACATTATTATATAAATTATTAATGATTATTCTTATTAATTACTATTAATTAATAAAAATATTAATAATAATTATTGCTAACATCAACATTAATAACTATTTCTATTATTAACAGCAATAACAATAAGCATTGTCAATATCAATATTAATTATTATTGTAATTACTACTAAAATTCTTTAATAATAATAATGATTATTATAATAATTATAATAATAATAATTATTAATAATATTGATAATAATTATTTTTACTACTGCTAATATCACTTTTCATTTGATATTAAAAAGTTACTATGATTACTATCACATTTTTAATTGGAATAATTGCTATTATTATTATTATTATTATTAATTATTGTTAATGATTCATTGTTAAATTGATTATTCATTAATAATTTATAATTATAAAATAATTATTTTTAATTACTAATTATTTTTATTAATAATTATTATCAATTAATGATAAATTCATTACTAAATAATTTTAATACTAAATAATAATAATTAATTATTATTAACTAATGCATTTTAAAATAATAATTAATAATTATTATCATTATTAATATTATTAAATATTTAATTACTCTTCTTATTATTGTTAATTATTATTTTTATTATCACTAATCATTGGTAATACTGCTAATTATTAAGCTTTATTCTTTTTATTCTTCACTAACATAAATAATTAATAGTAATTATTAATATTAATATTAATATTATTAAGTAATATTAATAATTATTATGATTATTATTAATAACAATACTATCATTATCGTTGTGACTGTTACTAATATTCACTGATAATAATAATGGTTAGGATAATAATAATTATAATAATTATTATTACTATTAATATTGATTTTAATATTAACAATTATTATTAACATTAACAATTGTGATGGCTATTATTATTAATTGTCATAATTATTGCAATAATTATTAATAATAATTATTAGTAATGACGAGTTGTTATTTTTATTGTTAATTTATGCCTATTATTATTTTAATAATTGTAAAGAATTAATTATAATATCAATAGTAATTATTTTTAATATTAATAATAACAACCGTAATTAATTATTAATATTAATTAATTAATTTTTAAATATTGCTTATTAATATTCATAATTATCAATATTAATTATTATTAATAATAATATTAATAAGAATTTTTATCATTATTCTTAATATTCTTAATTATCATTTATTATTATTAATTATTATTAATATTAGTAATTAGAAATGTTTATTAATATTAATATTAATTGTTGTCATTTTTATTATAAGTAATGATAATAATCAATATTAATTATAATTATTATTGTCCTTATTATTGGTATTCATTTATAACAGTAATCATCATAACGATAAGTATGATATCAATTATTATTATTGTTATTAATATTAATAATTAATAAAAATTATTGCTATTACTATTACTATTAATATTAATAATGATTATTATTATTAGTAGTAATTACAATGATTATGACTAATATTGATAAGAATTATTATTGTAAATACTATCGTTAATTATTATTAATATTAATGATTATTATTATTACTGATTCATTATTATTTTTCTTGTTAATTAATGATTTTTACGATTGTAATAATTTATTGATATTATTGTTAATAATTGTTATTAACTGTTAAAAGGATTAATAGTAATTATTTTTATAATGATAATAACTATTATTATTATGATTATTTAATTAATTAATAGTTAATTAATAATTATTAATAATTATTGTTATTAATAGTGTTTGTTATAATAATAATAATTACTATTCTTAATATTGTTAATTATTAGTTTTATTATAATTAGTTATTATTAATATTCGTAATTTGTTCTTTTTATTATTATCAATATTAATATTGATTGTTGTTATTATTTGCAGTAATAATAATATTTATTATTAATATCAATAGTAATTATTATTATAATTATTACTAATATTCATCAATAATAATAATTGTTATTATAATGGTAATATTTATTATTACTATTGTTGTTACTATTAATAATTAGTAATAATTATTAATATTAATATTAATATTAGTTATTAGTATTAATATATTAGTGATTATTCTTATTATTGATATTAATAAGAATTATTATTCTAGTTATTATTGTTAGTTATCTGATTGATTATTATTTTTATTATTAATTAATAATAACTATATTATTCATAATTATTATTATTCTGTTACACAAATCGTTAACATTACTAATATCAATATTTGCACTTCTTCCCACTCCTACATCCAACAAATCTCTCTCACCTATTCCCATCTACTCCTTCCCACTCCTACCTACTCCCACCCATTCTACACGTGCAATATACTTACAAAAGAATAGGGCCTTAATGTGAGTTTTGTAGAATGGAAGGGGGGATATAGAAGAAGTCAACATAGTTGATGTTGCAATATCAAGAATTTTAAATAATTAGTTTCAATCATACAGGGAAAAGCGAATATCAATGAGAACATTATTTATTGTATAAAGATATGATGATAAATAACAGAATGTCCAGGGAGTGTTGTACGATAAGAAGGTCCCAATAAAGTTTGAGGATCGACAAACTTCGCCGTATGTTGGTTAAGCCAATAGTACATTGCTATATGATCTGGAGCATTGGCTAATCAAGAAGATCCATATTCAAAAGCTTGTTAGTTCCAAAGACTAGAATGAATAGGTAGATGTGTGATGCAACTTACAGTAAGATTAGGAATGAAGTAATGAAAAAGAGAGTCGAGAGTTGCACCCATATGGGATAAAATGAGGAATCAAGACAGGTTGTCATATCCATACAAAGAGTATAAATATACTCAATGCATATTTGTGACCAAATTGACATTCCAAAATGTAAGAGGTGCAACAGAAGATGAAAAAAATTAGAATATAAAGTGATTAGGTAGAGGATGAGACATTTGAGACTTACAAATGAAATGACTCATGAATAACTTTTTGGAGATTTAAGATTACAGTGATAGATTTTTAGTAGCTGCTCTTTTACACGTGATTTTGCAAACGTTGCTATTGTTTTGTTTCTACATTAGATGACACTTAAATCTTATGTGCTTACTACTTGCTATGTATTGTTATTGTTATTTGTTAGGAAATATAAGGACTTACCTTGATACGAAAACGTAGTCCGGATCTCGCCTATTGCTGCCCACGAACATAGTGAACCAGATTGACGGTGGCTACTAGAGTCGCCATAAAGCGTCACACCCTAAACCCAATCCCTAAGTGACGGTGGGATTAACGTGAAAGAGAGCAGAGAGTGATAGAGGTAGATTCACACATTTTTGCTCACCCTTGGACTCATAGTTAGCTCCTTTTTAATCAGCACCAACATTAGTAACTGACAGGAGATTAATACAATAACAACACCTCCCAGTGTGGGTCTCGCTTTCGCAAGATCTGGGGAGATCCAGATGTAGGCAGCCTTACCTCTATCGACATCTCTGCCCGTAGAGAGGCTGATTCCACGAGACTCACAAAAATAAGATTTTTGTGCAAAGATTTTATAGAAGATGGCTTTTGAGAAAATATTTAAAAGAAAAACTACGGTTACGCGGATAAAATAGGGAGGTCGAAACTAACCAAACCATGAAACATTAAAGCAACGGAAGGAAACATATCTTAGCAGAGGTAGGCAAATAATGAGTCATCCCAGAAGTGTACACTATCTGCAAATCACGCGACAACATGGAAACCCACACCCAAACCTACCCTACTGCAACCAAAAGACAATTACAAGGCTGATTATATGAGATCTAAGACCTTAATCCTATCCCGCCATAATCTTCTATCAAGAGCCATGTCCCCCGTTAATCCTACAACTTTCAAATCCTCTCTAATCACCTCATCCAAACTCAGGGACCTCTCCCACTTTTACCTAAGGGGGTGTTAATCCTCTCATAGCTCTTCACTGGGGCGTTCACACTCCTTCTTTTCACATAGCCAAACCATCTAAGTCTTGTTTCTCTCATCTTATCTTCGATGGGGGCTACTTTAACCAAGTCTCTTATCACTTCATTCCTAATTCTGTCCATTCTCATATAACCACACATCTACCTAATTATTCTCATCTCTGCGACCATCAACCTTTGAACCTGAGTCTTTTTTATCGGCCAACACCCCGAACCATATAGTATAGCAAGCCTAACTACCGTATGATAAACTTTGTCTTTTAGTCATACCGGCATCCTCTTATCACAAAGCACACCCATGACCTGCTTCCATTTTTGCCAATCCACTTTTATGCGCTTGTTGATATCTTCGTCAATCTCACCATTCTGCTGAACGATCGAGTCGAGGTATTTAAACTTCTCGACCTTTGGTATCGAAAACCCGTCAATGGTGACCTCTCCCCTCGCCTCTTCCCTTCCACTGAAACAGCAGTGCAGGTATTCAGTTTTCGATTTACTTACTCTAAAACCTATAAACTCCAATGTGTGCCTCCAATGCTCTAACTTGGCGTTAACTTCCTCTCTGGACTTATCAATAAGAACAATATCATATGCGAATAATATACACCATAGTACCTCATTCTGAATCCCTTTTGTAAGCTCATCAATGATCAGAGTAAAAAAGAAACCCTGGTGAAGGCCTATACCAACACAGAAGTCATCGGTAACCCCTCCTGGCATTCTAACCCTAGTTTTACCTCCCTCATACATATCCTTAATAACTCGAATATACTCCAAGGACACTCCTTTCTTTACTAAGCATCTCCACACCACTTCGCGCGGAACTCGATCATAGGCTTTTTTCAAGTCGATGAACACCAAATGAAGGTCCACTTTTCTATCTCTGTACAATCCAATGAGCCTTCTAAGGAGGTAAATCGCCTCTGTGGTCGACCTGCCAGGTATAAAACTAAATTGGTTTTCTAAAATTGAAATATTCTTCCGTAACCTTCTCTCAATCACCCTCTCCCATAATGACAGGAGATTAATACACATGATTAATATACATGATTAATCAATCTGTAACCATCCACTTAATGTAGATAATCAAATGACCATTACATTCAGTCAATAGCCCCCCTCGGTCACATGAACCATAAGGTACACTTCTCTCTGCCAAGTAATCTCTATACGCCTCATACTAGGAATATGACGTGCGATCAGAAAGTAATTAATAGTGCTATATTAAGTCACCATCTAACTAATACAACACTTTCACAAAATACGATACCCCAAATTATCCTCAACATCACCCGCGGCATACACAATTCCTTTATGCCATATGACGTATCATATGATTATATACTCAATATAATCGCCTAAGCTAATATGGTGATGATGGATAGATTTTTCCTTTAACACTCATGAATTTCATCTCTGTTTAACTGCTTTTCTAACGTATTCTTGCTGAACGATATACATCATGTCCCTTAAGAAACACATTAAGATAGCACCATCAAACTTCGACTTCATATCAGAACTTTAAGTCAAAGGGTCATTGTCCATAGGGTCACACAGTGACAAGAGATAGGAAAATCAATTGTCACTCCATGTAGGGTCGTCTTATAAGCTCACATAGCACGAAATGTATATCATGGTATAACTCTCACTGAGCTGGGTACGTCACTCTTTATGCCATGCGAATCGTGAGTTTAGATTTTCACCAAAAAATCTAATATGAGCCACTAGATCAATATACTAAATGTTAATCTTGACACTCAAGATTGGGCTTTTAAGGCTTCAATATGAAATCTTATTTCATACTCGACTCCTTCGAGTCTCATCTTAGACTCACTAAGGCAATATATTCAATTTACTCATACGCTTCTAGTGTGAACCTATTGCCAATATGATTCGGTCTCATCCTGCCTGCTACTCAAGCGTCAGGGTAATTACCGATGTGACTAGGTCCATCAGAAGCCTGTGACGTTTCAATATGCCTAATATGCAACAATAAATCATGAGCATTTTTCTCATTAACAAAGAAAACATGTCCATCACATAACAAGATAAATGTAAGCACTAAACCTTATGAATTCCTAGACCCAACAAATGAGCTTTGAACGCATCACTAGAAATAAGTTTATTCAAATGAACACAATTACCTTGTTAGTGTGTATAGACCTAATGGCAATGCTTTTTGTCTCCATGACATGGCTCCCACCCAATGTGAAGGCATGTCTTGAGGTTGACATAGACTCATCAGGATCACTACCTCAATTGGAATTTGAGTATCCTCTCAACTTAAGGTCTCGTCTTTGATAGCAAAAGACTAGATTAGCAATACTACAAAGGTAGCGCTTGATTCTCTTGATAACTTACCAATCAGCAAGTCTTGGGTTACTTTGATAATGACTTACCAAACTAACTGCAAAGCAATGTTAGGATATGTACATAACATGGCTTACATTAAGCTTCCTATGGCGCTAGCATTAGAGACATTATTTATTATCTCCATTTCTTCATCTGTTTTATGATATTGATCAAGACTTAAGGTTAAACCCTTCTCAGCTGGATTATCTATAGGTTTGGAATTATAAATCCAAAATTATTCCAAGACCTTTTATGCATACATCTTGGGATGGTTTTGAATTACTTCCACTCCTAGGACATATCTAGTTTCACGCATGTCCTTCATCTCAAATATGTAGGACAACTATTTTTGAGTAGCTTCGATCAACTCCAAGTTGGCCCTAGCCAGCAGTGTATCATTGTTGTATAGGGTAAGAAACATAATCCACCATATTGAGCTTTGGACATACACATGATGGTCTTTTGAAACCATAGGTAAGCCAAACTAAGTTATGGCTCCATAGAGTCTAAAGTACCAAGATCTGAAATATTGCTTAAGATCATATATGAAACTTTTAAGATGACACACCTTGTCCTCTTATCCCTTTGATACAAGACCAATGAGTTAGTCCATATAAATCTTTTCCTTAAGACTAGCATTGAGAAATCAGTCTTTACGTCCATTTCGAACATCTCAAAGTCCAAATGGGCAACCAGGACTAGGAGTAGCCGGGTTTGAACTTATCGACCAAACCATCTGCCCGACGCCTTATCTTCAAAACTCATGTGTTTTCGATAGACTTGCTTCGGCGTGAAGGATCAACCTTTTTCTTGCCATTGAGTCTATCTCATCCTTTATGGTATACATTCACTCTTTGGGATTTGGCGAAACAATCACCTTTTTAATAAGAGGTAGGACACTCATTTTCCGAGGAAGTGCATAGGAAAATTTCATCTTCAACTTAAAAATATCGTCGAGGAATTCTTCCATGCTCACTCCTTTAGTTCCTGGGACCTTCATTACTTGTCTATTTAGGTGAGAAATTCCTCCTCATTTCTCCAAGAGGTATGGGACCAGAAATCCTTTTCCCTTTCTCTAAGAGGTGTGAGATCCTGAACACAGAGAGAAAATTACTCCAACTATCCATTGGAATTGGGTGTCCTGAATGTGTAGACTAACTCATGGTCATGAATAAGAGATTGACGATAAAACCCATTCTCAAGCTAACTCTCTTCAACATTTGGAGATTGAGGATGAAGCTCATTCTCCTTAATAGACAAATTTTTACCACTCCTATCAAATAAAAAAGGTGTAGCATCCCTGGTACTTAGTCAGAATTCAAATCCTTCCCCTCACCGAGAGATGGTTGAAGGCCTTGCTATAACTCATACAAATTGAGGTCCTTTTTAAATTTCACTAAAAGCTTGGGCACTTGTCCTCAAGAAAATCGATACTACGAAAATTCATTTTGTGAAGAAGATGTGTACAACCTTGATTGGTTCGAAGAGTTCTAATACTTCGTTCCAATTGAGTACTGCTTCCATTATAAAGTATATGAACACATCAAGTACCTATAACAGTGAGATAATAGGTTACACATACCTAAATTACAAATGTATCGCTCCATGATATACTTTCACATTCATGGGCCGCAGATATCTAGAGTGAATGAATCATTAAGTGATTCGATGCCCTCAGAGCCTTACTAAAAAATTGATAGGAGATTAATACACATGATTAATACACATGATTAATCAATCTGTAACCGTCCACTTATGTGGATAATCAAGTGGCCGTTACATTCGGTCAACATTATTATTATTGTTGTTGTTTTTATTGCTACTACTACTACTATTTAGATGCTTTGCATTAGGGGCGAACATGAATTTTTGGCACCTTAAAACTTGTCAAACAGTTCTGGTTCTAGTTCCTGAAAATTAAGAAATGGTCTGAATGGTTTCGGTTCTAAGTATCACTTAAGGAACTGTAAGCTAAACCCATATTAGCATTTAATTTGAGATTTTTCATTGATTTTTTTGTATGCGTAAGAACTTTTTCTGATTTTGTAGAATTTAAGTCGTGAATTAGGTTGTTAATTAGCACAAAGTGTGTAAGTTTTGTATTTTGTGATAACTTTGTTCGGAATATCCATGTTTTTATACTTTTTAATAATTTTACAACAATACCTCCTCAATTACTTTTATATTTTATAAAATAGCAGAGCATTGAATCTATTAATTCTCAATCTTAAGCTTTAGATTTGGACATATCAAACATTTCTGATCAAAAAGAGGGGAAAAAAATCCAATACTCAAGTTGAAAGTTTTCAAATTTAAGGGTAGCAGGTGCCTAAAATCGGGACCAGAACAGGCGATTCTGGCTCTGATTTCCAATGCTTAGGAGCCTATTTGGCCGAATTCGGTTCTGGTTCCCAAGTTTTGAGGCAGCTACCGGAACCATTCACCCTACTTGCACTTATCTTTCATATGATTCTGCAATTTAATTAATTAATTAATTTTTTTGAAATAAATATGTATTCATTTATTTATTTATGGGTTTTTGGATGCCAATAAACCGAATTTTAGGATATTGCATGCCAATATCTCAGCTAGTTTAAAAAGAGTGCCCACTACATGTTGTACATTAAGGATATCTATTACATATATATAGCATTATGAGTCAAATAATATATTTTGACTTTGCGATTTGATAACCTTAATTATAACATAATTATCATAATTAATAATAGTTCTTCATCTTCTCGACAGTTTACATGTGATAAACATGTCATATCATTGCATCATCGAGCCATTACCAATATTTATTTTGTTTATACAAAAACCAAGTCACATATGCTTCAACTTGTCAATTTGCTAACATGGTAGCTTATGTATTATATGTGGATAATAAGTTTCCTTCACATTATCGAACACTGCACCCACGTTTTATAAATAAATTGCAAAATTATCAAATCATGTGCTATAAAGCATGAAGTCAATATCTTTAAAGTCGGATTATTGACAGCTAATAAAATTTACTTGTTTATCTATTTATTTATTTTTTCAATTAATTCTCCTTGACGTAGATATTTTATGCTAATATTATTAATATTTTATATTGCTATGACCTAGTGTGTTTCGAAAAAGATTTCAACTCAATAAAATGTTCCATGAAAATTTTTTGTGTCTTTTGAGATTAATCTCTCTACTTGTATGTATGAGCAAGGTTGTCTATATCCAAATCTCCCTAAACACTATAAAAGCACAACCGACACTAGGAGGGTGGTGGTTGTATTTTGACGACGTGAAAGTTTTTTTTTTAATGTGCATGGGCATGTGTGTTGACAGTATGCCTTGACAAGGAACCAGCAGGGTTATTAAGTTGTTCAGATTTAGTTAATTAGCTGGTTACAAGTTTGCTTCTGATGTATAACCTCTTTTCCCGCTCTGTTCTTTGCCTCGTTGTTAGGAGCTTCTAGTAGCATCATTGTGTATAACAGGCTTGAAGACTATTGTAAGGATCATCATGAATACAGAATTAGATTTCTCTTTCTCTCTCTCATTTCATTCTCTCCCTAAAAGCTCAATTTATAACATGGTATCAGAGCCAATATGGAGATCTACAATTCTTGAAATCATAAATTCATCAGATTATGAAGTTTCTGATTGATTCCTTCTTCTTCAATTGGATACTTTCTTTCAACAATTGCTTGAGCTATTTCATTGCTATCGATTGATATGCAATGCTTCGATTGATTTTTTGATTTATCAATTCATCCAGGTTTTCTTCTTTTAATTCAGTTTTTTTTCTCTCACTCCATCTTAGAGTTCATATGCTTCTTCCATGACAGATTCTAATCCAATTGCTCTTGATTGCTTACATGAGCTATTTCTTCATCCCTATGATCATTCGAATTGAAGTCTCTCCTAAAAACCTCTTGTAGGTTAAAATTTTAGGCAATGGAAGAGATCTTGTGAAGTTTCTCTAGTTTCGAAGCATGAACTAGGGTTTGTGACTCGTACTCGCACTAAACCAACTTCAGGAACTCTGATTTCCCAATGGAAACGATGCAATGCCATGGTCATATCCTGGTTGCTTCATTCTATCAAGAAAGATATTACAACTAGTGTCCTTTTCTATTCTACTGCCAAGCAGATTTGGAAGGAGTTAGAGCTTCATTGTGGTCAAAGCTAAGAAATTAAGATTTTTTCAAGTTCAAAAGGAACTTAACAACCTCTCTCAATGTAGCTTATCTATCTCAGATTATTTCACTAAGTGTAAAATTCTCTAGGATGAGTATGCTACACTTGTAAATCTACCTACATGTCCCAACGTTGAATGTCCTGTTGGTACTGCTTGCCAATCAATAGCTGATACAATTTCTTATGGGGTTGAACGACAATTCTATTGTTGTCAGAGGAAATATTTTTATAGCACATCCCATGCCTGAAATTGGACAAGCATTGAGCATGGTCCTTCAAGAAGAAAGACAAAGAGAAATTCAAAACTATGCCCCTTTACTTGGAGATTCCTTAATTTTATTTCCTCAACAGAGGCCCAATCAACAATAGCAATTCAACTCTCAGTAGTATTCTCAACAGTGGCCTCCTAGGCAGTATTCACAATGATAGTGTACTTCTTAATTGTATTCTTCCTCTAAATCAGCAAAGAGATGTAATCTCTTCTGCAATCATTGTATAAATAATGGTCATACTATTGACAAGTGTTTCAAGCTACAAAGACAAAGGGGTAATGCACCAGTTGACAAAGGTAAACAAGTCGCTGCTGCTGTTCAACATGAAGATCCTCATTTTTCTAAGCCGAAACAATCTACTCCTTCTTTCACTACAAAGTATTATACTAAGCTGATTGTTATGCTGCGCAAATATGATCTAGAGACTTATATTCCTGCACCCACAGATTTTACAAATGCAGCTATGTTGGCAGGTAAGGTTTTCTATTTTTCTGCTTCATACCCCAGACTTACAACACTTTTCTTCTTATACACCTCTTATTCAAGACTCTTTCATTACTATGCCAAATGGTAAGCATGCCAACATTTATCATAGTGGTACCATGCAACTTACTTCTTCTTTAACTTTTTTATAATGCACTGTATGTTCCTAATTTCACTACAACTTGTTATCTGCTAGCAAACTTGCTAAGCAATTAGTTGCCCATGTTGTTTTCACTTCCTCTACCTGTTATATCCAGGACCCTTCAATGAAGCACCATTTGGAAATTGGTAGAGAAAGTGATGGTTTATATCTTGTGGATAAAGAATCCTGCAGCTCCAGTGTGGCTAGCAGTTCATTCTAGCCCAACGATAAGCCTGCTTTTTCATTTTCTTATCAATTGTCTCCTTTAGGGATTTAGCATTATAGATTAGGACAAATGTATTTTGGTAATATGAAGCATATTGATGTTATCTCTTCTTGTAAGGCTACGTCTACTTCCACATGTCAAGTTTGTCATCAAGCTAAACAACATAGATGTCCCTTTCCCATTAGTGCTTCTTGTAGTTCACAAATATTTGAAATGTTACATGTTAATCATTGTGATCCTTATGCCCATCCTACTTATAATGGCTTAAGTATTTCATTACCATTGTCGACGATTACTCATGAGCAACTTGTACACATTTTTTGTCTCATAAATCCAATGCCTTTCCCATTCTTAAGTCTTTCATTTCTTTGAGTTATACTCAATTTCAAGCAACTATTAAGATCATAAGATCTGATAATGGCCAGGAATTTTCAGATAATTCTGCTATGGCTTTCTATGCTTCTCATGACATCCTCCATCAAACTTCTTATACAGCAACTTCTCAGCAAAATGAGATTGTGGAAAGGAAGCATAAACATTTACTTAGAACTAGTAGAGCCTTGTTTTTACAGTCCAAAGTCTCCCTCAAATTTTAGGAATGATGCCTTTTGACAACCACCTATATTATTAATAGAATGCCTTTTTCTGTTCTTCACTATAAAACCCCTTATGAGATTTTACATAGTCGTGGTCCTTCTTACTCATAGCTCAAAAACTTTTGGTTCCCTTTGTTTCATTTCTACACCCAAGCACAATAGAGACAAGTTTGCTCCAAGGGGTATAATCCTTGTATTTTCCTAGGATATCCCCATGGTAAGAAGGCCTACAAGGTCTATGATCTCATTACCAAGAAAGTACTCTCTAGCAGAGATATACACTTTTATGAGACCTATTTTCCTTTTCATCATCTCTCAGATACATCTTCTTCCTCATCCTTGCCATCTTTTATTTTCTTACATTATGACAACTTTGATCGTTCATCACCGTCTCCTTCATCTAGCTGTTCTGATCTTACTTCTACTCTACCAATATTTCCATCGATCTTCCTCTCTGGTCTCACCAATTCCTCCTAGAGTTCCCACAACTATTTTATCTTCACATGCTGCTTCTCACTCTTCTCCTACTACAACACCTTCTTCTCCAGCTCCACTTTCCTCTCATGAACATTTCCCTCCTTTAAGAATGACGGCTAGGCCACATAAGAAACCATCACATTTACAAGATTACATTTGTTCTAGTACAGTTTCCCTTTACTCATCTGATCCTTTTGCTACCTCCAATTTATCTCATTTCTACAGTCTTGTGCAGTTGCATCAGTTGCCTATTACCTTCCTTGTTCATTCAAAAGCCTTCATCTCTTTTTATGAACCTACTTCTTACAAGCAAACATCACATGATCCTCTTTGGGTTAAGGCTATGGAGTGTGAAATAGAGGCCTTACAAGCCAATAATGCCTGGGTTGAGGTTGACCTTCCTCTTGGAAAGAAAGCCATCAACAGCAAGTGGGTGTATAAAGTTAAGCTTAAAGTTGACCGTTCCATTGAAGGATATAGAGCTAGGTTGGTGATCAAAGGCAACACACAGAGAGAGGGTATAGATTTCACAGAAACATTTTCTCCCGTAGTGAAAATGACCACTATCAGACATGTTCTTGCTGTAGTAGCTTACAAGCAATGGCAGGTTTTTCAAATGGATGTAAACAATGCTTTTTTACATAGTGATTTGTATGAGGAAGTCTACATGAAGATGCACAAAGGCATATCAAATCCTGACAATAAAGTTTGTAAACTGAAAAAGTCTCTTTGTGGACTTAAGCAAGCTTCTAGACAATGGTTTGCTAAGTTAGCAACTTTTCTCCAACGGGGCTATCTTTAATCCAGAAATGACTACTCTTTATTCCTTAAGACCACTGGTAAACACATAACCATTGTGGTTGTACATGTTGATGATATTTTGGTTACAGGTTCAAATATTGATGAAATTGCTCTTCTTAAACAACACCTTCATCATACCTTTGGTATCAAGGATTTGGGCAATTTGCATTATTTTCTTAGTTTTGAAGTTATATACCTGCCATTTCTTTGTCTAAGAGAAAATTCATTCAAGATCTCCTATTAGATACTAGTTTTGCCACTTCCACGAGTGCTGCTACTCATCTACCACTGCATTGAAAACTTGCACTTGATGAAGGAGACCTTCTTCAAGATCCTTCTTACTGTAGAGCCATTATTGGAAAGTTTAATTTTTTGACTCATTCTAGGCTTGACCTCTCTTATGTTGTCCAGACCCTTATCCAATTTATGCAAACTCCCAAAACTTCTCATATGATGGCCTTGAGCATACTCTAAGGTATCTGAAGGGTACGTCTGGGTAGGGCATCTTACTTAAGGCCAATGGTCCTTTAATTCTCTAGGCTTTTTTTGACAGTGATTGGGCTTTTTGTTCTTTTTCTAGGAGATTTGTTACTGGTTATATGGTTTGGCTAGGCACTTTTCCTATCAGTTGGAAGTCTAAAAAGCAACCTATAGTTTCCAAAAGCTCTGCTGAAGCTAAATACTGAGCTATGTCACAAGCTACTGCTGAAGTTACATGGATTGTTCAACTTCTTTCTAAACTTGGTATCTCTCACCTGCAGCCCATGACTGTTCATTGTGATAACTAATCTACTTTGCAAATTGCTAAAAGCCTTGTGTTTCATGAACGTACTAAGTACATTGAAATAGATTGTCATTTTACTAGAGACAAAGTCCTCGAAGGACTACTTCAACTTGCCTATATCCTTACATCTATGCAGCTAGTTGATATTCTGACTAAGATTCTTCCTTCCACTCAACATAAGGAACTCTTATCCATGTTGGGAATGGTTGAGTCCAATACATCCCCAGTTTGAGGGCGAGTGTTGACAGTATGCCTTGACAAGCAACCACCAGGGTTGTTTAGTTGTTCACCTCAGTTAGTTAGGTGGTTACAAGTTTGTTTATGATGTATAGCCTTTTTCCCGCTCTTTTCTTTGCTTGGTTGTTAGGAGCTTCTAGCAGCATCATTGTGTATAAAAGGCTTGAAGATTATTGTAAGGATCATCATGAATAACAGAATGAGATTTGTCTTTCTCTCTCATTTCATTCTCTCTCAGTTAAATTTTTTATATCAATTGGACCATTAACAAAGAGTCATGCATACAAACTCAAATGAGGTTCCACCTCAAAACCAATTGGCAATGGGTGGAGTAACTCACAAACCCATATACATGCTCAAACCCTTTAATTTCATCAATGTGGGACAACACCCACTATCATTTTCTTTGAATTTTTTGTTAATGTGGGACAATACCCACTTTCATACTCCAACACGCTCCCTCACGTGTGGGCTACTAGCAAGGCCCAACACGTGCACACAATTTTAATCAAACAGGGATGGTGGTAAATCAAGATCAAGTACCTGCTCTGATACCATGTTAAATTTTTTATATCAATTGGGCTATTAACAAAGAGTCATACATACAAACTCAAATGAGGTTTCATCCCAAAACCAATTGGCAATGGGTGGAGTAATTCATAAGTTTATATACATGCTCAAACCCTTTAATTTTATCAATGTGGGATAACACCCACTATCATTTTCTTTGAATTTTTTGTCAATGTAGGACAATACTCACTTTCATACTCCAACACTCTCTAAAAGCTCAAATTATAACAGTGCGCTGGGCCATGAAAACTTAATCCTTGGTTCATATTTGATTGTGATTTTGATGTACAAGACTTTTATGTTGGAATAGGACCCATAATGAGAAGGGTTATGTTGGGCCATCAGTACGTAATCGTTAGTTTGTTTCTGATCAGAATTTTGGGCATACGTGGCTATCAATTGGACTAATAATTTGTCAGATTTTTGGAAGTTGTTATACAAGCAAGTACGAGAATATAAAAGGGACTTCCAAGTCTAAGCTTTTTGTGCAAGAACATAATGGAATCCTCTGACACTTGACAAATATTAGATTCTTTTTCTTTGATTTTGCTGATTGTAACGCAGAAAAATACGAGTAAACAACTCTGTTGTTTGGGAGTTCTAGTAAGTAAGAGTGTTTATAAGTAACCAACTGTAGTTGCTACTAACCGAAAATATACTATATTTGGATTTTTAATATAACGTCAAATACGTAAAATGGCTCCCTTGCTCCTTCCACGTTGAATTAGGAAGCAAGAAAATGGGCAGCCACGAGGAGGATCAGGGTACCTTACCCCTCCTTACTCTTTACTTTCTATTTGGCTCTCACATATAGACCTAGCAAACGAGTTATTCCGTACGGGTTCGAGTTTGGGTTCAGGCACGGGTCGAGTTAAGTTTGAATTGGGTCATGTTTCAGTTTCGGAGGGTTTGGATCGGGTGAATTTCAGTTTGGGTCAACAGATTTTTGGTTCAATAAGCTTATTAGGCAAAAATAAGCAACTTTGTCGGCAATTTCAGATCAGGTTTGGTTCACTTCGAGTCAATTTGGATTTTGGATCTACTTTCGGGTAAGCCTATTTCGAATATTGGATCGAATATGGATCCGAATTATTCGGTTGAGAGTCTCGCATCAGTTTTCCCGGGTCTACCGACACCACATGGGGACAGCGGGGAGTATTTCTCCGCCGTACTTTTACTACCCGCCCAACTAGACTGGCTGCCAAGCCTGTAGGGTGCTTAGCGACCCTCAATTAGTGGTTGACGTTTCTGGGACGCTAAGTTCGTTTCATATCCCAAAGACACACATTCAGAATGCACATATGGATACATAAAACACGTCTACTACGCAAACTTTTACGTTAAATAACTTCGTGTCAACATTCCACTTATACACTTGCCTTTCTGATGATTCAAAAACAACGAGCATGTCCATCTGTTGTTCCATTTCAAACATGAAATCAATTGCAATGTTTCCATTTTGTGTTCAGAAAATCTGATGGAACAGCCTGCTTGACTAACATTGATAGATAAGACCTATATAAACTACAAAATGCAGAGGGAACCAATGAGCCATTGATCATTAAAAATGAATCAGAGCACAAAACATTTCATGAAGTCTGTGTCGAAAAGCACAAAGCTAAAAACATCCAACTCAAACACTCTCTCCCTAACCAATGGCTGTCTATAAATGAAGCCATTCGATCCTGAATCTTAGAATCTTGGTCCAGGATTTCATTCAAGACTAATGGAGCTCAGGAATTGGGATATTGTCATGACAAATTGGGTAATAAGGGTGAGCCTGATGTTTTTACAACAATGATTGCGTCATTTTCTGTACAAATGGAACCAATTCAAAAAAGAGACGTAAACAATTCTTGGAAAAAGGACTTGGGACTTTGCAGTTTCTGTTGCTCTATGGAATCCTGCTCGTTTGCACCCAATAACCCTCGGATTTGATCTCCCTTCTGAAAGTATGGGTAAAAGAAAAGAGAAAAGAGGGATGAATGAATACAGAAATGATCAAGTTTGATCAGATGCACATCAAACGCAGAGGATGGTACCTGGGCAGCATCCTTGAGTGGCCCCCAACATTCTATGCAGTTATATTTGGGAGATCTTGAGTGAAAATAAACCTGCACCACTGCTTCCATCAGTTCTGGATGTTCTTTAAAAAAAGCCGAATCCCCATATAGAACTGCTTTAAGTACCTATGTCGAAAGCAGAGATGGAAGATTTAGACGTCAGTGTCTTATAGACCTGGCCAATGGGTTGTCTGGTTTGGTTGTCATCTGGCATGATTTTGGACCAGAAAATAACGGACTCACTCCGGTGGATTCACGTTAGAAGTAGAACATCTCCTATCGGTTCATAATTGGATTAGTTGTCGGTCAGTCCAATAATCTTACTAAGAAACTCCTTTTAACTTCAATCGGCCAAATTTAGTTCTGAGTTAAGATAGACATACCAAAGGTAGCTCCTTGGAGAAAATATGGTATCGGAATTCAGCAGCCAGATCAACAAAGAAGTTGTTGGGTCCGCTAACATAGCAGTGAACGACTAGGCACATATGCCCTTTCATGTCCTTCCACTCTGCAACCACATCATCTTTGCTATACCATCCTCGCAACTGCATATTCAGATCATATGCTCATAACTAACCAAGCAACCATCTGAAATGCACTACAGTGGTAACCAACTCAATGAATCTAAGTGAACTGTCAATGTTTCACGAAGTTCAGATTCTAGGCCTCACAAGCTCACGGACAAAAGTCACAATTCTTGTAACTTGATCAACTTTTTTGTCTGATAGCCACCTTATTTAGAACTTGCAAAGTTAAATTTGGATGAAAATAATTGGCTAAAACAAGGAGGGTGTTCCTAGATGTAAAATGCATTACTAGGAGGATGATGTTGGAATGGTGAAAATGCATTACTAGACCTGTCAATTCGGACAGGCGGGTTAAATACGGATCGGGTGTATTCGGGTTCGGGTTAAATACGGGTCGGGTGTATTTCGGGTTCGGGTAAAATACGGGTCGGGTGTATTTCGGTTTTACGGGTTTCGGATCAACCCAACGGGTTTAGAGCGCCTTTTCTGTGAGTTATTTTTCTTTTTTAAAAATCAAGAATTCTGCATATTTATTACTCAAATTTGTCATTATTTAATGAAAATGCATAATAATTGTAATTTCTCAAAAGAATATTAAAATATTCAAACATGTTATTACAATATGTGAACATCTTGTATGGGCAGGTAAGGAATTAAACCTCACTTGATTTTGAGTAGATCAACCCGTATATTGAAAGAAGGTTAATAGTGCGTTGACCATTTATTGGGCAGCCCGTCTAGAGCATTTTAATGGGTTGTAGCAGTTTCACTGCTAATAACCTATTTAATGATTTAATATTTTTATTAACTAACATACCAATGTCTAATCAAGTAAAACTTTATTAATGGACTGACCCTAATATGAAAACGACTAGTTGTTTTCGTATTAGGGTAGTCGTTTTCTACCGTTAGTATCATAGTTCAAGACTAGTCAGAACGAAAATCAAATAAAATTAAATAAAAGAAGTACAAGATATTATCTTGCAGTTATAACATCAAAAATTTAAATTATTACAAATTAATTAATTTTAAAAAAATTAGACAGATTTGTTTAACTAACTATATAATGGTATGACTTTCGCATCTTTAATGCTTGTGTTCTTTTAAATTAACTTTTTAAAAAAGATTAGATATTTACTCCATGCAATTTTATACCTATTTTTAACGTTTTGCCATTTAAAAGTTGTGTACGGTTTTATTTTCGAAGAATGGAGAAGAAAAAATAAGGTTATTATTGTTTAATTTGTAAATAGATGTAATAGTTTTATAATGTCTTTTCAAAATACTCAAGAAAAATGACTAACCATTATTGTTAAAAGAGATAAATTAGAGAAAAATAAAGAACTAAGGATATAATGTTCGGGTCAAGCGGGCGGGTTCGGGTTCGGGTCGGGTTTGACCCGCTAATTTGCGGGTTTTTCGGGTTCGGGTCGAGAAAGTCGTGTTCAAAACCCAAAATTTTCGGGCGGATTCGGGTCGGATTTTCGGGTCGGGTCAATTTTTGACAGGTCTATGCATTACCTTAAGGCGCATACCTGGTCAACAGTGATGATATTGGAGACGGTTAAGGTCAAATTAGCAGTGAAATCGCAATGTGAAAGAACGTAGATTCTAGGCACAACTCTAGAGTATACTTGTTCTCCCATGAAATCCACCTTCAACTTTGATGCCTCGAATCTTGCTGGTGGTCCCAGAAGCCTCACAGCCTAGAAGTAGGATCATGTGATTTCATCAAGATTGTACATACATCAGAGTGAAGCAGGAACTCAAAACCCAGGGGTTGGGGGCTGGGGGGGGGGGCGCCGCTTGCTATGGTCACTAGACTAAGTCAAGTAATTGACGAAACTAAACCAACGCCGCAAAATTCCGCAAAGAGCAGGGCTTCTCCTCCCCCCTCCCCCCCTCCCCAAGGGGTCTATGGCCTTTGTGCATTTATTTGTAGAGGAATTGACATTGGATTTACACCATCAAATTGTTGAATCTCGACTGACAGCATAATGATATATAGTAGATTAATTAAAAAGAATATAAACGACAATTCGGTAGGACATTTTGTTTATTCTATTATAATTATTCAAGCCTGAAAAGGCATTGATTGAAACAGACACCTAAACATCCTAATTTAAAACTAATGCAACTCGTCATTGATGTGCAAGGTTGTCACTATGGCTCTGTTGTTTTCGTGAGTAAATTGGGTGGATAAAAAGGTGAAGTAGGTTGAAGTAGGTTGAAGTTGATTAAAGTTGGTATTTTTTTTGAGGTGGGTTGGAATAGGTTGAAGTAGGTTGAAGTGGGTTGATATTGGTTGAAGTGGGTTGAAGTTGGTATATTTTTTATGTGGTGGGTTGAAGTGGGTTAAAATAATAAGAATATAACTAATGTGTGATAATTTATGAAGTTATCGAAATTTTGTGAAATTTTTGTTTATTCTTTTTTATTTTTTATTTTTTATTTTTTATTTTTGTATTTTGTATTTTGTATTTTGTTATTTTGTTTTTTTATTTTTTATTTTTTTATTTTTCGTTTTTCATTTTTTCATTTTTTCATTTTTTATTTTTTTATTTTTTATTTTTTATTTTTTATTTTTTATTTTTCATTTTTCATTTTTAATTTTTTTATTTTTGTATTTTTCATTTTTCATTTTTTTATTTTTCAGTTTTCATTTTTTTATTTTTTATTTTCTATTTTTTTATTTTTTATTTTTCATTTTTCATTTTTTATATTTTTTATTTTATATTATATATTTTTTTATGTTTTATTTTTTATGTTTTATTTTTTATTTTTATTTTTTATTTTTGTATTTTTCATTTTTCATTTTTCATTTTTATTTTTTATTTTGTATTTTTGTATTTTGTATTTTGTATTTTGTATTTTGTATTTTTTTATTTTGTATTTTGTATTTTGTATTTTTATTTTTTATTTTTTATTTTTTATTTTTCATTTTTATTTTTTTAAATTTTATCTTATTTTTTATTTCTATTTTTTATTTTTTATTTTTTATTTTTATTTTTTAATTTTTTTAATTTCTTGGTTCTTATTTTTTATTTTTTATTTTTTATTTTTAAAATTTTTAATTTTTTTAATTTTTAATTTTTAATTTTTAAATTTTTATTCAAAAATAAAAATTAAAATTAAAAAATAAGAAATAAAAAGAAAAAAATAAAACAAACATCATAAAAAATACAAAATAAAAAATAAAAAATAAGAACCAAGAAATTAAAAAAATAAAAAATAAGAAAATAAGAAAATAAGAAAATAAAAAATAAAATAAAAATAAAAATAAAAAATAAAAATAAAAATAAAATAAAAATAAAAATAAAAATAAAAATAAAAATAAAAATAAAAATAAAAATAAAAATATAAAAATAAAAAATAAAAAATAAAATAAAATAAAAAATAAAAAATTAAAATTAAAATACAAAATACAAAATACAAAATAAAAATACAAAATAAAAAATAAAAAATAAAAAATACAAAAATAAAAATAAAAAATACAAAAATACAAAATACAAAATAAATAATAAACAATAAAAAATAAAAAATATAAAAGTATGAGCATAAATTTCACAAATTTCGATAACTTCATAAATTATCACACATTAGTTACATTCTCGTTATTTTAACCCACTTCAATCTACCACATACAAAATAAACCAACTTCAACGCACTTCAACCTACATCAACCCACTTCAATCTAGTTCAACCTATTTCAACCCAACTCAAAAAAAAAAATACCAACTTCAGCCTACCTCAACCTACCTCAACCTACTTCAACCGACTTCACCCTTTTTCCCACCCAATGTACTCACGAAAACAACAGGCCCTAAATCCCATATGATACTTTACAAATTATTAAAATTATGAAGGGGTGGGTTGAAGTTGATTGAAGTGGGTTGAAGTAGGTTGAAGTAGGTTGAAGTGGGTTGAAGTTGGTATTTTTTTTTCTGGTGGGTTGAAATAGGTTGAAGTAGGTTAAAGTAAGTTGAGGTTGGTAAATGTGGATTGACCCACGAAAAAAACAGAGCCTATGTATAGACATTCAACATTGACCATTTTACCTTGAGTACTGAATTGCTGTCATGCCGTGATCTAACACAAACCTCAATAGACCCAAACCCCAAAATTACCCGACTCATGACCCAATCACGATATCATCGCGGAATAGTTCAAACCTAATCCAAACAACCAATTTGCAAAGTCTAAGTCAGCCAAACTAGCAATGCTAAGGGCTTTTTCAGCCAGTGACACGCATGTCAGGCCAGGGCCCCGCATGTAACCCTTGTATACCCCAGCCAAAGTGCCGTTACATGCGCTCACGTGGGGACCGTATACGCGATTTGCCCTACGAGTTATTTTTTTTGTCTTTTTTACTAGTGCAGCGCTGCATTTTGTTCCGTCCTTGTGAATTGGATGGTGAGTTTTGTAAAGAAAAAAAATCAAAAAAGAGCTGTTGGATTTGAACGTTGCAGGCCTGGCTTGAACTAGCAGTTGGGTTTAAATTTAGCTGTTAGGCCAATGGCTGTTTTGATAATTTTTGATTTTTGTTTGGATGAAATTTTTTCTATAAATACTCCCAACTGTTTTGTAATTCATTAGTATTAAATTCAAATCATATCCTCTAAAAAAATTCTGAATTGTGAAAAAGACTGTGAGAAGTGAAATGAAGAAAGTTTTAATAAATATTCCTTTATTCTAAAAATAAAAATGTTCATGCAAGTTCTAAAGTTAAAATACAAATACAAAATTAAAAGCACATGTAATAAAATACGTTCAATGGTGGGCACCATAACAAATATTTAATTCAATTGTCCTAAAATGAATTCTATACGCTGGAAAAGTGATGAAATGTAAATTCTAGATCTATTAAACTTTTACTAATATAGCAGACCTAAATTCCAGGTTGGGAATGCTGCAAATCTAAACACAACTACATAACCATCCAATCAAATTTTAGCCAGACTACACTGTACCCAGTTCTAAAACTCTACTATATCCGTTAAGTGAATTAGCTACTGTTGTTTAAAACTTGTCCTGCCAGGATTACACAAGGATTGATGTAGTTGTTGCATTATCATAGTCCAGTACACATTTAATAACATTGATCTAGGAATAAAAAAGGCAGCAGTTTATGATACAGAATTAACAAATAACCAGCTATGACAGAACAAAACATAACAAGAAATTAAAAACAGTAAGAGAAAGTTACCTCAGAAATAAGAGCATTTTTGTAGGGAGCTCCACCTTTGGCAACAGAAGAGAGAATCAAAGGAGAAAAACTACTGGGTCTCCTAGAAAACAAGAATTTGGTAATGGGTATGGAAGAATGCTTGCTATATGGTGAATGTGAGAAAGAACAAGCACACTTACTGGCCATGGGAGCTCATTCACACTGTCTGCGCTCTATTCATGTTTCAGACCTTACTACTATCACCATTGCCATTAAACCACCGAGAGAGAGAGAGAGAGAGAGAGAGAGAGAGAGAGACAGAGAGAGAGAGAGAGAGGATGTGTTTGATTTGAATGGGGGAATGGTGGCTGTGGCATACAGAGACGCCACCAAAAGTGAAGAGAGAATCAATGGTGAGTTTGCGAGGGGTACTTTTGCCATTGTATGAAGCGGGTTTCGATGAGCCGTTTGAATTTTTTGAGACTTGGAAGTGGGCGTTGATTGGTTGGAGGATTTGGAGTTTATGCCATGTCAGCAACAACTTTGAAGCTTTTGATAAGTCTTGGATAATGCCGCCAACGTGGCTCCTCTTGGTCTTCTCACTATTTACTACATTCATCACGTTCACATTTTCGGGGCAACGGAAATCGGGAGCCACCACTTTTGCAAGGGCCTCTTCTGTCCTCAAAATATAGGTTTGAAAATAGGTTAAATTAATTGAGACTGATTGAAGTAGATTAAAATTAATTTTTTTAATTAAAATAAATTAAAGTGGGTTTAAGTGAAATGAAGTTAGAAGAAGTTGATATATTTTTTATATAATGACTTAAAGTTGGTACTTTTTTGTTGAAATAAGTTAAAGTAGCTGGTTAAAGTAAACTGAAGTTAAAATTTTTTTTATTAAAGTTAGTTGACGTAAGTTGACGTGGGTTGAAGTTGGTAAATTGAGATTTACCAACAAAAAAAACATGCCCTAAGTTTTAAATATTGTATATCTTACCGTAAATTAAATAAAAGAGGTATTGGATAACATAGTTATTTGGAGAAAAGAGTTTTTTGGAGAGAATTTAGCTGTTTTGACTAAGACCATGTTTGATAAACAACTGTTAGCTATTTGTATTAACTGTTAGCTGTTATCTGTTTGAATTAGCTGTTTATATTAGCTGTTTAAATTAGCCATTTTTAGAAAAAGTGTTTGGTAAAAACTAGTTGTTTCTAAAAAATACATTGGTAAATTTTCGTTTATGCCCTTATTCATGAATTAGTTTTTAATGAGATGTATTTATGTAATTTCTACAAAAAGCTCTTCTCAAAAGGCTAATGGGAACAGCTTTTTCAAAAAGAGCTTGTTGGAGCTAAACAGCTATTGTAAATAGCTCTTTACCAAACACCCATTAGCTGTTTGACTTGATCAAAATAGCTAATCCTCCCAAATAGCTATTTTTTTTAAACAGCTGTTGTTACCAAATACCCCCTAAGTCAAATAACAATAGGTATTTGAAAAACAGTTATTTGAAAGAGTTGTTTTGCTCCAAATAGTTGTTTGAAAGTATTGTTTTGCCCCAAACAACCTTTTTGAAATAGCCATTTTCATTAGCCTTTTTGGGAATAGTTATTTGTGAAAATTACTATATTGTCCAAAAGTTTAATAAAATAATAAACACGCCATTAATAAACCATATTCCTAATTTCCTACCTTGTCTCAGTCTGACAACTTTAACCTCCAATCTCTTCCATTTGATATCTCCCCCTTCATCTTCTTTCTTCCTATTGCCATTAATAAACCTTATTCCTAGTCTTTTTTGGGTTGATGACCATCAAATCATTTGAAATCCATACATATTTAAATTCAGAAACAAAAATATAGATATAGGATTATATCAATTTCAATTCATAAAAAATAAGCATATCTAAAAAGAACAAAATAAGGTTATGAGATGTAGGTATTATGTAAGTAAACATTGAAAACAAAAGAAAACAAGTAACGAACACAAATGATTTGACTTTAATAAAACATAAAGTTCCAAGGCTGAAATTAATTTGTACATATGCCATAAATTTAAATTTTTTATCAAAATAAGATGGTCAATCAATAAAAACTTACTCAATCTAAAAGTATCTTAGAGAAAGGGCATCAATGAAATTTTACAAAATATGTTTTTTAGAAATAACTAATTTTACCAAATATTTTTTTTAGAGTCAGCTAATTTAAACAGTTAACGTAAACAGCTAATTCAAACAGTTAACCGTTAATAGTTAATAGCCGATTGCCAAGTAAGGCCAAAATGTCAAATTGTCCAAGTGAATGTCATCTCTCTTTTTATAACCTCATACTCTTTTATTCTTTTTTCACTTAATATCTCAAACTTAAAGAACTTTTTTTGTGCAATTTACAGTAAATGTTGGTGTTCAAGAATCAATTCAACCAAAAATTTAAGCTCATAGTTGAATGTCCAAAAATAGGTTTATACTATAATACACCGCGTCACGCGAATGCCCTTTGTGCTTAAAGCGCGGATACTGCAAAACCTTCACTTATCCTATGTAATAAATTAATGTGGGGGTTATTGAGATTCGAACTCAAAACCTGTTGCTAAAAAGACTCTAATATTATGTCTAAGAACCAATTCAACTAAAAATTTAAATTGATAGTTGAAGGTCCAAGAATAAATTTGCACTTTAATAATTAACTATACTGTTTAATATTAAAAGACAAAACTTACATGGCCCATTTTTCGTTCACTATAGACAGCAAAACTAAAATAAGTTATACAAAAAGCTTTTTTGGCTTTTTTGGGTTGGTCGCGTGATTATATTGGCTTTTCGGGCTGATCGTGTGATTATATTGGCTACCATTATCAAATACCTTCTTTGGTAATCAAATGTATGCATCATCCACGTACTATGGAGGACGCGCGCGCACAATGGAAGATAATATGTGTAGCACGTACTAGCAAAATTAAATTTGTATCACGTTCGGCACAAACGTATAATACTTTACTGTTCAAGAATTAGGTTAGTTTTCACTGAGTATTATTAAATCAGATATTTTGTAAACAGGTTTGTCAAATTACATTTTCAACTAGAACCCACCAAAATTACTAATATGATTGATCTCTAACTTAGGGCTAGTTCTTTTTGTTGGTACATTATGGTTGGTAAAAGGGTAAAGTTGGTTGAGATAAGTTGAAGTTCGTTAAAGTTGATATTTTTGTTAAAGTGGATTGAAGTAAGTTGAAGTGGGTCGAGGTTGGTTGAGGTGAGTTGAAGTTGGTATATTTTTTGAAGTTGGTTAAAATAGCGAGAATAATATTTTGAATGTGGTGGGTTGAAGTTGGTTAAAGTAGGTTGAAATAGGTTAAAGTTGGTTGAAGTTGATATTTTTTATTGAAGTGGATTGAAGTTGGTTGATATGGGTTAAAGTTGGTTGAAGTTGATAAATTAGAAAAAACCAACGAAAACAACATGCCCTAACTAGAGGAGCCACAAATAAGGTAGAAGGACCTTGGAACCTCACCTTTTTTTTTTTAAAAAAAAAAACTTATGTCTATAGAATATATTAAAACAAAACAAAGTCTATCCTTCAATTGTCGTGTGTCATCATATAACTTGCTTTCAAATTTTTTGTCCTCATTATTAGAAAAATTTTGAAATATTACTTTATTCATTTTTTGGCACCTCTAATATTATTAGTTTTTGTCTTTTCAATTTTAAAAAAAATGATACACATAATAAAATATTTTAATTTTCAATATTACCAAAATATTGATAGCAGTTGATTCATAATACTGAAGCTATGACTAAAAATAATGATGATAGAAGACTATGAGTTCTGAAGCTAGCTATGTACATTCATAATTCCAAATCTCATACCATTGATATTTTCCAATAATAATTATCAACTTTGATAAAAAAAAGTAACATTTATTGTTACTAATAAACAATCAATTACTATGCCGATTATAATGCATGATGCTATATTTATGATTTATTTTTTGATCAAATATTAATATATTTATCACAATGAGAATTATCAAAAATTTCAATAAGAAATTAAAAAAACTCACAATTTAAAATTAATAATTATATATATATATATATATATATATTATATATATATATATATATATATATATATATATATATATATATATATATATATGTATGAATCTCATGCATCATATAAGTCTCTGATACTAATTCTTATATTAAATGGGTAAAGGAAGACAAGAAACGTGTGGAAGACTCCCATCAGTTTTGTATCACCTGATCCCTTTTCAGTAGCATATCTAGAAATTTTGTATATTGGTGTCCATATTTGGACTCATTCGAACTTTACACGTACCAACTAATTTTTGCAGGTGTCCTTATCAAAAATCCTACAAATTTTTAAGTAAAATTTTAACCCTGTTTGGTAAACAGTTATTAGTTATCTATATTAGCTGTTAGCTGTTAGCTATTTAAATTAACTGTTTGAATTAGCTGTTTGTAGAAAAACTATTTGATAAGATTAACTATTTCTAATAAAGTTGTGAGACAAAAAACTAGTTCTTAAAAAAAATAAACTCTTCCAAAAACTAATAGAATTAGCTTTTTTAAATTAACTGTTTGGATCCAAAAAAATATTCCAAAAAGTCATTTTACTAAATACCCAAATTAATTTTTTAACTAAATCAAACAGTTAATTTTGATCTAAAAAATTATTTTTACCTACAAAGCTTTCTAAAAAATTATTTGACAAACACCCCCTTAAATTCCTCTGGCAGCTACCAAATGCTGGGTCTCTCGTCCTCAAAAGGAAGATCTACCCCAGCCCCTCTCTATTCCATTGTTCTCATTATCCGGTTTTACCGTATAAGAAATAGTCAAATTAACTCAAGTAAGACGATTTATCTAAGCTATAAAATATAAAGAAACAAGTAGTTGGATCATACGAGAAGAGATCAAATTATTAATTACTCTTTTTTCTTACTCCTATAAATTTTGATTAACCTTGTCTACAAACATTTCAAATGACAAGAACGCCTAATGTTTGCTTTCTTTATTTATATGTCCCCTGTTTCTAGCAAATATAGACTAATGGGTCACCTGCGAGCCCTTTCAAGTACATGAAACACTGGGAACAAAACATTCCTCCATGCAGGGTAGACAAGAAACAGAAAGGCCAAGTTGGCCCTGCTCAAGCCAATATACAAATGGTTCTAAGCTTTCTTTATGTCAATCTTGTCGAAGATCGAGCTCTTTCCTCGATCCTCACATTTGATTCGAATGATTGCATTCGATTTAAAAACACCTGCACACGAGTTCATGTAGGATTTTCTTCAAACGGCGAGGATCGGAAGATTCTCATCGGCTGGCTTTGCTTTACTTGAACACAAATCCGGATTATCTGAAGTAATTCCTCTTGCTTTCCATATGACATTCGTCATCTCCCCCCAAAATGAAAGCCTAGTGGTTTGACAATTAATCATCATGTTGGTTGCCATTGTAGGTTTTATTTTAATTTGATTATCTGAACATAAATATGAAATGTTAACCTTATTTTCAGTTAGTTTTGCCGGGGATTAGATTTATTGGCATAAATATGAAATGTTAACCTTATTTTCAGTTAGTTTTGCTGGGGATTAGATTTATTGGATTAATTAATCTGAACGCTTTTCTGGGTCCAGTTTGGATTTACAAAAATCCATTAATTTTCTTCACTTTTTCAAGCATTAATCGAATGACAGGAGAATAAACAAGACCTTGTGTGTCTGCCACTGTCCTATCTTTTCTACAACAAAACCAAGTTGGCAGCTTCCGAACATTCCTCACTATTGTCCACCGTCTCCATAAAACCACTCTGCAGAGCTCTTGCTCAGGGCATTTTGTGGGAAGACTTAATTCAAAGTTCAGCAAAATGTCGAGATCATCAATTCAGAAGTGCTTGATCTTGAGTTTCCTGCTTCTTTCTTTCTCTCTTCCCTCCGAATCTTTGAGACTGCCAAAGACACACTGGGAGCAGATGCTGCCCAAGATGTTTCCTCGTCCCTTCTCGGGTCCTTCGAAGGGCAAGAATTCTCTGAGCTCTTCGGCTTTCCCTGTCGTGCAAACTCAGAGCATCCTGGTTTCTTCAAATGGGAAAGTTTAGTACGTAGTTGACATTGAGAAGAAACAAAGATGTGTTTTTTTATCTTCGTCCCAGTGTGAAGTATATACACGCTCCATCAGAAGCATAGTTCTTGAACGCATGAAAATTGCGTTGTGATTGATGATAAGCTAAAGCTCTTCATTTGGATGTTGCACTGAGTTGTAGATTCTTCTCCATCTTTTTTCAACGGATCGTGCAAACAGTGTCGACCTAGTGAAGATTTCATTCACTCAATTAGCTTGCTAGCCATTATTATAGCAGTAAGTATAGTAGATATGGATTATATTGGAGGTCAAGCATAACTTAATGCTTCTCTAGTTAGTGTAAATTTTGTTATTAAAAAAAAAAAAAAAGAGTATATCCTCCATTGTATGCTGCAATTTCTTCTAAATAGGTGAAAGTAAAACTTCAATTGTTTTCTCTGAGTCTTTCTCAGATTTACTTCATAGATTTTGAAGTTTTATTACTTGAATTCATACCCTTCCTGTCCCACGATTATTATCATAGCTAATTTTTTACCTTCTTTAGAATCTAATTTTGACCAATCTTTTCTTACGAATTGTGTAAGAAAATATATTGTGGCAACCTTCTTTAACCCCTTTGATGTTGCTGCCACCCATCATTTGGACTTGGCCAAAGGATACTCAGGAATAGATTTATGGTGTGTTTGGCAGGATTGAAAACTATTTTCCTAGAAAATAATTTTCCATGTAAAATGATTTTTCATGTAAAATAATTTTCAGCTCATATTTCTAATTGTTTGATAAAAGGAAAAATGAATTTTCTGGATAATGAGTTTGATTAGCAAAAATGAACAAAAAAGCTAAAAATGATTTTCCTTAATCTTCGAACCATATGTCCAGGAAATAGACACAGAATAGAGAAAGAGTTTGAGACCATGTGAGAGTCCAAGAAACCTAAAATCAACTTATGCTCTATTCAAAGTGAAAAATATTTTCCTTCATTCTAGGGAAAATGATTTTCCCCGAAAGCGAATTTCCCTTCCTTGTTTTACCAAACACCGTAATATGAGAAAATCATTTTCTAGGAAAATGATTTTCACCCCTACCTTTTGAGTCTTTGATTCTCTATTTAAGCATATGCAGCCTACGGTTTGTTCATAAGAAGTACAATTTTATAATCACAATTTTTTGTTTATTTATAAAACTTGATTATGATATCTTACTTGGAAAGGAAGCAAGTATCAAATAATTTGAACCAAGTTGTAGTGGTCCTAGCTGAATCTGCAGTGCGCTAATTTCGAATATGAACATGTTGATATGGTATTCATTTCAAAAGAACATGTACAAGATTAAATGTATATTGTTAAAAATTTACTTTGGGTTAATTTAGACATATGACATAGTCGAAAAAGACAATTAGTGATCTTATATCAAAGTAAAATGATAAATTCTTACTATAACACACGTTTTAAATGTCTTGTTTGAGTTTAAAAGTCATGTTATCATTCTTTCTCCCCCCCCCCCAAAAAAGTAATGTTATCATAAATTAAAGAGTGATGACATAGGTCTTACCGTAAAACACCTAAAATGTCTTACCTTACCTTAAAATAACATATTTTATAATTTAAAGTTATCAAATTTTTAATGATTATACTTAGTTATAACTTATTTAGCCTAAATATTTGTCGGTTATGCCAATGAAATATTAAATGATATCCCAATCATATGAACCCTATCCACAAGGGCATATGATATGCATATTTTAGAAGCATGGTAAATTATAAATGAAAATATGATTTCACATAATTTATAAGTTTTAATATACTTTCGCTATTCAATCATATCCTTTTTTCAATTTAAAATATTATAATATAATTTTTAGGACAAAAGAAGACATTTAAAAAGTGTCTTATAGCAAGACATTTATCATTTTGGTAAATTAAATTTTACAAAAAAGGTATGATTGGATATTAGAGGGAGTTACAACTTATAAATTGTGAAAAGGCAATCTTTTTGTCCACATTTTTTCATAATTAGAATTTATTCATACAATAAGCCATTGTGGATGGGTTGATCACATTACATTGTCATTTTGTGTCCATTGTTGTCGCCCATGAATATTAGAGCTTTGTCATTCGTAATTAATTCTAATAGTTGAAAAATTTGTGATTTCAAATCATTAAATTAACATGTTGCTTCTGGTCAATACAAGGCATTTAAAAAATATTTTGCTACATGACTATATCATCACTAGGGATGGACAACAGACCGGGTATCCATTGGACTAAACGGGCCTGCCCGTTTAAAATAGGGTCAATGAAGGATCGGGTCAACAATGGAATGAGTTAATAATAGGTCAGCCCATTAAGGTATATTAACGGGTCAGACCGGGTCGATGCCCCTTTAGTGATCTGTTACTAATTACATGATCTAATTATTTTAACTTATTAATGCTTTATAGAAATCAATGGTTATTATACACAGCTTTTTTATGCAAGTTTATTCATTTTAAGATGGGTCAAGAGTGAGTCGTCCATGGACCGACCCAATTTATTTATTCATATAAAGGCCCGACTCGGCCCAAATTATTAATGAACTGACCATAACTCGACCAGATCTACTTTATAAATGGATCAACCATAGTCTGAGCCGACTCCATCCATTTGCCACCCCTAATCATGACCGTGTTTCAAACCAGGCTAGCAATTATTTTAGATTGGATGATTGAATAAATGCAACTTTTCTAACCATAGTCATTAATTGCCATGTCGACAACGCCCAACGTGTTGCTATATAGCCTTAGGCTTTGTTCTTTTCGTTGGTAAATTTCAATTTACTAACGTCAACTTTAACCAATTTCAACTTACTATTTTAACCAACTTCTATCCATCATACAAAAACTATACCAACTTCAACTAACTTCAACAAAAAAATACATACTTCAACCAACTTCAACCAACTTCACCCATTTCCTAACCTTTATTTCCCAACGAAAAAAGCAGGCCCTTAATAAAAAAAAAAAAGCAGCTTGCACCTCTTATATAGTTATACACACAATTATTTTTAATGAATATAATTGAAATTTAAAATGAGGAAAAAAAGGTTTGTTTTGTATAATGAACTGAACCAAAATCACACAACATAGTCCACTAAAATGTGGTAAGTCAAAAATTAGGCCCACAACCTACCAAACTCAAAAGTAGAAGACCTATTTGAAATGCTTTGTAGATATTGAACTTATAAATTTAATATCTTTTTTTCAAACTGATGATATGACACAAAATCTCCTTCCATACGCATCAAATGTACAGATTTTTGGGACCTTACATTGTGACTTTGATGTTATGCTGCACGTATGAGTATCTATAGTTTTTAATTATATATTTAAAATTTGAAATATACTATAGAGTTGCCTTGGTTTTTACTGTACATATCATTAACAAAGTTATATCTTTAGTGCAAAAGAGCAGGGTATAGGCAAAATAACAATTTGAACTATTTTTTTTATCAAAAACGTTAAAAGTTCTATTTTATATGCAAAAATTATTGCACGTACCAATTATACCGCTTTAATGTATAAATGTATTTTCCTAGATAGTAATAAACTATTAATAAAATATTTTGATTATACCACTTCAATAGTTGATGCATCTTACGCAAATTCAAGTCATACATTCCTTAAACCCATGGTCTCACAAGCAATGTTAGTTCGCGTGTTTTCTTCTTCGAATGCATGTTAATCCTATTCAGTGTGTATGTGATTTTCCTTTATTTTCTAAATTTATAACAAAATGCATTAGTTTGGTGATATTGGGAGTGATATTAGTAATATGATATAATGCATTATCATAATTGAATATTGTATCTCCTTTTTGGAAGAAAATTCAAATGGCAATTAACTTTAGAAGTTTTGTGAGAGTGACATGTGTCAAAAATTGATTAACTTTCATACATAATTGACTAACTTGAATTTTTTTAAAATAAAAAAGAAAAATATTAATTACTTTAGAAATTTCGTAAGAGTGTGTTTTAAAAATTTAGAGGGTTTATATATATATATATATATATATATATATATATATATATATATATATATATACATATATATATATATATATATATATATATATATATGATAAACCTCTATTTTTACTATTTTTGACCTGTCAATTCCACTAACCTTCCCCATATATTCCCTAGGATTAGCAGAAGATTTGGTAAAAGTTGCTAACCTTCGCTCATAATTAGCTTATTTAGATCAATTCTCCTTTTTGTAGGTGCGTTGGCCTCAATTCGAAGAATTTCGGCACTTATCGGACTAAAAGTGAGCAAGGAGTAACATTTCAGTAAGGAACGAGGTTCGAGAACTAATTGGACGGGTCAAAGGCTTGAAGAATGAAGAGAAAGACACTTGTATGGCTAGCCGTGTATGTAAGCATGGCTGTGCAAGTCAGAAATTGAAGCCGAAAAGTGCACGGCCGGGTGTGCAGCTTATGCATGGCTATGCGCTATAGCAGAAACTTTCCTGTAGAAGTGCATGGCTAGCCGTGCGTTTTTACATGGCCTTGCGTCCCCTCGATTTTTGCGACTTAACTCTTTTGTCGGGGCAGTTTTTAGGTGTCTTGTATCTTATCTTTTCTCAGACTCTCTTTAGGCGATTTCTAGGTATTCTTTCCCCATACTTTTAGGATTAATCTAGATTCGATTAAAGGTTTTAATTCTTGGTTTTGATTTGTGAATTGATCTTGGCAATCAATTAAAGTACGTTTCTCTTCCCTTGTCTCTGTGATTTTTATCAGAGTTTGTATCTTTCGTCATGGTTTTCAGTTTCTTGTTTGTGATTGGAATCGCTAAGATGATTAGTGGCTAAATCCCCTATTTTAGGTTGGGGTTAGCCCCTATTATGCAATTTGAAATCATGTTTTAGGTTTTGTGAATGAATGCCTATGTTTATGACTGGAATCTCACTTGGCACGCCATATGTTTGATGAATTGCCTGGGAGGGATATGTTCATGTTCTTAATTAGGATTTAGGGCTTCAACAAAAGTTGAATCATTCGTCTAGAGCGATCTTGTGAACAATTGAATTTCTTAACATGAAAGCAATTAGGGTTTCGATAAGGAACTGTTGATTACTCTATCCTGTGGCTTGTCGATCCCAGTTTCAGGAAAATAGATAACTACGATTTATTAGCCAGTCTAATGGCCTACGAAAGTAGGCATAGATGGATTCCAATTTGTAATCTTTCCATCTCAGTTGTTCGCGTGGGCAGGTTTGCATGATCTAGTCCAGATTTCAAATAGCACAATAGTGTGACGAATTCCAACCTAGGATCCTTTTTATTATTAAATTGAAGTAGTTTTAGTATTATTTAGTCCCTATCAACCTGAATCTGTTTTTGCCTGAATTGAGTGTTGCTGTCAACCTGGTTGCTAAAACCAAGCTTCCTGTGGCTACGATCCGTACTTATCATTGCTAGACCGTGCACTTGCGGTAACATTTAAGACAATAAGTTTTTGAAGCCGTTGTCGGGGAACTTGTTCGTTTTAGAATTAGAAACGACCAAAACACTCTAGATTAGGCTTTCTGTTTTTCTTTCTTTTTATTTTGCTTTTCTTTTCCCCTACTTGGACCCACTTACGCTTGGCATAGTTCTTGCTTTGTATGCGTAGGCGCAGTCAAGGGGGTCACAATCTCCTTCCCTTGAATCCTAAGATTGAAGCAGTCACTCGCAGGCAAAGTGGCGCCTGCAGGAGGAAGAAAGCGGAATCTGCAATGGCTGGATGGGACACTCGAGTTCTGAGAGACTATGCTATGCCACAATCGTTGGGGATCACATCTTTCATAGTGAGCCCGACGGTTGAGATGCACAACTTCAAACTGTGGCCAGCCTTGATCTCACTAGTGGAGAGCGATTAGTTTGGAGGTCACTCGTCTGAGAATCCCAAGATGCACCTTCGTAACTTCCTTGCGAAGTGTGACACCGTCAGACTTAATGGGGTACCTACAGACGCAATTCGACTGCGCCTCTTCCCGTTCTCTTTGGGAGACCAAGCCAGGGATTGGCTCCAGAATGAGGAGCCAAATGCTTTCGTCATATGGGATGCACTCTCCACAGCCTTCCTCAGCAAGTATTTCCCGCCAGGAAAGACCGCCAAGTTGAGGGCGGACATTACTTCGTTCACCTAACTTCAAGATGAGTCACTATATGAGACTTGGGAGAGGTTCAAGGATCTCTAATGCCAGTGTCCTCACCATGGCATCCCCGATTGGCTCTTGATTCAAACTTTCTATAATGGGCTAGAGCAAAACTTGAAAATGTCCATTCACGCTGCAGCTGGCGGCGCCCTTATGGGGAAATCAATAGATGCTGCAAAGGCTTTTCTATAAGACATGGCTGCTAATAATTACCATTAGTCAAGCGAGTGAGCTACTCCGAAAAGGGGTAATGGCAAGTATGATGTCGATGTTGTAGATATGTTCGCTAGCAAGGTTGATGCCCTGCTCAGAGGTTCGACAAGTTGGGGGTTTCGAATGCCGAGAGTTCTTTAGTATGATGTATAAGGTCAATGTGATATATAATGCATGTGGTATCCAAAGGCATACAACTGCTGGGTGTCAAGCCCACTTCTAGGGAGTGGAACAAGCTAATGCCCTGCAAAACTTCAACCCGCGCCCACAAAGCAACCCATACTCAAACACATATAACTCGAGGTAGAGAAATCCTCCTAATTTTTCCTACAGAAACAGTAATCCTGTACTACCCACTACTAATCAACCCCCAGGTTTCCAGTCAAAGGTCCTTTATAATCAATCTCCCCAATAGAAATTAAACTTGGAGAGTCTTATGGAGCGTTTTATTCAGACTCAAACCAAGACTAATGAGGTTCTCAATGAGCAAATTAATTAGCTGAACTCCAATTTTGATTCATGGCCTCTCATCAAAAGGTGATGGACACCCAGATCGCACAAATCACTCAATAGGTTAGCAGTTTATCCCAACCGCAGGGGCAATTACCCGACCAGCTCGAGGTTAACCCTAGGTGTCACATCAATGCAGTTTATATGAGACCTGATAGGTTAGTACAGAGTCCTGTGATGGTGCTTCAAGAGACTGTTCCTGTTCCTGTACTTACAGGACCTGTTACGATGCAAAAAGAAGGAAATGATAGTTTAAAGGGGAGGAATGTTTAGTCATCTCTGTTGATTATATTTAGTTTTGATGATAACAAATCCAAGAGCAACATATTTGTCTAAGTAATGTTGTTCCAAACAAGCTCTCCAAACAGGGCCTAATACACCGTTGTTCCTACACAGCTGTTTGTGATATTTTATTAACCTGGTGGCTAAATGTTGAGAATAAGTCTTAGGAACAGGTTCCGAGCTTCAGTGACACAAGATCAGCAAACAACACATATGGTTTAAGTCTTGAGGAACATTCAGCTACACAAGATCACCCAAGGAATCAAGGTGACCAAGGTGTTTTGGAGCAGCATATTCACTCTTGACAAGACAACTAATTCTTACAAGGAGTCTTGGTTAATTTAGTTTTTATCTTTTAGACTCTTGTTAATATGCCAATCTTGTAGACTCTTGTTAATATGCCAATCTTGAAAGTATCATTTTGAGCACTCCTTGAAAACGGTTTTCGAAAAGTTGCTTTGGGACACCATTTCCAAACAACCCTGCAAACAGGGTGCCTAGGGTGTTCTCAAAAAACTACAGCAGCTACATCAGTCTTATCTGGAAATTTGCTTCGGTTGGCTGCCAGATCTAAAAAGATTTGTTTTGAATTTGAAAAAAAAAAAATTGCAAAACCGTTTTTGCTAAAGATTTCTCTTGAAAGATTCTTATCCCTTATTTTTAGGTCTTGATTGAATTTGGGATAAATCAAGATTTTATCCTTTTCAAGCTAGATTACTTGGCCAAGATATTTTAAGAAAATCTTCTCTCCTCTCTTAGCTGTTGGAAATCTTTGGTGAATCTTCTAAGCGACTAAAAATAGAGGATTTTTCCTATCTTTTGAAAAGAATAGCCGTTGGGTTGTGCGTTTAAATATTGAAATTCTCTCTCCCATTTGACAATCCGGTTTTTACAAAGAAGTAAGAGATTCTTAGAGCTGAATTTCAAAGAGAAAAACGTGAGAAGATTGTGCTTAACTGAGCTTTCAATTTCTTGGCATAATAGGACTTCATTGTACCTTACATCTGCTTAAGTCAGAAGCACCCCAGTAAGGTGTTTTGTACCCCTGTTCTCAGAACAGAAAGTGAGTGAGTGTGTCCTCAGTCGTGTGGACTTTGGACGTGTCCTATCTGGTGAGATTGGACGTGGTGTAACCTGTCTTAGGGAAGAAGGTTACGTGGGTTACAAGTTGTAACAAGGAGTGTTGCTTTTGTAACGTTTTCAGCCCGTTAGTGAAGTGGTTAAATCCTACACGAGGTAGGTCGTGGTTTTTCACACCTCAGTTGGGCTAGAGGTGTTTTCCACGTAAAAATTGTGTGTGCTTTATTTCCGCATTTATTACTTTGAATTTCGCTACTGAATCAATTGAGAACAACCGCTACAAACAAGGCGTAAGGTTGTTTGTGATTTACAAACAATCTCTGCAATCAAGTGCTACGGTTGTTTGTCAGTTATTAGGCGAAAATCGACCACCACAATTCACCCCCCTCTTGTGGTTGTGTACTCTTGGAATTCAATAAGTGATATCAGAGCGGGTTCTCTCAAAAGGGCTAACACCTTGAGAGATTCTGAAGATGAGTACACCACAAGGAATCCTTGAAGGGAAATCCATTACTCGTCCACTCTATTTCAACGGCCAACATTACATTTGGTGGAAGAATAAGATGGAGAACTATATTCAGGCAGAAGATTATGAATTATGGATGCTCATCAAGAACGGGCCCCTTGTTCCCACCAAGGTGCTTGAAGATGGTAAAAAGGTTCCCAAGGAACCCATAGAGTTTGATGGTGAAGACAATAAGAAAATGGAAAAGAATGCCAAGGCCAAGAAGCTATTATATTTTGGCCTAGGTCCAGATGAATATACACGTATCTCGGAGTGTAAGTCAGCTCAGGAGATATGGAATGCCCTCCAAGTAGCTCATGAAGGAACAAGTCAAGTCAAACAATCACGTATTGAGCTACTTATGAGGCAATATGAGTTGTTTGATATGGGTGATCGTGAGAACGTGATGGATATGTACACACGCTTCACCCACATAACAAACGAGCTAAAATCCCTGGGAAAATCCTTCACCACAGAAGAGCTGGTGAGGAAGATTCTAAGGATTTTGCCTCGGTCTTGGGAAGCGAAGGTGACAGCCATCCAAGAAGCTAAAGACATGAACAAGATCACCCTCGACGAGTTGATTGGCAATCTTCAAACCTATGAACTCAGAAAGAACTCACAACAAAAAGAGGAGCAGAAGAAGGATCGTGGGCTTACCTTGAAAGCACAAGAGGATGATGACTCTGACCTTGAGGATGAAGAGATGGCCTTAATGACAAGAAAGTTCAAGAAATTCTTCAAAAAGGTCAAAGAAAACAGCAAAAGAAAAGACTTCAATAAGTCCAGAAATACCCCCCGAGAACAGTTCACAGGGTGTTTCAAGTGTGGCAAACCAGATCACATTGTGAAGAACTGTCCACTACTTCGAGAAGAGCAAGAGCAAGAACATCCCAGGAAACAAGGTAGAAAACAAGCTGCAAGCAGTTCTGGGAGACGATTCTCGAAGGCTATGCTTGCTGCCTGGGGAGATTCCTCTGAGGATGAAGGTGAGTCTGAAACTGATGAAGGTGCTGTAGCTCTCATGGCACAAAGTGACACGGATTCAGATGATGAATCAACAAACAGTCTTACTGATCTCAAGAACAAGGTACGTGGTCTCAATAAAGCAACTCTCGAAGAACTTTTGTATACCTTGATGGATACTTGTGCTGAATTGAAACGAGATGTCCGAGACCTAGAACTAGAAAATGAGATCCTTAAAAATGAAACATTGGGCTTACATGAAAATATTAATACGCTCAAAGAAAACCTCTTTATAAAAGAAGGAGATTATTCTCGAATGGAGGAAAAACTCTTTGAGGTGGAAGGAATGGTTGAGTCCTTGCTCAGGGAGAACAAGGGTTTGCATGCTAATATAGAAAAACTGGAAACCGAGCTTATCACAACCAAGCGCTGGAACAAGTCCTCACAAGCCCTTGATTGGTTAAACACTCACCACAGTCGAAACAAAAAGGGACTTGGATATAAGCCTAAACGAACAGTTTACCCAATTCATAGAAAGTATGTGGGATTACCTGAAAACATTGTTTGCTTTCATTGTGGTAAAACTGGTCACTATCGATATTCATGTCCTCTGAGAAGATATGTCATTGAAAAAAATGAAAGGTATGTGAAACAAATCTGGATTAGAAAAGATGAGCTTTACTTGTCTAAAAGAATGGGACCCAAGTGGATCTGGGTTCCCAAAACTAACCTGTGATTTGTTTTGCAGGCTGAAGTGAGTGAGAACAACCCCACAAACGACCCAGCAAACAGGGTAAGAAACACCCTGTCAAACAGATCAGAAAACAACCTTGAAAACAGGCAGCTGTGGTATGTTGATAGTGGGTGTTCGCGACATATGACTGGAGAAAAATCAAACTTTCTCTGACTTACAGCTTCAACCGGTGGGAGCGTGGCTTTTGGCAACGGCAAGTCTGGGACAATTGTCGGTGTAGGTAGCATTGGTAAAACTCTCTCCCACTCAATTGATAATGTGCACTTAGTTGATGGTTTAAAGCATAATTTACTAAGTGTGTCCCAACTGTGTGACAAGAACAACCTAGTGGTGTTCTCACGAACACATTGCTTGGTTGTCAATGTCAACACAGGAGATGTCGTATTAAGGGGGAAGAGACACAAAAATGTTTACAAAATATATATTTCCACTCTTCCCCAAAACAACCTGACTTGTTTGAGTGCTGTGAATGATGACATAATGCTCTGGCACAAGAGACTAGGTCATGCAAGCCTTACTCTTTTAAACAAACTTGTTTCAAAAGACCTGGTTATTGGACTACCTTCCATCAAATTTAATGATGACAAGGTATGTGAAGCTTGTGCAAAAGGCAAACAAGTTAGATTTTCTTTTAAATCGAAAAAATGTGTAAGCATTACCCGACCTCTAGAATTGTTACACATTGATTTGTGTGGTTCCATGAGGATAACTAGTAGAGGTGGGAAAAAGTATGCGCTTGTTGTAGTGGATGATTACTCTCGATTTACTTGGACCTTGTTTTTGGCATCCAAAGATGAAACCTTTGAGAATTTTATTGCCTTTCTCAAAAAGGTTGAAAAGAGAGTAGGACACTCCTTAATTAGCTTGAGATCTGATCATGGAACTGAGTTTGAAAATGCAAGTTTTATCAACTATTGTAATGAACATGGTGTTGATCATAACTTCTCAGCTCCAAGAACACCCCAACAAAATGGGGTGGTTGAGCGCAAAATCGCACCCTGGAAGACATGACCAGAACAATGCTTATTGCTAGTGGTCTTCCTAGGTATTTCTGGGCAGAAGCATTGAACACCTCATGTTACATTATAAATAGATGCATGATCAGACCCATTTTGAACAAAACTCCTTATGAACTTTTCAAGGGCAGAAAACCCAATATTACGCACCTAAGAACATTTGGTTGTAGGTGTTTTGTGCATAATAATGGGAAGGATGCCTTAGGAAAGTTTGACCCTAGGAGTGATGAGGCAATATTTCTTGGCTATTCTTCTCACAGCAAGGCATACAAAGTCTTTAACAAAAGGACCTTGTGTGTTGAGGAAAGTGTGCATGTGCTTTTTAATGAATCTAACTTGTTGAGTGAGAATGATGTACAGGAAGATGAACTTGAATTAGGTCTTGTTCGAAAAGAAGTGTTGCTCCAAGATAAACGAGGTAAGAACACCATGGAGAAAACAACTCCTGAAGGTGTTCCTCAGAACAGCAGGCAAGGTGAACACCAAACAGGGGGAAACACCGTTGAAACCTGTTCAGGACCATGTTCTTCAGGAACAGGCTTACAAACAGGTGCAGAAACAGGCTCAGGAGATGATCGTAAGCTTGATATTACGACTAGAGTAGAGCATGGGTCTGTGGATCCTCTTACTCCACGACCATGGAAGTACCATAGCTCGCACCCCCTTGATCAAATTCTGTCTGATATTAACAGTGGAGTGCAAACTAGGTCTAAGCTTAAGAATTTCTGTGCTTTATATGCTTTTCTCTCTAATATTGAGCCAAAGAGTGTGAATGAAGCTCTTGCAGATTCAGATTGGGTCACGGCAATGCAAGAAGAGCTCCATCAATTTGAAAGAAACAAAGTATGGCACCTTGTACCTAAACCTGCAGAGAGAACAATCATTGGAACCAAGTGGGTGTTCCGAAACAAACTGGATGAGTCAGGAACAGTCACTAGGAACAAGGCACGGCTGGTTGTTCAAGGGTATAATCAAGAAAAAGGGATCGATTATGAAGAAACCTTTGCACCAGTTGCTAGAATTGAGGCTATTCGAATCTTAATAGCCTTTGCAGCTCATATGGAAATCAAGCTATATCAAATGAACGTGAAAAGTGCATTCCTCAACTGATACCTTAAAGAAGAGGTGTATGTCAAACAACCCCTGGTTTTGAAAACAATGAATTTCCTAACCATGTTTTCAAACTTGACAAAGCTCTTTATGGCCTAAAACAAGCTCCTAGAGCTTGGTACGAACGGTTGTCAAGTTTTTTAATTGAAAATGATTTTAGAAGAGGCAAGGTAGACAATACCTTGTTTCTAAAATCTAAGGGGGAACATTTATTGATTGTCCAAATATATGTTGATGACATTATATTTGGTGCAACTCATCATGATTTATGCAATGAATTTTCAAATATGATGAGGAGTGAGTTTGAGATAAGCATGATGGGTGAGCTTAACTTTTTCTTAGGCTTACAAATCAAGCAAACCCCAAACGGCACCATGATCCATCAACAAAAGTATATCAAGGAGCTACTTAAGCGTTTTGGGATGGAGTTGGCCAAACCTGTAGACACTCCTATTTCTCCTTCAACCAGGTTGGCTATGGATGATGGGAGTCCCTCAGTTGAGGAGAAACTCTATAGGGGCATGATTGGGTCACTCCGATACCTAACCGCTAGTAGACCAGATATTGTTTTTAGTGTTGGTTTATGTGCCCGTTTTCAGTCTAATCCTAAGGAAACTCATCTCAAGGCTGTGAAACGGATAGTAAGATATTTGAAACATACACCCAATTTAGCCTTATGGTATCCTAGAGGTTGCAATTTTGATCTTGTTGGATATGCTGATGCTGACTATGCTGGATTCCTAGTTGATAGAAAGAGTACCTCAGGTATGGCTCACTTTCTTGGACCTTGTTTGGTATCTTGGGCTACCAAGAAGCAACATTCAGTTGCCATGTCCACAGCAGAAGCTGAATATGTTGCAGCAGCTTCATGTTGTGCTCAACTGTTGTGGATAAGGCAACAGCTTAAGGACTTTTGTGTTGACATTGGATGCATTCCTATTTTTGTGATAACACAAGTGCAATTAATATTGCCAAAAATCCATGTCAACATAAAAGAACAAAGCATATTGACATTCGACATCATTTCTTGAGAGATAATGTTGAAAAGGGTTTAATCTCTATGAATTTTTGCACAACGGAAAATCAAATTGCTGATATATTCACTAAGGCACTAGCTAGAGATCAATTTGAGAGAAATAGACTGGAACTAGGGTTGGTGAGAACACCCTGAGATACCTGTTTCCAGAACATGAACTGGGTTTGGTAAGATCAACCTTTACACCCTGTTCTCTCCCCCTGTTTGCAAATCTTATTAACAACGGATGTGATTGCATACACTCAAATTGCGTGCATTTTGTCTCTACTTATCACTTAGTGCAGCATAAGGGGATGTACTGGAGCCGCCTTAATACCATTAAGTCCAATCAAGATCAGACGGCAAAGAACAGGCATAACGAAGAGAACAGGTACGCCCCTTGGTTGCTCGATGTGTTTTCTTTCCTTCCCAAGGCACAAGCTTTTAATGCTCACACCCGTTGCAAACCGAGAAATCTTCTAAAGATTTTGGGTGATCTCTCTCTCTCTCTCTTTATATGCCCTGTTCTCAGTTCTGCCGTTCATCTCGCACACAAGCAAAACCTGAAAACCCTATAAAAACCTTAAACCCTAATCTCTCTCTTCTAGCAACAATGGCTCCCAACAACTCCTCTCAATCAAAAGCCCTCGTTCTTGCGTCCTCAATCCCTGCTCCCCCTCGCCCAATCCTGTACAAGCCTTTCAAATTCCTGAAAAGCTTGTCCCTACAATCAGTGGGAATGGGATGGATGATATTCCCTTCGAGTGTGGAAGGGAATTGGTGTTCCTTGTAGGGACAATTGCTTGTCCCATTAAAGTCGAGTCAGAGGGTACACTATCGGGGTCTCAAGACCAACTCTTGGAAACCCCTGAAGGGTTTAATTTTGAGCCCTGTTCTTCTGGGTTGTTTCCTGACACAGCGACAGAAACAGGGGCTGCCTCTGTCGAAGGTGTGTATGTGGAGGATCTGAATGTCGACTTCCAAGGGAAGTCGAATGAGACATCAGAGGAGAGTTTAGAGAAGGATTCTCTCTCTGAGGCTGAAACCCCCACTCCGATCGCTCAAACTGGAGAGAAAAGGAAAAGGGTGAAAATAGTGGCCAGGCGTAGCAGAACGCCAAGAACAAGGCCACAACCAAGGTCTCAGCCCTCTCAAACTCCCTCTTCTCCACAATCCTCCAAGCCTTCTCGCAAATCTGCGAGAATAGCTTTTCAATCCTCTCATCGTATCTCCAAACCCTCTGCTCCTGTCATCGAGGAGATTTCCTCCTCTTCTACCGAAGGGTTCTCGAGTTCTGACTCTGAGAACACCACCTTCAAACAGGGGACAGCGGTGTTCTCCGAGTCCTCTGAAGAACAAGCCCCTCCAAAATCAACCACTAAACCTACTGTGAAGCCCTCTCCTGCAAAAACACCCCTCAAGCGAAAGCCCAGAACAGCCCCCCTACCAGAAGCTACCACCTCTGTTCCTTCCCCCAAACGCCCAAAGCAGTTCACTCCCTCTCCTATGTCTGACAAACATGCGCAGTTGCTTAAGCGCAATGTCGTCAGGGGGAAGGTAGTGAATGTAAGCTTTTTCGAGGAACAGGGTCTGGGGGTGTTCCTGACCAAGTTGCGCGCTCAAGGCTGGCTCGACTTGTTTGCAAACACCCAGCTGGGGTGTTCTGTGCCTGAGTTGGCTGAGTTTTACGCCAACTGCAGTGTCACCGAAGGGGTGGTGACTAGTTTTGTGAATGGGCAACGCATTAAGGTTGATGCGCCCACACTTGGAAAATTTTGGGAGTACCCTCCCAAGGCTTTGACGTGTATGTGAGGGAAGACAAAACAGCCCTAGAAACAGCCACGCTCCTAGAGGTGTCCTAACGCCTCAGTCAAAAATAGGGCCTGAGAACACCCCTCTCTGTTAAGAAGGGTGAAATAACCTCCCTGCACCAACTATTGTTTATGTTCACTATCAAGAACATAATTCCGCGAGGTCAAGGGCGAAACTCAGCTGATGCCCTCGATCAATGCCTGGTGGACTTACTGGATCGGGAGGAACCAATCAACCTCCCTGCAATCATGATTCGCCACATAGGGCGAATTGCGAACACCACCCGGGCCCATGATCTTGGATATGGGTTTCTGCTGACAAGGGTGTTTGAGCACCTTGGGATAGTGCTCACACGGCGAGTGGAGGCCCAAGTCGTTGATGAGATTGGGATTGACACTCTGCTCGGGTGTGGCTATGAGGTTAGCGAAGGGTCAGTCTCCAAACATGGTCGTCGACCACCTCGACCACCTGTTTCTGGGCAACCTTCCATCAAACTTGAGGCTGTTTTTGAGGACAATGCTCGCCTCAAGGATGAGCTCTCAGCTGTCAAGGCTGCTCTTGCTGAGGAGCAAGCCCTCTCCGCCAAACGCCATGAGGAATTGCTTGCCCTTCTCTCCACTCTTGCCCCCAGCATTCCTCCTCTGCAAACGAGACCACCCCCTGCAACCTGATTCTCTAGGCTGTTCTCTTGTCTCCTCCCATCTTCGTTTTTGGCATTGTACTGTTTTTAATGCAATATCTCCTTAATGATGCTTCTTGCACCTTATGCTCTATATTTCTTTTCTTGCATTCATACTGTTGTTTATGCTTTTTAATGATGCCAAAAGGGGGAATAAAACCATATGACGTGCTCTATGACCTAGCACCTAGAGGATCCCTATCAGCATTAAACGTTGTTAAGCTTTTTAATTTTGTCAATATGGTCACTTGGTTTGTCATCATCAAAAAGGGGGAATTTGTTGATTATATTTAGTTTTGATGATAACAAATCCAAGAGTAACATATTTGTCTAAGTAATGTTGTTCCAAACAAGCTCTCCAAACAGGGCCTAATACACCGTTGTTCCTACACCGCTGTTTGTGATATTTTATTAACCTGGTGGCTAAATGTTGAGAACAAGTCTTAGGAACAGGTTCCGAGCTTCAGCGACACAAGATCAGCAAACAACACATATGGTTTAAGTCTTGAGGAACATTCAGCTACACAAGATCACCCAAGGAATCAAGGTGACCAAGGTGTTTTGGAGCAGCATATTCACTCTTGACAAGATAACTAATTCTTACAAGGAGTCTTGGTTAATTTAGTTTTTATCTTTTAGACTCTTGTTAATATGCCAATCTTGAAAGTATCATTTTGAGCACTTCTTGAAAACGGTTTTCGAAAAGTTGTTTTGGGACACCATTTCCAAACAACCCTGCAAACAGGGTGCCTAGGGTGTTCTCAAAAACTACAGCAGCTACATCAGTCTTATCTGGAAATTTGCTTCGGTTGGCTGCCAGATCTAAAAAGATTTGTTTTGAATTTTGGAAAAATTGCAAAACCGTTTTTGCTAAAGATTTCTCTTGAAAGATTCTTATCCCTTATTTTTAGGTCTTGATTGAATTTGGGATAAATCAAGATTTTATCCTTTTCAAGCTAGATTACTCGGCCAAGATATTTTAAGAAAATCTTCTCTCCTCTTTTAGTCGTTGGAAATCTTTGGTGAATCTTCTAAGCGACTAAAAATAGAGGATTTTCCCTATCTTTTGAAAAGAATAGCCATTGGGTTGTGCGTTTAAATATTGAAATTCTCTCTCCCATTTGACAATCCGATTTTTACAAAGAAGTAAGAGATTCTTAGAGCTGAATTTCAAAGAGAAAAATCGTGAGAAGATTGTGCTTAACTGAGCTTTCAATTTCTTGGCATAATAGGACTTCATTGTACCTTACATCTGCTTAAGTCAGAGCACCCCAGTAAGGTGTTTTGTACCCCTGTTCTCAGAACAGAAAGTGAGTGAGTGTGTCCTCAGTCGTGTGGACTTTGGACGTGCCCTATCTGGTGAGATTGGACGTAGTGTAACCTGTCTTGGGGAAGAAGGTTACGGGGGTTACAAGTTGTAACAAGGAGTGTTGCTTTTATAACGTTTTCAGCCCGTTAGTGAAGTGGTTAAATCCTACACGAGGTAGGTCGTGGTTTTTCACACCTCAGTTGGGCTAGAGGTGTTTTCCACGTAAAAATTGTGTGTGCTTTATTTCTGCATTTATTACTTTGAATTTCGCTACTGAATCAATTGAGAACAACCGCTACAAATAAGGCGTAAGGTTGTTTGTGATTTACAAACAATCTCTGCAATCAAGTGCTACGGTTGTTTGTCAGTTATTAGGTAAAAATCGACCACCACAATTCACCCCCCTCTTGTGGTTGTGTACTCTTGGAATTCAACAATCTCCATCCTACCCTTATCAGCCACCCGTTCCATATCCTCAAAGGGTGGCTAGATCCAAGCTTGAGCCTAGATTTGGACAATTTTTGGATTTGTTGCAGAGGATATATCTATATACTCCTTTCTTAGAAGCTCTTAAAGAAGCACCCTCCTATCTGAGATTTTTGAGGGAGCTTTTTTTAAAGAAAGACCCACCTGAGGAGCCTTCAGTGACCCCTGTTGGGGAAGTATGCATCATAGTCCTTAAGCGCCAGTCACCATTGAAACCGCCTGATCCAGGCAGTTTTTCTATTCCCTATTCCATTAGGATGTGAAGATTGAGAGCGTCTTCTGTGACTTGGGGGTTAGCGTGAGTTTGATGCCTCTTTCCCTCAGTAGGAAGTTGCAGCTCCTTGATGTGAAGCCTACTAACGTCACCATTCTACTAGCAGATCACTCTGTCAGGTGCTCTGCTAGTATACTAGATGACATTCTAGTTCTGTTGGGCAAGTTTGTCATCCCATGCGACTTCGTGGTTCTGGATATAGATGATAGCTCACATGTCCCTATCGTTCTAGGGAGGCTGGTTCTAGCTACTATGACGACGGTAATTGATGTGCCAATAGGAAAGATCTCTTTCTATCTTTGTGGGAGAAGATTGACGATTACTTCCCTTCACCCATGGTCTCCCCAATGCTTACAGTACCCCCGATTCCTTAAGTTCATGGGGTCTTTGCTGTATTTACCCCTACTACTAGGATTGAGGAAATTGGTGGGGATCCGATACCCCAAGGGAGGTTATTTGTTGCATTTGAGTCCCCTTTATTGCTCTCAGCTAATTTTGGAGGAACCCTTGTACAAAGAGGAGATGAATCCATTCCCCTCCTCCTTGTCATCCTCTACTACCACTTAAGGTAATGGTTAGGCTCGGGATCTAAAACAAGTGCTTTTTAGGAGGCAACCCAAGTTTCAATGCTTTCGAAAAAAACAAAAAGGAAAAAAACAAAGAGACGGAGAAGAGAGGAAGAAAAGAAGAAAAAAAGGGGGATGAAGAAAAAGAAAACAAGGAAGAAAAAGGAGAAGAGTTAAAAGGTTGAAAAAGTAGCATTGAGTCAAGCACGGTGCACAGTTAGCCATGCATAATGCGCACGACTGTGCATATTGGGCAGAAAGTCCTTGCAAGCTTACACGGCTGGCCATGTATTTTTGCATAACCATGCGTCTGAAACTCAAATGTGCAGCTGACCGTGCGTGGAACACACGATCATGCGTCTCGGTTTTCAAAAGTATCCTACCCGATACTCTCTCTTTCCTCGTCTGCCCATTTCGCTTTCTCTTTCACCTTGCTATCTCTCTTTCACATCCACCGGCCACCCCCTCTCTCCTCCGCCACCGGCGCCGCCTCCGACACCTCCGTCGCTGTCCACCGGCGACCCCCCAGCACCCCGAAACCCACCGGTGACCCCCTCTTTCGCCCCTCTCCTTCACCTTCTCCTTCCTCTCCCTTTCTTCCTCCCTTCCTTCGCACCCGACCACCACCAACTAGCAACCACTGACTACCACTGGCCTTCTCCATCGCCCGCCGTCGCCGTCCACCACTCTCTCTTTCCCTCTCTTTTCGCTAATCCTTCTCCCTCGTTTCCTCCCTTCCTCTCTCCATTTCCTCTCTCTCTGGCTGGCGACTTTCCGACGATGCCACTCTGGCCCATCGACAGCCCAACCACGCACCTCCCATCCATTACCAGCCATCCACTTAGTCACCGGTTTCCAGCCAACATCACCACCCCTCCTTCTCCTCTTCAAATGCCACCACTACACAAAACCCTAACCCTCACCCATCTCCAATTCTCATTTTTTTTCCATCACTTTGGGGTTGATTTTGTGCAATTGGGTGTATCTTTGGGTTGATTCAAGCACCATTCTCCTTCAATGGCTCCCAAGAACAAAGGCAAGGCAACCGCTTCCTCCTCGGCACCCTCCCAGGCTCCCCCTCACCCACCGGCTCCCCCATGAGGTAACCGTGCTCAATCTAATCTTCCTCATGTGATTAATAAGCATGGTGTTGTATTTGTGTTGCAGAAAAAGTTTTAATATTTATAAACCCCAAGTGCAAGGTGTATCATTGAGTACTTGGGGTGTCGTCCGTAGGGAATTGTGTTTCCAACTATCAGAGTTCACTAGAGCGTATCAATCTAGGCAAGATCAGAGGCGAAGGAAGGAAAACTAAACCACGCTAACAAACATAGAAAAAGCGACTTGGAGTTGTGATTTTACCAATGGATGAACCAACTAACCAAGACGAGTACTAACCTACCCAAACTACACTACGAACTAGAGATGGTCGGTTGCACCATCAAAGACCACCCAAGCCCTCTCTCAAGGGTCATGAGCTAGTCTAACTCGCGTAACCACCTACTTTCGTGGGGTTAGGCGAATTAGACCACAAAACTAGCAACCCCGGACCTAGGTCGATTCGGATACTACTTTCGTGTCCCGAACTCGGCTATTCCCTCTCCCACACTAGCAAATTGACCTCACCTCTCAGCATAAGTCAATCGCCAAAAAATATGGATGAAAACCCTCTCAGGCATTTCATCGAACACTTGGCGGGCGTGAAGGAAAACTCTAAGTTCTAGCATAGATTGGGTATGGTTAGGCCAAATACAAGATTAATTAGCCATCAAGAGGCTAATCACAATCCAAGCCAACAAAATCTAACAATTAATCATCAACAAAACACAAAACCTGAACCTAAACTAATGGAGAACACAAGCATGAACTAGAGAGAAGAGACATGAAACTAAACAAATCTACCAACCAAATAAAACAAGGATTAACAATGAAAACTAAGCAAATAAACTAAATACAATCTAAACTAACATAATCAAAATAAGAACAAACAACAACTAAATTGAAATAAGTGGATAAAGAGAGAAGAAGGCTTATAGATTGATGGAAGGAGCTTCAAATCCAATTGCTTGAATCCAAGAACAATCCAATACAACCCTGATATAATCCTCTCAATGGAGTTTTTATTGTCTAAAACCTAAACTAAACTACCCTAAGAATCGCCCAAGGAGAAACCCGAACGACCTCTCAAACAGACGCCCGAACAGAACTTAAATAGAATCGCGCGAGCCCGACGAACTGGGGAGTCAGCACGGTCGTGCCATGTGGTACGGCCGTGCCACATTGCTGGTGGCACGGTGTCGCTCCTCCCCGGTTTGTCCGGTTTTTGCCGGTTTTCGCTGGTTTTCTTCGTTTCGTCCCGTCTTCGTCCCTTTTCACGACGTTTGCTTGATTTGGAGTTATTTCCTACAAAACATAAATAAAACAAGATAAAATTCTAAAAATTAAGTTATTATACGAGCAAAAATGGGTGAAAGAGGCACGTAAAATGGGTAAATTTACCGTTCAACACACCCCCACACCTATCTTTTGCTCGTCCTCGAGCAAAATAAAAGAAAAATTAAAGTAAACAACTAACTCACTTTCGAAGGAATCACAGTTGCATTTAGCGTATGCAACAAGCCCTTTAAACCCCTTGGTCACCCCAAGTGGACGAGTAAGGTCTCGTGAGGGTTTGTAGAAGATATACCCACAAAATATCATAAAAGAAAAACAAAGAGAAGAGAAACAAAAATTGAAAAATGAAAATGACAAAACAAAATATATACATTAGGGTGAACTGTACACGTTCGGATCAACCAAAACCCCTTAGTAACTCAAGCATCAGGCTGTACACAAGCGTTATATGCATTTCAGGACACATCATCCCAAAGAATGGCATTCAGACATCAGCTTTTCACCCCACGATGCATGAAAATAATGAATCCATCCTGGTGCCTGTGTGCAAGTGTATCATCACCCTAAAACTAAGCCTACCAAAACCAAACTCAATCCCACGCAGCTGACACAAGCTACCTTTTCGATTGGCTAGCATGGAAAGCAAGCTTCCCCAGTAGCAGTATTGCCTCAAAGGGTAACACCCAATAGCGCATGCCTCAAAGGGGTGCTTGTCATTTCCAACTCTTTTCTTCCCCACTTTTTTTTTCTTTCCATTATTTTTTTTTTAATACAAACTCATGTCACGCCTCAAAGAGATACACCCAGTAGCGCTTGAATTTGTTTGTTTTTGCTTTTGTTTTGGAAAATGGGGGTGCCAGCACATATAAAGGGAGCTGTGCAGTAGACAAGTGGGGGAGTCAATCATGGAAGACTAAGAATGTAGGATGATGATAATACATAAATTAGGACTGGATTACAAAATTATAATAGACTGTTGGGGTTAGAACTGAAACCTAAAACGACAGACTGGGGATGAACCTTTATCATGCACATTATACTTATATATGAGCTAATAGTCAAGGTACCGGAGATTAAGACTGATCTAAATAGTACAAAACTCCCCTAAATTCCAAAGGAAAAGAAAAATTTATACAAAAAGGAGAAAAATTGAAAAATTTACACAAAAATTGAAAAATTTTCACCAAAAAAAAAAGAAAAGGGGAGATGACCCCACCCCCACACCTAAATCTCACAATGTCCTCATTGGGAGCTGGGAGTCATCATCACCAACACACAAAAATAAAGAAAACAAAATTAAACACAGAGCATACAAAATCGACAAATATATACACAAGCTAACACACTCTCCCAAAAACACAATCACACCCAATCAACAACAAGATCACACATATATACAAACTAACACCACCAAAAATATGTATATATCAACCCAGCAACACCACCAAGCACAACATAGTAAATATCCACAAAAACACAAAAATGGTGATTATAGCCATCAATGGCTCAACAACATCCAAATTTCACCACAAGATGATCACCAACAAAAACACAATCCTAATATCCACAACTAAACAAAAGAAGAAGAAAGAAAGTAAAAAGGAGGGAGAAGAGTTAGAACGAGTATACCAGGTCGGGTACTGAATGTACCCGAACTACACCTTGCTAGGACGAGGTTGGGGAAGCGTGAGGAGCATCAGCCACTCCTCGGCGGCGTTCAGGACGCGTATCGCCAACTCAGATGCTGTCAACGCTCGCAGAAGTTTATCAAACACCTGAGCCTGCAACTCAGATGAGTGCAAGTAAGAGCACTTAAACAGGAATGCAGAAATAATAGTAAGTGCTCTCCTAAATTTATTGAATGCCTTTGAAAAATCAGTAAAGAAATCAAATGCAGTGGTTAACATGATTTTCGCAGGCATGCTCCCTAGGTACAAGGTATAAGGATCAAGGGAGGGGTCATACCCTCTGAAGGTACCTAGGGAGTCCATATAGTCTATCTCATTCCCCTCAAGCATATCATGACATGCAACGAGTGATAAATTATGGTGCTTAGGGGAAGAGGAGGGTGGTGAACCTGAAGGGGGAACATTGGGTGTATCAAGGTGGCTATGAGATACATTCTCAACAAGGTCATGACTAGCTGGCATAGTAATCACAACATCCCCATAAGACCTCCCTACAGGAGCCGCATCAGAATCATGCACCTCAATAAGATCATTGTCTGAATCATAACAAACATCATCCTCATCAACACTCCTGTTAACAGTAAAGGTCTCACCTACCTCGAACTCCGTCGACTGAGTTAAAGGGAGAGGTGGATCAGGCAAGGTCATGTTAAACGTAGTGTTGTCCCTAAGGGCACTGGGTGAGGGTGGAGCAACAAGGGATGGAGCAGTTAGGGAAGGGTCAAGTACTGCCTCTAGTCCGGATTCTAGGGGAGTAAAAGACGCACCATCATCACACAAACAAACATCATGTTTAGGAGAACTAAACCTAAGGTCGGTCTTATGTGATAGGTCAAACTCCCGTATTTTATTTTCAAACTCAGCTTGTTGCTTTTTCATTGTCTCTATCATACTACTAATTCTAGCAAGGCTATCATCAGAAATATAATAAGGACAAGAAGTGCTGCTATGATCAGAGCAATGGCAAGTTTCACACAAAGGAGGGGCATAATCAGGGATGCAAGGGACTGGGTTGTAAGAATTAGCACAGCTAATATCAAATTCATAAGTATCCTGAGCCAGCCAACTAAGAAAATCCCATGCTTCTCCGACATTTCTAGCATAAAAATCCCAATGCTCAAAAAGAGCACCGGTCTCACAATTCACACCCTCATCGACAACATGCAATATTTCCCATTTCCCACATGAACATCCACAAGAAGCACATTGAGCAAGATAAGCATGTAAACGATCCCAATAACGGTAAAATAATTCTTGCTCACATTGGGGAAAATAGAAAATTGCCATTGGAATTTTTTTTTTTGAATTTTTTTTTTCGAAATAAAAGGCTAGTCTCGAATGCCTAAGTAAGCTCTAATATTGGAAAGCGCCAATTCCCCGGCAACGGCGCCAAAAACTTGTTGCAGAAAAAGTTTTAATATTTATGAACCCCAAGTGCAAGGTGTATCGTTGAGTACTTGAGGTGTCGTCCGCAGGAAATTGTGTTTTCAACTACCAGAGCTAACTAAAGCGTCTCAAGTTAGGCAGGATCGAAGGGTGAAAAGGGGGAACTAAACTACGTTATAAACACAGAAACAAACGACTTGGAGTTGTGATTTTACCAATGGATGAACCAACTAACCAAGATGAGTCCTAACCTACCCAAACCACACTACGAACTAGAGATGGTCGGTTGCACCATCAAAGACCACCCAAGCCCTCTCTCAAGGGTCATGAGCTAGTCTAACTCGTGTAACCACCTACTTTCGTGGGGTTAGGCGAATTAGACCACAAAACCTAGCAACCCCGGACCTAACTCGATTCGGATACTACTTTCGTGTCCCGAACTCGGCCATTCCCTCTCCCACACTAGCAAATTGACCTCACCTCTCAGCATAAGTCAATCGCCCAAAAATATGGATGAAAACCCTCTCAGGCATTTCATCGAACACTTGGCGGGCGTGAAGGAAAACTCTAAGTTCTAGGCATAGATTGGGTATGGTTAGGCCTAGTACAAGATCAATTAGCTATCAAGAGGCTAATCACAATCCAAGCCAACAAAATCTAACAACTAATCATCAACAAAACACAAAACCAAAACCTAAACCTAAACCTAAACTAATGGAGAACACAAGCATGAACTAGAGAGAAGAGACATGAAACTAAACAAATCTACCAACCAAATAAAACAAGGATTAACAATGAAAACTAAACAAATAAACTAAATACAATCTAAACTAACATAATCAAAATAAGAACAAACAACAACTAAATTGAAATAAGTGGAGAAAGAGAGAAGAAGGCTTATAGATTGATGGAAGGAGCTTCAAATCCAATTGCTTGAATCCAAGAACAATCCAATACAACCCTGATATAATCCTCTCAATGGAGTTTTTATTGTCTAAAACCTAAACTAAACTACCCTAAGAATCGCCCAAGGAGAAACCCGAACGACCCCTCAAACAGACGCCCGAACAGAACTTAAATAGAATCGCGCGAGCCCGACAAACTGGGGAGTCAGCACGGTCGTGCCATGTGGTACGGCCGTGCCACATTGCTGGTGGCACGGTGTCGCTCCTCCCCGGTTTGTCCGGTTTTTGCCGGTTTTCGCTGGTTTTCTTCGTTTCGTCCCGTCTTCGTCCCTTTCGCGACGTTTGCTTGATTTGGAGTTATTTCCTACAAAACATAAATAAAACAAGATAAAATTCTAAAAATTAAGTTATTATACAAGCAAAAAGTGGGTGAAAGAGGCACGTAAAATGGGTAAATTTACCGTTCAACAATTTGTAGATGATGTGCAATGTGAACGATATGATGCTTTGGTTACTAGGAAGATTAGTGCCCTTAAGTATATTGATGTTAAATTATTGCAAGCATTAGGCATGTGGGAGGATATGAATACATTGCTTGGTCATTTGGGTTAGCGTGACTATGTGCAATTGCAATTTCCTGTGTATGAAAAGTTGGTGTGGGAGTTCTTTAGCTCTTTCACTATTGATATTGCGGGCGAGTTTCACAATGGGTGTTGTTACATTTGCTTTTGATTGGGTGATCTCACACATGAGATGAATCTCGCCCCATTTAGAGAATTCTTACAACTCCCACCAAGTGGTACAGTTGATTTTATTCATAGGTAGTATGGTCGGAGTGAATTTTGGGGAAAAATTACATGTTATGGCCAGACTTATGTTTCAAGCTCCTCCAAAGCCACATCCATATGCAACCCTCTCCTTAGATACCTTCAGCACCTCACGGTAAACATTATCTTCCCTCATGTTGATACCAAGGGGTGCCTAGGAGAGGTGAGTTGTTTATCCTATAAGAGGCTTTGCATAGGGTCCGTCCCTATACTGCCTTCCACATACGAACCCTATACTGCCTTCCACATCCTGACCCAACTTGACAAGCAAGCTAAGAGTCACACCTCAGTCATCGCAGCGGGTGGCATCGTCACCTCTCTTGCTCATGGTTTAGGGCTTGGGAACCTTTTCCCCCTTATGCCCATCCTTCGTGACGGTGCCCGCCTTAACTTAGAAGCTTCTGTGCATATAGAGATTTTTACAATGGTGGGCAGTCAAATTTGGGTCAACCATCATGGTCATGCACTCTTTCCCTTGCCCGACACCCCCCATACTACCATTACTAATGAAGCCAACTGGAGCTATGACAATATATATATATATATATATGTGTGTGTGTGTGTGTGTGTGTGTGTGTGTGTGTGTGTGTGTGTGTGTGTGTGTGTTTGTGTGTGTGTGTGTATAATGTATATATATATGTATATATATATATATATAATATATATATATATATATATATGTTATATATATATATATATATATATAATATATATATATATATATAATTATATCTATATATATATATATATATATATATATAATATATATATATATATATATATATATATATATATACATATAATATATATATATATATATATTATATATATGTATATACACATATATATGTATATACACACACATATATATATATATTTATATATATAGATATATATATATATATATATATATATATCTATATATATATATAAATATATATATATGGGACGACTCTGATAGGATCAGATCTTGTATAGGATGAGTAGAATGAGATGATTAATAGTGATCAGTAACTATTGTGTCAGAGATCGTTAGCATTACCTTGATGATCAACATATCTTGAATAAATTTTCAAAAGTTACCTTAAAAGTATGTTAATCACTAAGGTAATACTAATGATCACTGAAGCAATAGGTACTGATCACTACTAGGATTAGGTGATCAGTAGTGATCAGTAGCTATTATATCAGTGATCGTTAGTATTACCTTGGTGATCAATATATTTTAAAAAAATTTTGCCTTAAAGGTATGTTGATCACCAAGGTAGTACTAACGATTACTGAAACAATAGGTACTAATCACTACTGGTCACCTCATCCTACTCATCCTACCCAAAACCTCATCCTACCAGAGTTACCCCCATCTATATATATATATATATATAAATGCATGATTGAATAGTTGAAGGTGCTAAAACTTATAAATTGGGAAAAAAACTATTTTTTTTATCCATAACTTTGCATAGTTAGAAATTACGTGTATAATATGCCTTCATGGATGGGTCGATCCTATTAAGGTGTCATTTTGAATCTGCTACCAGCCCAGAAATATTAGAGCTTTATCATTCCTAATTAATTCAAATAGTTGAAAAGTTTGCAATTTTAAATCATTTAACATGTTACTTTTGGTCAAAATAAAATACTTAAGATCAAAGTGTCTTACTATAAGACATATATCATCATCCTATTTCAAATCTAGCCTAGAGTTCCAAAATATATTACCCTAAACTCTTGAATAAAGGTGCTAAATACCTCTCAACTTTTAAAATGAGGTAAATGTCCCTTAAATGTCCCTTAACATTATTATCCCATCTTATTTCTTTTATTGGTTAATGATGTGGCAAATTAAAAAAATGACATAGCTTGTCAAAATGGCATAGCTTAATTTAATGTATATTGTGTTAAATCTAATTTTTTAAATTGCTAAAAACAACCAAATTAAATAAAGTCTTATGATCGAATAATATAATGCATCATATTTTTTTTCCCACATTGTGATTTGGCCAATAATAAATAAAGCAAATTTTTTTCCTCCCCCTTTAAAAATAAAGACTTGCCCAAGAGATCATCTAGGCAGATCAAAGTCTTTCATTTCAATCTCATAATCTTATTTAGCTTGATAATTTAACTTACAAATAGAAATGTTTTAATGGGAATAGATTTTTTGATGTAACCCTTTCATCCCTATAGCTAATATGAATTATCCAAAAATTATTTTACATATTATCAAATCAAATCATGTTAGGGACATATATAAAACACAATAATATATATATATATATATATATATATATATATATATATATATATATAAAATTATTTTTAGATATGGAGGGGAGAATGAATTATATATAATCTAATTTCTAGAGCATAGCATACGGCATTTTTAAATTTTCATATGAATTTTTTTTTAACTAATCTTATAAACACAAGCATTTTCTGGAAAAAAAAAAAAAGCATTTTAGTAATTTTTCAAGAGAGGTGGAAAATTTATCAAGAAATAAGAGAGTATATAAAAATAGACAACAAAAAGGTGATACCGGAATGTCCTATGCTCTATTGACGGGAATGAAATCCTCAAGTGGTTCCAAATAAGTCTATGAAATAATTTTATAGAAAAAAGAAAAAAATAAAGAATAAGCCGTATATCTTTATGATATTCGATCACTGAATATAATTGTGTAAAGTAGACTATATAACTCTTTTGGACAAATTATTTATTTTATTTATGCAAGAGTATGCTTATGTGGCTTTTTTCTTTCCAAATCTTGTCATGTCGCATTTTAGAAAAGCCACATCATCAACTAACATAAAAATAAAATTGATCAAGTAACTCAATTAAATCAATGGATATTTACCTCATTTTTAAAGTTAAGGGGCAATTTGTTACACTGACCAAAAGTTCAAGGGCTTTTTATTTTTAGAACTCATCTGGGCTAGCAATTATTTTAGATTGGGTGATTGAATAAGTGCAAGTTTTCTAACCCCAGTCATTAATTGCCATGTCGACAAAGGCCAACGTGTTGTTATCCTTAGGGCTTGTTCTTTTTGTTGGTAAATCCCATTTTATCAACATCAACCTACTTCGACCAGTTTCAACCTACTTCTATCAATTTTAACCCCAAAAAATTCAACTTCAATCAACTTCAACCCATCTTCTTCAAAATTTTCACAATTTGTAAATTATCCTGTAGAAATTAATTATGTTTTCAACCAAAAAGATACCCTGCATTAATTTTTTTTTTGTGGGTGTCTTGAAGTACTAATTTGTAAATTATTATGTAAAAATTATACTTATAAAAATTTCCTCAATAGATACATTAGAAAATGTCATAATTAGTTTTTTGGATGCAAAAAATCATAAATAATTTGAAAGTTGTTAATGTATTAGCATTTACAGCAACACTTATGAAATTATTAAAACGAATGCAATCTATAAATTTATAAAAATTTTTGCATTTACAACAACACTTGTTAAATTATTAAAACGAATGCAATCTATTAATTTATCAAAATTTTAGTTACTTTTTAAAATTTGAGAAATATTATGCCAAAAAGTAAACAAAAAAAAAATATTATTCCCACTTTTTTACATTAACCAACTTCTACCCATTATACCAAAAAATATATATATACCAACTTCTTCCAATTTCAATCAATTTCAACCAACTTCAATCAACTTCAACCCACTTATACCCATTTTAACAAAAAAAATATCAATTTCAATATACTTGAACTCACTTCTATCAATCTCAACCAATTTCACCAATTTACCAACCCCTATTTCTCAATGAAAAGAACAGAACCTTAGTCGATGAAAGTTACCATCGTTAGTAGATGAAAAATGCAGCTTGCACCTCTTATATAGTCATACACATAATCTACGCAAACAATTGGGCCCACCACTCATCAAACCCAAAAGTGGAAAGTTTTGTTCAAATAGTTTATGTATATGAAACTTACAAACTTAATATTTTTTTCTTTTCAAATTAACGACGTGAGATAAATTCTCTACATACACATTCACACATAGAAATGTTTGGGGCCTTGCATTGTGACTTTTGATGTTATTCTGTATATACGAGTATAGTTTTTAATTATATACTTAAACTTTGAAATATGTTATGGAGATGCTTTGGTTTTTATAGTACATATCATTAACAAAGTTACATCTTTAGTGGAAAAGAGCATGGCATAGGCAAAATAACAATTTGAACTATCTGTTTTATCAGAAAAGTTAAAGTTCTATTTTATATGCAAAATAACAATTCGAATCATTGATAGATTCGTTCCAAGTTAAAAATATGCCATGCAATTTGAATCATATAATTTACTAATGTGCTATGTCGTTTGTATAATTTCAAAAAGTAAGGGACAAAAAAAAAAAAAAAATATGAGAATGCAATTCCAGTGCGTATAATTTTAGAAGACTATATCCCAGCTAAAGTCTTTCTGGCTTTATTCATGACGAGCTACACCTGCACGCATGCAATTACTTGGCGCAGGAGAATTAGTCGTTGTCCTGTATGAGACAACTAGAGGTACCTCCTATGATTGACTCCGTCAAAGGAGGAATAAATAGCCAAGCATGCACGCGTAAATAGTGGCTTTAACTGAAACTCCATTGGACTATGATGAAGCGTTTGTCTGGGGGTAGCCGTGTTTGACCGAAGGTGACGCAAAGGTGTAATGTTATCAATCATAGAGGTCTTGTTTGATAGTTAGCTCTGAGTTGTTGGTTAATTTTGTTAGCGATTAGTTGACTATATTAACTATTTAATTTAGATTGTATTTAATAACAGTATTTTCAGTATCATTTATATTTTAATCAGGTCAATTCATTAATTAGTTAATTTTTAGTGTTCAATAATCTAGTATTTTGCCTAATATTTTAAGTAGTATTTAACATTTTAATCAACGTTTCTGAAAAGTTAACATGTCCCATTCGGTAAAATTAGCTATTTAGATAGCGAATAGCATTTTAGATAGCAAATAACTGTTCAGGTAACTGATAGCGGCTCTAATTTAGCTATTAGTAAATAACTGTTTAGATGAGCGGCTGAAACAAACTTGTTCGGTAAATTTAGATGTTGCGCTACTGATTAATGTAAATTAACATAAAAGGATATAGATAATTTCCAAATATAAAATTTTTAAAGGATATTTTTGGCAAAAAATAAAAAATAAAACACTACTTCTGAATGCCAAAAGTTAATACTATTAGCTTTTTAAAAATACTGCTTAAAACGGTAAATGCTACTTGAAACGTTAGTCAAGACACTAGATTACTGAATACTAAAAATTGATTGATTAGCGTATTAATATGATCAAAACACAGAACACTATTGAAAATACTATTGCCGATCACGACCACAGTATTAGCTTTTGGGATTCAAAAGTAGCATTTCATATTTTTTGGCTAAAAAATATCTCCTGAAAATTTTATATTTGAAAATTATCTGTATCTTTTTATATCAATTTGCACTAATCAGTTAACTCAACAGTTAAATTTATCAAACATATTTATGCCAACTACTCATCTAAACAGTTGTTCGCTAATAACTAAATTAGAAATACTATTAGCTACCTAAACAATTATATGCTACCTGAACTGCTATCCACTGTTTAAACAGCTAATTTTGTCGAACATGACCTGAACTGATTGTAGCTGTTTTCAGAAAAATTATTTGGTGAAATTAGTTATTTTTAACAAAATTATTCTATAAAATTTCACTTATACTCTTAACTAAATGTCTTATTCTTTTTCACATAACAATTTTTACAAACTATATTTTCATCTTTCTTCTAAATATGAATTAAGAATTGTATGATATACAAAATTATATTTATAAATTTCCTAATTTTGGTTATAACAATACTTTTGTTCATTGTTATCATACTTTCCTTATTAAAAATATCCAAAATTTATGTGATACAAACATACTTATCTATTGTGTAAGACAAATTAAAACAAAATATTTGAAAACTTTTAGTAAATATTAAAATAAAGAGTGTTAACTTAAATATCATGGCCGCTCACAATATGTCACTTCAGAAAGTATTTATTAATTGTTTGTTGTGAGTGGCATTTGAAGTAATTTTGTGAAAATCGTTATGGTCAATATAGTCAATTTAGTGGTAAAAATCAAAAAGTTCTTTGAAAAAGTTATTCTAAAGAGTTTTTTATAAAATTGCTTTTTGGGTCCACAAATCTAATACAAAAAGCTCTTCAATTAAATATTCTAAAGAGCTTATTAACCAGAGTCAAACAGTTAATGGCCTCAAAAAAAAAACTTTTTTAGAGTCAAAAAGCTCTTTACCAAATAGGGTCATAAAGTTAATAGATATGTAATATAATGAGGAAACAATTAGTGTCATGTTTGGTTACTTAGGTTGTGTTTGGCAATAGCCAATAGCATTTTGAGTAACTTTTAGTGTTTTGATCAAGTCAACACACTAATTAGTTAATTTTTAGTGTTTGGCAATCTAGTATTTTGGTTAACATTTTAAGCAGCATTTCTGAATAGCTAACAGTATTAGCTTTTGGCATTTAGAAGTAATGTTTCATATTTTTTGACCAAAAAAATTCTTTGAAAATTTTATATTTGGATGTTATCTATATGTCCTTTTACGTCAATTTACATTAATGAGCTAATCCAATAGCTCAATTTACCAAACACATTTATTTTAACAGCTCATCTAAACAATTATCTATTAACAACTAAATTAGAAATGCTATCAGCTACCTAAATAGCTATCTGTTACCTGAACTACTATCCGCTACCTAAACAGCTAATTTTGCCAAACAGAACCTTAAAGTTGGTAATGGAATCACTATGGTAATTTCAAGCTAAAAGGCCCAAACTAAGGATAAAGATGGGGATTAAAGAGAGGGAGATACAGGTGAAATTTATCACAAGACAGGATAAGTTTTTACCCTAGCGAAAGAAGAAAGAGAGGAACCCTAACATATTATTTGGATTGAGATAGAGAGAGGGAATGGAGGGGAAGATAGGGGAAGCTAATGGACGGGAAGGGAAGGAAAAGAAGATAATTTATACTTATCTCGTTTGGATATGTTGTAAGAGGAAATAGAGAGAAGGGGGGAGAACTATTAAAAATCTTTCCTTTCCCTCCTTTCCCCCTCATTTTAGGAGTGAATAAAAATGAGGGGTTTGGGGGGGGGGGGAGGGAATGAGGGTGAAATGTTCCCCTTGATTTTCCTTCCTTCTCCCTCATTTAATATTTCTAAACAATGGAAATAAGCGTTTATTAACATTCGTTCCCCTCCCTTCCCTTTCTCTCCCCTTAATCCAAACATACTATAAATCAATTTTTCATGTTACCACTTTAATTACTTCAAATCAACTACACCCAATATGTTTTAAACCAAACAGAAAATATACTAATTTATATTTTAAGTACGTAAATCGTGATATAAATCTTGCTTAATAATAATAGTTAATTATTTTTTATGAATAGTTTAAAGAGACATTATATAACTATTGTATTTTTTACAGATTAAACAATAATACTCTTATTTTTGTTTTCTATTCTCTGAAAATAATATCATACACAGCTTTTAAAAGAAAAAGTGTTAAAAATGGGTGCAAAATTGCATGCAATAACTATCTAATCTTTATAAAAAAAAAAAATCAATTTAAAAGAGGACAAACATTAAAGATGTGCAAGTCTTACAATTATATATTTAGTTAAAAAAATATATCCAGCCATTATTTAAATTAATTACTTTCTAATAATGCAAATGTTTGATTTATAAGTAAAAGATAATATCTTCTGCTTCTTTTATTCAATTTTATTTGATCTTCATTATAACTAGTATTGAATTATGATGCTAGTGATAAGAAAATGACTTGTTGTATTCCTATTGGTGTCAGTTTATTAATAAAATTTTACCTGATTGGACATTGGTAGGTTAATTAATAAAAATGTTGAATTATTAAATAGGTTATTCATGCGTCAAAATGCTACAACCCATTAACATGCTCTAGGCAGGCTGCCCCCATAAATGGCCGACCCGCAATAGACTTTATTTCAATATACAGGTTGATCCATCCAAATCAAAGGGGCTTGTTTCTTTCCCTGCCTATATAAGATGTTCATATATTATAATGAAAAGTTCGACTATTTTCATATTCTTTTGAGAAATTATAATTACTATACTTGTTCATTAAATACTGATAATTTTGAATAATAACTATGCAGAATTTTTGATTTTTGACAAAAAACAACTTATAGAAAAGACGCTTGAAACAAGTTGGATCAACCCAATATTTGTAAAACTGAAATACACTAGACCGTATTTTACCCGAACTTGAAATACACCCAACTCATATTTTATCCGAACCCAAATACGCCTGACCCGTATTTTACCCACCCACTGAAACTGATAGGTCTACTTGTTACAGTGGTCGTGGGAAGACTCCATGACTTTGGGGTCTTCATTGACTAAACAAGTCATCTCAACCGTCGCCATCTCCATGCCTACTCTTCTAATAACACCCATTGGCTCTTCCTATGGCGGCCTTACAAAACCCACCAATCCTCACCATACGATATCATTCTTCAAATAAAATCCTCCAAATACACAAAACAAGAGCCAGCTAACCAGCAATTGCTTCCTCTTGCAAGATGATACCCATTTTAGCAATTTCAACTCTCTTTCTAGCAATCACTGTCGAATGCCAAGTCATTCGACCAGACTGCCAAGAGAAATGCGGCAGTGTCGCCATTCCTTACCCCTTTGGCATAGGCAAAAACTGCGCCTTGGATGACAATTTCGTGATCATCTGCAACGATGTCGATCCCGACCGTCCAAAGCCAGTCCTAGGCGGTCATGGTTCTCTCGACATCATAGACATATCCCTGAATGGTACCTTGAGAAAATACACTTACGTAGCGAGTGACTGTTACACGCGGGGAGGGAAGTCTGACCATAGCAATCCCGCCTCTAGCGGGCTACACAAATTCTTTTACTCCGCCACTCGTAACAAGTTTACGGCAGTGGGGTGCGACACCGACGCGCGACTCACAGGATCCGCCCGCCATCAGAGGTACAGTTCTGGATGCATGTCAATATGCTACAACAAGTCTAGTGTTACGGATGGATCCTGCTCTGGCATTGGATGTTGCCAATCCTCCATTCCCAAGCAGCTCTCCAGGTTCAATGTCGAACTTCAGAGTTATGACGGACATGCTCAAGTATGGGATTTCAACCCGTGTAGCTATGCTTTGATAGTTGATGCGAATTATTTTTACTTCTCCACCAAGTTTCTTCAAAATATGTCCCACACAGTGCCCACGGTGCTCGATTGGGCAATTGGCTATCAAAATTGCACAGAAGCTAAGAAAAATACAACCAGTTATGCATGCATAGATCACAATAGCTACTGTCAGGACTCCGACAATGGTCCTGGCTACAGATGTTTTTGCCGCTCAGGCTACAAAGGGAACCCATATATAAACGGTGGTTGTGCAGGTATGTGAGTTGCTGCATACCGTACTTGGCCTGTGTCAGGGCAATTGTCCTTCAAAAGGTCATTTCTTGAGCACATCAGGTCTGCCACCCCCCCCCGGGAACCCCCCAAAAAAGTAGAATTAGAGCTTTGTGTGTCACACAACAATTTCCAAATATTTCAATTCAGCAAAGCTATAAGAGAGAGACTACGATGGTCAAGTCTGATAATTCTAGACTGACATATTATTCTTGCAGACGTCAATGAATGTGAGGATCAAAATTTGAATGACTGTACCCACAGATGCCATAACGGAGTAGGGAGCTATTCTTGCTCATGCCCAAAATGGTTCCGTGGAGATGGTAAAAGGAATGGAAAGGGGCTGCTCACTGGACCAAGACAAGATTATCCACATAATAATTGGTAACCTCTGCTACCTGTGATTGTCTTTAATTGCAGTTCTTTCACCGTCTTCAGTTTTTCCTTTAATTTTTCCCCCAGGCCCCTTCGAAGAGGAAAAATATTTAATTGTTGCGTTCGGAAGTAGTTTAAGACTTTTCATGCACTTGAATTAAACAGAGAAAAGTATATGAATGAGATGTTTTTCCAATTTCTTTCTTTGTTTTCTAGAACAATATTATCCAGAATTCCATATTTACATGATCAAATTAAAGCAACATTCTAGACTCATTTTTCCAAGCAGGCATAGGGATACTCCTCATTCTCCTAGCAGCAGGATGCTGTCTTCTGCAGAGTTATAGAAGAAAACAAATGCACATCAGACGCAAAGAAAATTTCTTCAAGCAAAATGGTGGCACAATACTTCAAGATAGAATTGATAGAAGTGACAGTTCCATCAACACTGTCAAAATTTTCAAAATAAAGGAGCTTGAGGTAGCTACTGACAACTTCAATGAAAGAAGAATCTGTGGCGAAGGAGGGTTTGGCACCGTCTACAAGGGACACTTGTCAGATGGCAACGTAGTTGCAATCAAGAAGTCTAAAGCAGTGGATATGAGACAAAAAGAGCAATTCATCAATGAAATTAAGGTGCTCTCTCAGATTAAGCATCAGAATGTGGTAAGGTTCCTGGGATGCTGCTTTGAGACACCAGAACCTTTGCTTGTGTATGAGTTCATCCCAAATGGAACTCTATCTGATCACATACACAACAATGGCAACATTCCGAGAATGTCATGGAGCACCCGCTTGAATATTGCAGCAGAAACTGCTGGAGTTTTGGCATATTTGCATTCTGAACATTCTCCGCCGATCATCCATAGAGACATCAAGCCCACAAACATCCTCCTTGATGATAACTACTCTTCGAAGGTCTCGGATTTTGGTTGCTCAAGGTTGATTTCCAAGAATGAAAATGAGATGTGCACGATGGTTCGAGGAACTCTAGGCTACTTAGACCCGGAGTACCTACAAACAGGACAATTGACAGAGAAAAGTGATGTATACAGCTTTGGAGTAGTCCTCATAGAGCTTCTTACAGCATTAAAGGCTGCATCTTTTGAGAGGTTCGATGAAGGCTGGACTTTGGTGAATTACTTTCTCTCCTTGATGAATGACAATAGCGTTTTGGAAATTCTCGACAAGGGAATAGTGAATGAAGATAATGCGAAGGAGATAATGGAAGTAGCCAATATTGCAAAAGCATGTGTAGCAGTTAAAGGGGAGGAAAGGCCAAGAATGAATGAAGTAGCCAGGCAGCTACAGGGTTTATTGACGATGTTAAAGCATAAATGGGCAACAGAGAACTTGAACATGGAAGAAACTGAATACTTGCTTGGTGATGTGCCTGCTGATCATTGTGGAAGTAGCATTCCAACATCTGTATACAGTGGCACAGCGGAGGGTTTCATGGCTTTGAACATTGATGGTGGTAGATGAATTTATTCAAATATTACCTGTTCAGTACCAGTACCATCAATAAAGCAACTTCGCTTGCTGTTTTAGTTGTCTTCTAGATTATTAATTAGTCTTCTGTTGATGTACTCTATTTTTCTTTCTTAGTAAAAGAAACAAGCACGTATTGCACACATGTTCCAGTACTCATCTGTTCATAAAGCTTAGACTTTGAAGATTAAGCATACTCCGTGTATAGAGATATTACATGGAAAAGATTTTCACCTGCAACAGTTGGATGAAGACTATGCAAAAAATTTTGGTCTTTACTGACTAGAGATCCTAATTCTGATAAGATACGATGATCCACCCCAAAATTTGAAATACGGAAAATAAGAAAGGAAAACAACATGCCCAGTTACTTTTTCGCTCAGTCCAAGTGGCTTCATAGATTGTGCATAGGCAGTCAACAAAAGAATAGGTTTAAAAAGTACCAGTTCAGGTGATCCAAAGATCAACTCTGTGATTACCGATTACATTAGAAAGGCCATAATGGAGACACTGAGCAAACAAACTGACTGACCGCATAGATGTTGAGCAAAGAAAAGCAGCATAACTAATTGGACCAAGGTGGTAGCATAGACTGATTTTGCCATGCATAGTTTGATATACCTCAACATGTACAAGATGGCAAATGTGAATGAGAGAACTAAGGGACATTACAAGCTCAAAGAAGAGGTGTTGGTCAGTTGGTGCTGTTGCATGCGAAGAACCTTTGTTTAAATGAGACTGCCCACATCGGGACTTTCGGCACCCAACAAAGGTCAAAGTTTGGAATCAGTTATTTTCTTAAACTTCTGTGAGTCAAGTGTCCACACCCATATCAAAGTGTTAAGAGTGTACTTGAGTAGAAAAAACATTCAACAACATAGCAACACAACTAATGAAATTTGAATTCCTCATGCTGAGAGAGAAAAAAATGTCAGCTGGGAAGGAATTTCCACGTAGTTCCCAGTTTCAGCGTTCATCCTCGCACACTTCAGGTCTTGCCAAAACCCCAACTGTCACTTGTAAGCTATGATAATCGGACTCAGCCATGACCTTGATGTGTTCCACAAATGTCATGTTGTACTTGGCCATACCCAAGATGAAGTGTCAGGTGTCTGACACAACACTTGACAATTTTTTGAAAAATTTTAACAATTTTTTGTCTAAAATGAAGGGTCGAACGTCCATCCCCATCTCCCAGAATCAAGTGTTCAACACGGGTACTTGAGTCAAAATAAAGAGTTCAGAGTGGAAGCAGACCCCTTGAGGCCCTAGTTCCTTGTTAGGCTATACTGTCTTTCACCCACAGCATTCAATCCACCAAAAATAAGAATTCCTAGAATTTGACACGTTACGTAGCTCAATTGATCTTACTTTTCATGACAAATACCAAAGGATCCAAGGTTTTATATACTGTGGGAACAAATGACCAAAAGATGAGTCTGGGCCGTCAGACTTGACTAACGAGACTAGTTCTGGAAGACACTAAGTGTTGTGACAATTCAAGCACTGGGTCTTCTCCTGTTGCACGCACAGAGTGATTACTCTATAGCAAACTCCAAGACATTTTTGCATGATAGCTTCTTGAGTTTGGAAAATTTGAGGCATTTCAATTAACATTCGACAATTACGAAATTTCGATTCCAAAAGAGAAAGAGGAAGTGCAGAAGGAGAATATTCACAAGAATTCAATGAAATGTGAAACTCCTAACCTTGTTAATTTGAGTTAATCGGCAGGAGTCACAGATAATGCGGCCCGGTTCGATGAAATGACACTCGGTGGCTGGTCAGAGCCGGCGAGGTTGCACAGCGGAAGGGGGAGGGAGAGGGGGAGAGAGAGAGAGAGAGAGATGGCGAGGGAGAGGGAGAGACAGCAAGCAATTTACTGATCAGCCATCGAAGAGGGTTGCTACTTGCTAGCACCGGAGGGCTAAGACGATCCCCATTAGCCATTGAACAAAAACTTTCAGAGAAAATTGATTTATCTGAAAAATAATTTTCTTTAAAATAGTTTCCTTTGTATTCCTTGCCGTTGGAATGATAATAGGTTCTGGATCTGACTTAAATTCATCAGATTTGATCCAAATTAGAAGATTTAAACCCAATCAAATGAGATCCGATAAATTTTAAGTGGGTGTGGGTTTAAGGGACATAAGTCGGGTTGGGTTTTGGGTCTGAAAAATTCAGACTCAAACTCGATCTGAGATCCATTTAGAACATATCAACTTTTTTTTAAAAAAAAAATATAGTAAGTGTAATTGGTTAAAGTAACTCTAAACTTGTAAATTCTAAAGCCACTATGATTTTTGCTAGTTGTAGAATAAGAACGATTTTATTATGTTTGTTTAAAATTTGATAGACTTGATCTTTGTAGTTTGTATTAAAATATTATTTTTATTATGTAAGACGCAAGTAAGAACCGAATTAATTATGGTATATGTCATTAGAATTTTTTTATTAAATATCATGTCTTTTAAATTCAATTATTTGTCATTAAAATGTGGTAATTGATGTTGCAACGTGGAAAGAATAATTTTTAATGTGAAAAACAGTTAGAATCTGTGGTCCCACCAGACCTACAGGTCTATGTCTGAGTCCCATCTTTCTAGATCCAACAGGTGTGGGACCAGTCTGGGTCTAGAATCAAAAAGTTAAATTGATCTAGATCCAAGTGAACCCCATCCGAATTCGATACATTGCCATCCCTACCTTGGAGTATCATCAATTGTGCTCCCTTACGGAGTTACAAAGACAATATCAGCCTTTACCAAAGAATTTAAACAAAATGATACCATGAGTTTGTACATATAAAATTTAGGAATGTGGTGCAACCGAATACCCAAAAAAATTATAATGTATAAAAAAGAGTGAAACTCTATTCAGTGGGAGTATTTATACTCCATGAAGTATAGTCTCGTTTGTCAATTTCTGCAGTCGAGACGAAAGACCTCAAGCCAGTCAACTTTGAATTGTAATACCATGTTAAATAATGGTACGAAAACACGCATGAATTATTCAACCATGCTCACTTTATGTAGGTGCTAGTTAGCTAAACGAATAAAGTATCTTGAAATTTTTATTTATGACGCTAAATTCTGATAGAAACCTGAAGTGAGCATGATTCAAACATGGCAATTAATTCAACCATAACCATATCAGACATACCTCGTTAAGCTGCGAAAAACGAGCCTTGCATCTTTGTCCTTGAAAATGAGTGCAGAACACATAGGAATTGAATAATCCATGTTTTGTTGCATGGCCTCCTATTCCAATTGGTAACCCCTCCAAGCTACCTTTGTAGCTATTGAGCACGGAAGACATTGTGGCTTGATTATTTAATTGATTAATCTTTTGTTTTGCGAAAGGAAATAAATTATTAAACATGAACAATTTACCGATATCAACAACATACATCTTAATGGAAGATATAGGGATGCATATGTAATTTACGTGTTGTATACTTTATTATATATACAAGGCCAGACTCCTAGGTTTGGGTGAGTTATGCATTCACTAAATCTCACATGGTATCAAAGCAGCAAAGAGTTTCCCAAACTCTTCGCTCCTAATTAAAAAATTTTTCTCTTCTCCTCTATCTTCCACTGCTAGGGTTTTATGTTGCTCGCGGTGCTGCCTTGTCCCACACGCAATGCCCCTTGCCCCTTCTCTCGCTTTCTCTATCACTTTCCATGGTTTCTCTGATGCCTGCCAATGAGTCCATTCCAGCCTCGCTAGTCGTGCGCCGACCTCCACCAGTTACCCAGACATCTCCTGCAGCTTCTTCGTCTGTCATTCACTTAGCTCCTGATGGTCTCAGGCTCGCTGCTCTACCGATGTCCCATCCTCCTCGGTGATCTCTCACCCTTTGCTGTTCTTTGCCTGGAATTCGACTCCACTGTCGATGCTTCCAACGACTTTCATGGAGGCCGATTCATCCTTGATGGTACTGCCCTTAATGGCGCAATTATATGCATCCTAGCCCTTCTCTTCAGCGGGGTTCACTAACCCAACGTGGCTCTCGACCCTCAACCCACCACTGGATGTGCTTGGGGTTCTGCGGCTGTTGCGCCCGCCCATTTGTACAGTGAATGTCACGATTTACGTGACCACAATCTTGGCGCCTGTTAATGATTTTTTGCTGTGGCATACCCAGTTCACTAGTTTCATCATCATGCATCCACCATATGGGATGCTCGATGGTTCCATTGCTTTGCCGCTGTCTTATGTTCCTACGATTCTTGACACCACTTAGCTGAACACTGGTTATGCATATTGGCTTCGTGTTGACTAGCTGGCACATGCCTGGTTGTTTGCTACAATTTCTAAGGATACTTTGATCGAGGTACGTGATTTGTCTGATTCTTTACGAGTGTGGCAACGCTTGGAATCAAAGATTTAACATGGCTAGTTTGGCAGTGCTCTTGATCTCAAGTGAATGCTCACCAATATTTGTCTGGAAGCTGATCAGACCATGGATTCCTCTTTGAGATTCACTAAGACTATTGCTGATTCCCTCACTATAATTCAATCTTTTATATCGAATCTTGAATTGATTCAGTTTACAACTGTCGTGTTATCTAAGGATTATGATTCATTTGTTATTACTATTTCTGTTGGTCCTGGTTCTACCTCATTTGATGATTTATGGTCTAAACTGCTATTTTATGAACAATATCTCAATTATAAGAAAGATCGTAGTACTGTGGCTGTTCATCAACCTTTTGTTGCCACTACTGGAGATACTCAAGGTCAAAGGGGTGCTAAAGGGAATGGTAATAACAAAGGGAATCGCAATAACTGTAATAAGGGTGGTCACGATCACAACAATCAGAACAACAACAAAAAAACCTCCACCCAGAACGCTCAGTCTCAGCAGACTACTTCTAGGGTGCGTGCCAATAGGTACTATTTTATATAATGCAGATGCTTCACCGTTTAGTACTTATTGTACACCTGTTCTTGTTAGTAATCACTCCTCTGCAAGAATTAATCAATCTGAGGGGATCTTAGGATCTCATCATAACATTGTCTATTAGATTTATCATGCTCCTGGCTACTTCGCAATGAACTGTCCAAACCGCCAAGCTCCTCATTCCCAGTCAACATATGCTACCTTCAATCCTGTGTCTGTTGATGAACATGTTTGGCACCTTGACTCAACTGTGGCAGCTCATTTGACATCTGATGATGGTTAGTTACTCTTTAAGTCCATTTACTCTAACAATGTTGTGGTTAAAGTTGGAGATGGTACAATACTTTCCGCTGCTCATACTGGCACATCTGTCCTCCATAGAAGTCACCGACTATTAACTCGCAAAAATGTCCTTCATTTTCCTAAACTTCAGCATAGCTGACTTTTTGTTAGATAGTTGTGTCGGGATAACAATTATTGTGTTGTGTTTAACTCTTCATGTGTTTGTGTCCAGGACAACAACACGAGTGATTTTCTTTTGTAGGCCTCTAGTTCAGTCCAGTTCCTATTCGTACACCAGCCGTCACTATTCTTGCTAATGCGCTACCTTTGTGGTACAGCCGACTTGGTTCTTTACTATCAAGGCGGGAACATTAAGTTGAAAGGATGCTTAAATGCCAATTGGGGTAACCCGAACGAGTCCAGGTCAACATCAGTTTATGTCTTCACCCTAGGTAGGGGAGTCATATCATGATGCAGTAAGAAGCATGACTGCAAAGTTCTGTCGACTATGGAGGTAGAGTATGTCGCATGTAGCCTAGTCACACAGAAGGCAATGTGGCTTAGGAGTTTCCTTCAGGATCTTAATCTCACTCCTATAGTTGATGATCCTGTTGACGTGTTATGCGACAACACATTTGTCATCTAGGTCGCTTAGGATCCGAAGTTTCATCAAAAGACCAAGTACATCAAGAGGCGTTATCACTTCATGCGAAACACCATAAAGACAAAGGAAGTTGTCATTAAATGTATATCCATTAACAAGATGATTGTTGATCCGTTAACTAAGTCGATTCCTAGAGATGCTTTTAAAGTTCATGCACGAGTTTAGGACTTCATAGGGTTTAGTTTTTGGATGAATCTTGCTATGCGACAGATGCGTTCTTCTTGTAAGTAGCATTTATGCAATAAAGATTGATGCTTCTTTTTCTAACTGCTTTGTGATTTATTGTTATTTGCTAGGCATGTCTCTTATAGGCAACTTGCCATAAAGCTTAAGTAGCGAGAATGATGAGACTGAATTATATTGGCACTAAGTGTGCAATATTAATTACTCGTATTGGAAGTGCATGAATAAAATGAACATGGTCGCTTTAGTGAGTCTAAGATGAGACTTAAGGAAATTGAAGCCTTAAAAAATCGAATCTTGAGTGTCAAGATTAGCATTTAGTATGTTAATCTAGTGGCTTATGTTAAATTTTTTGGTGAAAATCTATACTGGCGATTCACATGACATATAAAGTGATGAGCCTAGTTACATAAAAGTTATGTCATGACACACATCTCATACTGTTTGTGCTTAAAAGACGACTCTTTATAGAGTGACAATTGACTTTCCTATCTTTTGTCATTGTGTGATCCTATGAATGATGACTCTTTGACTTGAAGCTAGAATATGAAGTCGAAGTTTGGTGTTGCTACTTTAATGTGTTTCTTAAAGGCTACGATATATACAGTTCAACAAGAATAAGCTAAGAAAGCAGTTAAGTTGAGATGTAATATCATGAGTGTTTTAAAAAAAATATATCCATCTTCACCATATCAGCCCGGATGATTATATTGAGTATATAATCATATGATATATCATATGGCATAAAGGGATTAGAAATGCCACTGGTGATGTTTAGGATGATTTAGAATATCGTATTTGGTAAAAGTGTTGTATTAGTTAGATAGTGACTTAATATAATAATGTTGGTTACTTGCTGGTCACACATCCTACACCTCGTACGAAGCGTAAAGAGTTGTGGTTTGTGAAGAGCATGTTACTTGTGGCCTATGTGGGCGAGTAGGAGCTGTTGGCCAACCGTAATATTATTAGGGTTGACGACCGCTTAAGCCACTGTGGGGTGGTAACCCTAGTCGACCCAAACCTATATAAGGAGGCTTAGGGTGCTGACTCAATACACATTAAACCCAGTGATCTCCAATTCTTCTCTCCCTCTCTCTCACGACCTCCCTACCATCTAGTCACCATCTTCTAGCAACATTCAAATTGTGTGGGCTATTCCGGACGACCTACTCTGCATACAAGGTTAGTCCTTTGTTTTCCTTCACTATCAATGTGAGAATGTCAGGCACGGACACAAACACAAACACATTCCTATCAATGTTAGGTTGCATAAAAGATGTGCTTTAAGTCCATTCCTCTTTGTCACAACTGTAGTGAGTTCTCAAAAATGATTCAAGATAACATACCAAACACGTAAGGTCTTAAAAATCGAATCCTCTTCCGTGGATGTCTCAGATTTACCCTTGTGGCTTGTTTGGAATTCCCTTCCCCCACCCCTCGTTAAAAAAAAAAAAAGCAAAAGGAAAAGCTGTAAAGAAGTGATCTGTGATCACATCAAAGATTAGGGTAGAAATGTGTCTTAACTAGCAGCCTATTGCCTCCCTTTACACCAAGGAAAAAGTGGCTAGAAATCACTCGATTTCTAAACTGTAGATTCAAGCAAATCGACCGCTAAGAGGTTAAAAACAAAGGAAAATGTAAGAATATCATTTTCCTGACCCCTTTGTTTCTTAGGAAAAAAATTTCTGGACTTCCGTGTTCATGTAACCAAATTAAAGCATCATTCTAGACTTAATTGAGTTTTCCAAATAAGCATTGGGATATTCCTCCTCCTTCTAACATCAAGAAGCCATCTTCAATGTAGGTACAAAAGAAAAGACATACGCATCAAATGCAAAGAGAATTTCTTTAAGCAAAATAATGGAACTATACTACAAGATAGAATATCCAGAGGGTACAGTTCCATCAGCAGTGTCAAAATCTTCGAATAGAGGCGCTTGGGGTAGCTACTGAAAACTTCACTGAAAGCAGAATGTGTGGCAAAAGAGGTTATGGTACTGTTTACGAGGGATTCATGTCGGATGGTATTGCAGTTGCTATTAAGAAGTCTAAAGCAGTGGATCTAAGACAAAAAGAGCAATTCATTAATAGAATTATCATACTCTCTAGATTAACCATCAAAATGTAGTGCGGTTTTTGGGATGTTGTTTGAGACACCAAAGCTATTGCATTCCAAGAATCTCATGGACCACCTGTCTGAAAATCATAGTAGAAACTGCTAGAGTTTTAGCGTATTTACACTCTATACATTCTCTTCCAATCATTCACAAAGACATCAAACCCAAAAACATTCTCTTATGTGATAACTACTCTTCAAAGCTTTCGAATTTTCATTACTCAAGATTGGTTCCTAAGGATGAAGACAAGATTGACACGCTAGTTTAAGGAATGCTAGGCTATTTAAACCTAGAGTATCTACAAACAGGCCAATTGATTGAGAAAAAGTGAGGTATACAGCTTTGGAATAGTCCTCACAGAGCTCCTTACAGGGCTAAAGACCATTTCCTTTAAAAGGGCTAATGAGGTATGAAGCTTGGTAAATTACTCTCTCTCGTTGACAAATGAGGATAGCATTTTGGAGCTTCCTGACAAAGGAAAGATGAATTAGAATAATGTCAAGGAGATAATGGAAGTAGCCGAGATTTCAAAAGCATATGTAGCAATCAAAGGGGAGGACAGACCAAAAACGAAGGAAGTAGCCAGGGAACTAGAGGGCCTATTGATAATGTTAAAGTATAAACGGGTAATAGATAACTTGCACATGGAAGAAACTGAATACTTCCTCAGTGAGTGTCCAATGATCATTATGGAAGTAGCATTCAAATATCTATGTACAGTGGCGCGATGAATGGTTTCATGGCATTGGATATTGGGGCTAGCATATGAGTTTATGCAAACCTGACCTATTTACCATCGGTATCATCAATAAAGCAGCTTTGCTCATTGTTTTAGATTTTTTTAGACTATTTGTTTCCTCTTGTGCTAATGTACTTTATTTTCGTTTCTTAGTGAAAGAAACAAGCATGTTTTGTTCAAGGATATATGCTCTAATATTGTAGCAATTATAGAGTTCAAGGTTTAAAGATTAAGCATTCCCTGATATGTAGAGATAATTTTGGAAAAGATTTTTGGTTACAAAAATTGGATAATGGCTATGCAAAAGAATTTGGCCTTTAATGACCAAAGATCCTAATTCTGATAACATATGATGATTCACCCTAAAATTTTAATAGGAAAAAGAAGAAAAAGAAAACAACATGACTAGTTACTTAAATTTTGTGCTCACTCCAGTTTTACTACTGGCCAGATTGATCATAAGGTAGTTTAAAAAGATAAATTTAAAAAAGTACCAATTCACATGTTCCTACAAGAAAAAGAAAACACTGAGCAAAGAAATAGATTGACTGCATAGATGTAATGTTAAGGAAAGTAAAAACAGCATAACTAATTGGACTAAGGTGGGTGCACATATTGTATTACAAGCTTTGAGCTTATCAAGAATAAAAGAATGAGGGAGAGAAGGAAAGAATTGTTTTCTATATTAATGATCTTGAATGTACAGCAGCTAGCTATTTATATAAGATTAAGAGTTGCTAGCTACTTCCTAACATGTATGGATGGAGGGAAAATTAGTTTCAATTGAAGTAGCTACAACAGAATTTGTTAGATGCTTAACAAACTGAGCTAATACCATGTAAATATCCTCAACACCCCCCTCAAGATAGGATGGGGTAGAAGCACAATGATTGTCCATACCCAGCTTGGAGACAATCACAGATTGCTGAGCTGAGGCTACAGAGAAGTGGGAAGATAAGCAAGTTGTAGCAAGCCTTCAAGCACTTTTTCACAAGTAAAATGGCAATCTATTTCAATGTGTTTAGTATGCTCGTGAAATACAGGGTTTTTGGCAATCTGAAGAGTGGACTAGTTGTCATAATGAAGAGTGACAGGTTGCAAATCAGACACCCAAAGTTCAGATAAAAGTCTGACCAACCAAGTTACTTCAGCTGTTGCTTGAGGCATAGCACGGTGGTCAGCCTCAGCTGAGCTTTTGGAAACAGTAGGTTGTTTTTTTGATTTCCAACTAATGGGAGAAGTACCCAGTAGAATCGTATATCCAGTAACAGAGCTTCTTGTACTAGGACATAAAGCCCAATCACTATCAGAGAAAGCCTTGAGTAAAAGAGGACCATTAGCATTGAGGAGAATGCCTTGCCCAGTAGTACCCTTCAAATAGCGCAAAGTATGTTCAAGTGCAATTATGTAAGAAGTGCAAGGAGATTGCATGAATTGACTTAATGTTTGCACAGCATAGGAAAGGTCAGGACGAGTGTGAGTTAGAAAATTAATCTTGCCAATAATAGTCCTATAATAAGAGGGATCCCATCCTCAAGAGTCAGTTTGCAGTGCAAAGGAAGAGGTGTAGCTGCATGCTTTGAATTAAGAAAATGAGTTTGCAGCAACAAATCATATGTGAACTTCCTCTGGGACAAGGAAAGACCACTAGGCAAAGGAGTGACCTCAAACCCTAAAAAATAATGGAGATGATGCAAGTCTTTAATACCAAATGTGGAATGAATGTGCTGTTTAAGGGTTGTAATATCATCAATATTAGAACCTGTGATGAGAATATCATCAACATAAACAGTCACAACAGTCATATGAGAACCAGAATGCTTCAAGAAGATAGAATAATCATTTTTGGATTGCATATAGCCTTGTTGCTTAAGGAAATCAGTCAATTTGGCAAACCATTGCCTAGAAACCTGTTTAAGACCATATAAAGACTTTTGAAGCTTGCAAACTTTGTTTGGGGGGGGGTTGGAATACCTTCTGGAATCTTCATATAAACCTCTTCATATAATTCACCATGTAAGAAAGCATTGTTAACATCAAGTTGAAAATCTACCAATGTTTGTGAGCAGCAAGAGCAAGAAGGATTCTGATGGTTGTCATTTTTATAACAGGGGAAAAAGTCTCAGTAAAATCTATGCCTTCATGCTGAGTGTTCCTTCAAATGACTAATCTGGCTTTATACCTTTCAGTAGAACCATCAACCTTGAGCTTTACCTTGTAAACCCATTTACTACTAATGGCTTTCTTACCAGCTGGGAGATGAACTTCAGTCCAAGTGTTATTGACCTATAAGGCTTGAATTTCAGTCTCCATAGCCTAAACCCACATGGGATCAAGTGATGCTTGCTTATAGGAAGTGGGCTCATGAATGGAAAGAAGGGCCTGAGAATGAGCTGGGGAAACAGAGGGTAATTAATTGAAATGAACAAGACTACAGAAAGGTTTAAGAGAAGAAACAACAAAAGGGTTAGAAAATGTGGATACTATACTGGAACAAATATAGTCTTGCAAATGAGATGGTCTTTTGATGGATCGAGCAGTCCTCCTCAAGGGGGAAAATGATCACGAGAAGAGATGGGGACAGAGAGCTGATTCTAAGTGGTACTAGGGGAAGGTGCAGTGGGCTGGTTCTGAGTGTGATTAGGGGATGAGGAGAAGGAAGAAAAAGTGGTTGAAGAGGAAATGGGAGATGAGGATAAAAGAGACGTAATGAAAGAAGAGTCAGAAGAGTCAGAATGTAAGAAAATAGGGGATGGCAAAGGAAAGGAAATAAAAGAGTCAGAGATATGATGAAATGGAAAATAGGCTTTATAAAACGGAACATCTCGACTGGAAACAACCTTCTTGATAATGAGATCATAAACTTTATAAGCTTTCTTGCCATACAGATAGCCAAGAAAAACACAAGGATTGCCTCCGGAAGCAAACTTATCTCGATTGTGTTTGGGAGTAGAGATGAAACAAAGAGAACCAAATGAATTGAGATGAGAATAAGAGGGTGCTTGGCCATATAACAGCTCATAAGGTGTCTTACAAGCAAGAGCAGAAGATGGCATTCTGTTAATAATGTAAGTTGCTGTTAAAAGACATTCACCCCAGAATCTAATGGAGATTTGGGATTGAAAGAGTAAGGCCCTAGCAGTTTCTATTAAGTGTTTATGTTTTCTCTCAACAATTCCATACTGTTGAGGTGTAGCTGTACATGATGTTTGGTGAATGATGCCATGAGCAGCATAGAAATCTAAGGCCGAGGTGTCAGAAAATTCCTGACCATTATCAGATCTGATGATCTGAACTTTGGCTTGAAACTATGTTTGAATAAGAGTGATGAAAGACTTGAGAATGGGAAAAGCATTGGATTTAGCAGCTAGAAGATGAGTTGAAGTGGCACGTAAGAAATCATCAACAATAGTGAGAAAGTATTTATATCCATTATAAGTTGAATTTGCATAAAGACCACACAAATCAACATGTAACATTTTAAATGTGTGACTAGTACAAGAAGTGCTAAGAGGACAAGAAGATCTATGCTGTTTAGCCTAATGACATGCTTGGCAAATAGAAGTAGGCTTTGACTTACAAGAAGAAATGATATTAATGTGTTTCATATGTCAAAAGACAAATGACCAAGCCTACAATGCCAAATTTCTAAAGGTGACATTTGACAAGAGAAAGAAAAGGCTGAATTATTGCTGAACTTTGAAAAGGAGGATGGGTTGCTAATCAAACTGGAAGTGCAAGACTTGTGATCCACAAAATACAGTCCATCAACTTCTTTACCAATTGCCAAAGGCTGCTTCATTGAAAGGTCCTAGATGTAACATGTACTAGGAGTAAATATCACATGTGCAGTTAACTGTTTAGCTAATTTGCTAGCAGATAACAAATTATAATGAAAGTCTAGCACATGTAGAGCATGGGAAAGAGTGAGAGAAGGAGTGAGCTGAATAGTTCCAATATAGTGGATTTTAGCTTGTTGGCCATTAGGCATAGTGATGAAAGAGTCTTGGGAAAGGGGGAAATAAGAAGAGAAACATTCCAGGTTTGGTGTAATATGATCTGTAGCACCACTGTCTATGATCCACTGTAAGCTATGTTGAATTAGTATATTCAGTTTTGATGACAACAAACCCAAGTGTAAAATGCTCTTAAGTAATGTTGCTCCAAACAAAGTTCTCCAAACAGGCATACACTGTTATTTTCAATATGCGTCTTAACTTGTTTGCTGAATGTTGAGAATAAGTCTTAAGAACAGGTCTCATACCTTGATGACTCACGCTCAAGTCAAGAACACCACCTCGATGAGTTGATTGTGTGTTAAGATCAGTTCCTGAACTCAAGCAATACAAGAACAACCTGGCAAACAGGCTAGGTGTTTCAAGGACAATCCAGCAAACAGGCCTTTCTGAACTCAAGCGATACAAGAACAACCTGGCAAACAGGTTGGTCTAGGTGGTTGGGGCAGCGTATTCGTCTTGAACAAGATGACTGGATCTACAACAAGATGTCTTGGGTAATTTAGGTTTTATTTTTTAGACTCTTGTTAATATGCCAATCTTGAAAAGTCTCTAACTAACCACTCTTGAATTGGTTGCGCTATTTGCTTCAGAACACCAAGTTTGAACAACCCTGTAAACAGGGTACCTAGGGTGTTTCTGAACTGCAACGGCCAAACCCGGTCACTTTGGAAAACTTATTTTGGTTGGCCAAAAGCTCTAATATATTTTGATAAAATTCCAAGACAGCAATTTAAGCTGTAGGAAATCTTTTGATATGAAAATCACTTGGGAGATTTGCAAAACTGATTTTGGAAAATATTTACCAAAACCGAAAATATTTCTCTCTTATCCTTTGGAAAGTGATTAATTTAAAATTCAAGCTGAGATTCTTTTCCAGGTATTTCACAACTATTTTTAAGGGGAAAATATAGTCTTTTATCCTCCAAAATCAAATCCCTATAATATTTGGAAACTCTATCCTCATTGGATCTTTTAGCCGTTGGAATTCTCTGTGCTAAGCAAAAATCTCTCTTTGCTAAACATAGCTAATTTTATCACTTCTCCTTGTTTTTGACCGTTTGATTTTTTGTTTAAAAACTCAACATTTCACTCCCATTCATGAGAGAAGAAAAAACGAGAAACATACACAACATACGCGAAAAGAGAGAAATGCAAAAGTGGTTTTTCTAGTGAGAAGAATTTTTCGAGCTAGTCTTGAGAAAAGAAAAACCGAGACAAGTTGTGTTTAAGCTGAGCTTTCAAGATATTGGCATACTAGGACCTCATTGTACCTTACATCTGCTTAAATCAGAAGCACCCCCGTAAGGTGTTTTGTAACCCTGATCTTGGATCAGAAAAGTGAGTGAGTGGTCCTCAGTCGTGTGGACTTTGGACGTGTCCAATCTGGTGAGATTTGGACGTGGTGTAACCTTTCTTAGAAAAGAAGGTTACGTGGTTGCAAGTTGTAACAAGGTGTGTTACATTTGTAACGTGTGAAGCCCGTTAGTGAAAGTGGTTAAATCCTACACGAGGTAGGTCGTGGTTTTTCACACCTCAGTTGGGCTAGAGGTGTTTTCCACGGAAAAATTGTGTGTGCTTTATTTTCGCATTTATCTTGTTGATTTTCGCCTTTGAGCAAATTGAAAACATCTGGTGCAAACAAGTCAGAAGGTTGTTTGTAATTCAAGAACAACCTCTGCAATCAGGAGGGTGTTTGTCAGTAAGTACGCGAAAATCGAACACCACAATTCACCCCCCTCTTGTGGGTAAGTACTCCTAAATTCAACAAGTGGTATCAGAGCAGGTTCTCTCACAAAAGAGCTAACACCTTGAGAGATTCTGAAGATGAGTACACCACAAGGAATCCTTGAAGGGCAATCCATTACTCGGCCACCCTATTTCAACGGCCAACATTATAGTTGGTGGAAGAATAGGATGGAGAACTATATTCAGGCAGAAGATTATGAGTTATGGATGCTCATCAAGAACGGGCCCCTTGTTCCCACCAAGGTGCTTGAAGATGGTAAGAAGGTTCCCAAGGAACCCATAGAGTTTGATGCTGAAGACTATAAGAAAATGGAAAAGAATGCCAAAGCCAAGAAGCTATTATATTTTGGCCTAGGTCCAGATGAATATACACGTATCTCGAAGTGTGAGTCAGCCCAGGAGATATGGAATGCCCTCCAAGTAGCTCATGAAGGAACAAGTCAAGTCAAACAATCACGTATTGAGCTACTCATGAGGCAATATGAGTTGTTTGATATGGGTGATCGTGAGAACGTGATGGATATGTACACACGCTTCACCCACATAGCAAACGAGCTAAAATCCCTGGGAAAATCCTTCACCACAGAAGAGCTGGTGAGGAAGATTCTAAGGATTTTGCTCGGTCTTGGGAAGCGAAGGTGACAGCCATCCAAGAAGCTAAAGACATGAACAAGATCACCCTCGACGAGTTGATTGGCAATCTTCAAACCTATGAACTCAGAAAGAACTCACAACAAAAAGAGGAGCAGAAGAAGGATCGTGGGCTTGCCTTGAAAGCACAAGAGGATGATGACTCTGACCTTGAGGATGAAGAGATGGCCTTAAAGACACGAAAGTTCAAGAAATTTTTCAAAAAGGTCAAAGAAAACAGCAGAAGAAAGGACTTCAGTAAATCCAGAAACACCCCCCGAGAACAGTTCACAGGGTGTTTTAAATGTGGCAAACCAGATTACCTTGTGAAAAACTGCCCTCTGCTTCGAGAAGAGCAGGAGTTCGAACAACCCAGAAAACAGGTTCGAAAACAACCTCTGAACACCTTAGGCAAAAGATTCTCGAAGGCTATGCTTGCTGCCTGGGGAGACTCTTCTGAGGATGAAGGTGAATCTGAAAGTGAAGCAGATGCTGTAGCTCTCATGGCACAAAGTGACTCAGACTCAGATGATGAATCCACAAATAGCTTGATTGATCTCAAGAACAAGGTACGTGGTCTCAATAAAGCAACTCTCGAAAAACTTTTGTATACCTTGATGGATACTTGTGCTGAATTGAAACGAGATGTCCGAGACCTAGAACTAGAAAATGAGATCCTTAAGAATGAGAAACTTGAAGCTGAAAGAGAAATTCTAGCTTCACATCAAACCATAAATGACCTTAGGGAGACCTTGATCTTGAACGAAGTAAAATATACCACCAATCAAGCCAAGGCTGAAAAGGAAAACCTTGAGCTTAAAGAAAAGGTCGAAGTTTTGCTTGCTGAAAACAAGAACCTGTCGGCTAAAGCAAAACGCATAGAACACGACCTTGCCACAAACAGGTTGTGGAACAAGTCCTCACAAGCCCTTGATTGGTTAAACACTCACCACAGTCAAAACAAAAAGGGACTTGGATATAAGCTTAAACGAACCGTTTACCCAATCCATAGAAAGTATGTGGGATTACCTGAAAACATTGTTTGCTTTCATTGTGGTAAAACTGGTCACTATCAATATTCATGTCCTTCAAGAAGGTATGCCATTGAAAAGAATGAAAGTATGTGAAACAAATCTGGATTAGGAAAGATGAGCTTTATTTGTCTAAAAGAATGGGACCCAAGTGGATCTGGGTTCCCAAAACTAACCCTTGATTTGTTTTGCAGGCTGAAGTGAGAGAGAACAACCCCACAAACAACCCAGCAAACAGGGTAAGAAACACCCTGGCAAATAGCTCAGAAAATAACCTTGAAAACAGGCAGCTGTGGTATGTTGATAGTGGGTGTTCGCGGCATATGACCGGAGAAAAATCAAACTTTCTCTCACTTACAGCTTCAACCGGTGGGAGCGTGGCTTTTGGAAACGGCAAGTCTGGGACAATTGTCGGTATAGGTAGCATTGGTAAAACTCTCTCCCACTCAATTGATAATGTGCACTTAGTTGATGGTTTAAAGCATAATTTACTAAGTGTGTCCCAACTGTGTGACAAGAACAATCTAGTGGTGTTCTCACGAACACATTGCTTGGTTGTCAATGCCAACACAGGAGACGTTGTGTTAAAGGGGAAGCGTCACAAAAATGTTTACAAAGTTTGTATTTCCACACTTCTCCAAAACAACCTGACTTGTTTGAGTGCTGTGAATGATGATATAATGCTCTGGCACAAGAGACTAGGTCATGCGAGCCTTACTCTTTTAAACAAACTTGTTTCCAAAGACTTGGTTGTTGGACTACCTTCCATCAAGTTTAATGATGACAGGGTATGTGAAGCTTGTGCAAAGAAAAACAAGTCAGATTGTCTTTTAAATCAAAAAGGTGTGTTAGCACTACCCGACCTCTTGAATTATTACACATTGATCTATGTGGTCCTATGAGGATAACAAGTAGAGGTGGGAAGAGGTATGTGCTTGTCATAGTGGATGATTACTCTCGATTTACTTGGACCCTGTTCTTGGCCTCCAAGGATGAAACTTTTGAGAATTTTATTGCCCTTCTCAAAAAGGTTGAAAAGAGAGTAGGACACTCATTGGTTAGCTTGAGGTCTGATCATGGTACTGAATTTGAAAATGCAAGTTCTACAGAATTTTGTAATACGCATGGTGTTGATCATAACTTCTCGGCCCCAAGAACACCCCAACAGAATGGGGTGGTTGAGCGCAAAAACCGCACCCTAGAAGACATGACTAGGACAATGCTTATTGCTAGTAGTCTTCCTAGGAACTTTTGGGCAGAAGCTTTGAACACATCATGTTACATTATGAATAGGTGTATGATTAGACCTATTTTGAACAAAACTCCCTACGAACTCTTCAAAGGCAGAAAGCCCAACATTATGCATTTTAGAACATTCGGTTGTAGGTGTTTTGTGCATAATAATGGGAAGGATGCTTTAGGAAAGTTTGATCCCAAGAGTGATGAGGCAATATTTCTCGGTTATTCCTCTCACAGCATGGCATATAAAGTCTTTAACAAAAGAACCTTGTGCGTTGAGGAAAGTGTGCATGTGCTTTTTGATGAATCTAACACTTTGAATAAGAATGGTGCACAGGAAGAAGAGTTTGAATTAGGTCTTCTCCGAAAAGAAGTGTTGCCCCATGAGAGACAAGTCAAGAACACCATGGAGACAACAGGCCCAGAAGTTGTTCCTCAAAACGGCAGGCAAGGTGAATACCAAACAGGAGGAAACACTGTTGAACCCTGTTCGGGACCATGTTCTTCAGGAACAGGCTTACAAACAGGTGCAGAAACAGGCTCAGGAGGTGTTTGTGAGCCTGATTCTCCAAATATTCCGGCTAGAGTAGAGCATGTGTCTGTGGATCCACTTACTCCACGCCCATGGAAGCACCATAGTTCACACCCCCTTGATCAAATTCTGTCTGATATTAACAGTGGAGTGCAAACTAGGTCTAAGCTTAAGAATTTCTGTGCTTTCTGTGCTTTTCTCTCTAACATTGAGCCAAAGAATGTGAATGAAGCTCTTGCAGATTCAGATTGGGTCATGGCAATGCAAGAAGAGCTCCATCAATTTGAAAGAAACAGAGTATGGCACCTGGTACCTAAACCTGCAGAGAGAACAATCATTGGAACCAAGTGGGTGTTCGGAAACAAACTGGATGAGTCAGGAACAGTCACTAGGAACAAGGCACAGCTGGTTGTTCAAGGGTATAACCAAGAAGAAGGGATCGATTATGAAGAAACCTTTGCACCAGTTGCTAGAATTGAAGCTATTCGAATCCTAATAGCGTTTGCAGCTCATATGGAAATCAAGCTATATCAAATGGACATGAAAAGTGCATTCCTAAATGGATACCTTAAAGAAGAGGTGTATGTCAAACAACCCCCTGGTTTTGAAAACAGTGAATTTCCTAACCATGTTTTCAAACTTGGCAAAGCTCTTTATGGTTTAAAACAAGCTCCTAAAGCTTGGTATGAACGTTTGTTAAGTTTTTTACTTGAAAATAATTTTAGAAGAGGCAAGGTAGACAATACCTTGTTTCTAAAATCTAAGGGGGAACATTTATTGATTGTCCAATATATGTTGATGACATTATATTTGGTGTAACTCATCATGATTTATGCAATGAATTTTCAAATATGATGAGGAGTGAGTTTGAGATGAGCATGATAGGTGAGCTTAACTTTTTCTTAGGCTTACAAATCAAGCAAACTCCAAACGGCACCATGATCTATCAACAAAAGTATATCAAGGAGCTACTTAAGCGTTTTGGGATGGAGTCGGCCAAATTCATAGACACTCCTATTTCTCCTTCAACCAAGTTGGTTATGGATGATGGGAGTCCCTCAGTTGAGAAGAAACTCTATAGGGGCATGATTGGGTCACTCCTATACCTAACCGCTAGTAGACCGGATATTATTTTTAGTGTTGGTTTATGTGCTCGTTTTCAGTCTAATCCTAAGGAAACTCACCTTAAAGCTGTTAAACGGATACTAAGATATTTGAAGCATACACCCAATTTAGCTTTATGGTATCCTAGAGGTTGCAATTTTGATCTTGTTGGATTTGCTGACGCTGACTATGCTGGATTCCTAGTTGATAGAAAGAGTACCTCAGGTATGGCTCACTTTCTTGGACCTTATTTGGTATCTTGGGCTACCAAGAAGTAACATTCAGTTGCCATATCCACAGCAGAAGCTGAATATGTTGCAGCAGCTTCATGTTGTGCTCAACTGTTGTGGATAAGACAACAGCTTAAGGACTTTGGTGTTGACACTGGATGCATTCCTATTTTTTGTGATAACACAAGTGCAATTAACATTGCCAAAAATCCATGTCAACATAAAAGAACAAAGCATATTGACATTCGACATCATTTCTGAGAGATAATGTTGAAAAGGGTTTAATTTCTATGAATTTTTGCACAACGAAAAATCAAATTGCTGATATATTCACTAAGGCACTAGCTAGAGATCACTTTGAGAGAAATAGACTGGAACTAGGGTTAGTAAGAACACCCTGAGATACCTGTTTCCAAGACATGAACTAGGTTTGGTAAAAACAACCTCTACACCCTGTTCTTTCCCCTTGTTTGCAAATCTTATTAGCAACTGATGTGATTTATGTACAATGAGTGCATACACTCAAATTGCATGCGTTTTTTTTAATTTATACAAAGAGTGCAGCATAAGGGGATGTACTAAGGATCACTGGAGCAGCTCTGCCACCCCTAGTAAAAATGAGTCAAATCAAGATCAAACGGCGAAGAACAGGCAGGTATCTTGATCGAGCGAAAAGAACAGGTACGTCCCTTGGTTGTTCGATGCATATGGGAATGTGTTTTCTTTAAACCTCCCTCCTTACCCAGGCACAGGCCTTTAATGTTCTCAACCGTTGCAAACCTAGAGATCTTTAAAAGATTTTGGGTGCTCTCTCTCTCTTTAAATGCCCTGTTCTCAGTTCTTCTTTTCACCTGACTTCATCTCGCTGAAAAGCAAACCCTGCAATCATGATTCGCCACATAGGGCGAATTGCGAACACCACCCGAGCCCATGATCTTGGCTATGGGTTTCTGCTGACAAGGGTGTTTGAGCACTTCGGGATAGCGCTCACACGGAGAGTGGCGGCCCAAATCATTGATGAGATTGGGATTGACACCCTGCTAGGGTGTGGCTATGAGATTGGCGAAGGGTCAGTCTCCAAACAGGGTCGTCGACCACCTCGACCACCTGTTTCTGGGCAACCTTCCATCAAGGTTGAGGCTGTTCTTGAGGACAATGCTCGCCTCAAGGATGAGCTCTCGCCGTCAAGGCTGCTCTTGCTGAGGAACAAGCCCTCTCCGCCAAACGCCATGAAGATTTGCTTGCCCTTCTCTCCACCCTTGCCCCCAGCATTCCTCCTCTGCAAACGAAACCACCCCCTGCTCCCTGATTGTCTAGGCTGGTCTCTAGTCTCCTCCTCCTCCTCTCTTAGTTTTGTTGTTTTGGCATTGTACTACTTTTCTTTGCAATGAAATATCTATTTGCAATGCTTTATATGCTTTTCTTGCAACCGTCCTGTTGTTCTTGCTTTTTAATGATGCCAAAAGGGGGAAGAATAGTGTAACCTATTGACAAAGTATGACAAATGAGCCTGACCTTGACTCGATAGGGTGGGTTGACCTCTAACTCCTTGTACCTACGTGGATCCCTATCAACATTCAATTTTTTTTTAATATGGACACTTGGTTTGTCATCATCAAAAAGGGGGAAATTGTTGAATTAGTATATTCAGTTTTGATGACAACAAACCCAAGTGTAAAATGCTCTTAAGTAATGTTGCTCCAAACAAAGTTCTCCAAACAGGCATACACTGTTATTTTCAATATGCGTCTTAACTTGTTTGCTGAATGTTGAGAACAAGTCTTAAGAACAGGTCTCATACCTTGATGACTCACGCTCAAGTCAAGAACACCACCTCGATGAGTTGATTGTGTGTTAAGATCAGTTCCTGAACTCAAGCAATACAAGAACAACCTGGCAAACAGGCTAGGTGTTTCAAGGACAATCCAGCAAACAGGCCTTTCTGAACTCAAGCGATACAAGAACAACCTGGCAAACAGGTTGGTCTAGGTGGTTGGGGCAGCGTATTCGTCTTGAACAAGATGACTGGATCTACAACAAGATGTCTTGGGTAATTTAGGTTTTATTTTTTAGACTCTTGTTAATATGCCAATCTTGAAAAGTCTCTAACTAACCACTCTTGAATTGGTTGCGCTATTTGCTTCAGAACACCAAGTTTGAACAACCCTGTAAACAGGGTACCTAGGGTGTTTCTGAACTGCAACGGCCAAACCCGATCACTTTGGAAAACTTATTTTGGTTGGCCAAAAGCTCTAATATATTTTGATAAAATTCCAAGACAGCAATTTAAGCTGTAGGAAATCTTTTGATATGAAAATCACTTGGGAGATTTGCAAAACTGATTTTGGAAAATATTTACCAAAACCGAAAATATTTCTCTCTTATCCTTTGGAAAGTGATTAATTCAAAATTCAAGCTGAGATTCTTTTCCAGGTATTTCACGGCTATTTTTAAGGGGAAAAGATAGTCTTTTATCCTCCAAAATCAAATCCCTACAATATTGGGAAACTCTATCCTCATTGGATCTTTTAGCCGTTGGAATTCTCTGTGCTAAGCAAAAATCTCTCTTTGCTAAACATAGCTGATTTTATCACTTCTCCTTGTTTTTGACCGTTGGATTTTTTGTTTAAAAACTCAACATTTCACTCCCATTCATGAGAGAAGAAAAAACGAGAAACATACACAACATACGCAAAAAGGGAGAAGTGCAAAAGTGGTTTTTCTAGTGAGAAGAATTTTTCGAGCTACTCTTGAGAAAAGAAAAACCGAGACAAGTTGTGTTTAAGCTGAGCTTTCAAGATATTGGCATACTAGGACCTCATTGTACCTTACATCTGCTTAAATCAGAAGCACCCCCGTAAGGTGTTTTGTAACCCTGATCTTGGATCAGAAAAGTGAGTGAGTGGTCCTCAGTCGTGTGGACTTTGGACGTGTCCAATCTGGTGAGATTTGGACGTGGTGTAACCTTTCTTAGAAAAGAAGGTTACGTGGTTGCAAGTTGTAACAGGGTGTGTTACATTTGCAACGTGTGAAGCCCGTTAGTGAAAGTGGTTAAATCCTACACGAGGTAGGTCGTAGTTTTTCACACCTCAGTTGGGCTAGAGGTGTTTTCCATGAAAAAAATTGTGTGTGCTTTATTTCCGCATTTATCTTGTTGATTTTCGCCTTTGAGCAAATTGAAAACATCTGGTTTAAACAAGTCAGAAGGTTGTTTGTAATTCAAGAACAACCTCTGCAATCAGGAGGGTGTTTGTCAGTAAGTACGCGAAAATCGAACACCACAATTGACCCCCCCTCTTGTGGGTAAGTACTCCTAAATTCAACAAGCTAGGATTTGAAGCTGAAAAACAATAAACCTTACTTGCCATCATGGCTGCACCAGTAGAATCACTTGGAACTGGAATTAAAGTCTTAAGATCCTGTTCATTCAGCATGGCAAGAAGTTTAGCATACTGATATGGAGTAAAAGATGGGGCAGACTGTTCTTGATCATTTGTTGAAATATCTGCATGTTGAACTGTAGCTACTACTCTTTTGCCTATGTCTACAGGAGCATTCCCTCTCAGCCTCTACAGTTTAAAGCACCTATCTATAGTATGACCATCTCTTCTATAGTAATTACAAAACAGAGGTATCCTTCTTAAAGAAGGTGTGGATGTCTACTGCTGAGGATACTGTTGAGTACGTTGTTTTTGAGAAGGAAAATTATTGGTTCTGTGTTGGGAAAGAACTGCAGAAGAATCTCCAAGTAATGAGGCAGAGGTTTGTAGTTCTCTTTGCCTTTCTTATTGCAAAACCATGCTCAAAGCTTGACCAATTTGTGGCATGGGATATGACATAAGGATATTCCCTTTTACCACAACATATACATCATTCAAACCCATGAGGAATTGTATTAGCTGTTGATTCTCTATCAACTTAATCATAGCATTTCCAATTGGACACTCAGAGTTAGGGCAAGTTGGAATGTTTACCAAAGCAGTATACTTATCCCAAAGAATTTTACATTTGGTAAAGTATTCTGAAACTGATAAGCTACCTTGTAAGAGATTGTTGATTTTCCTCTGAACCTGGAATACCTTGGTCCCTTGACTCTGTCCATATCGAAGCTCCAATTCCTCCCATATCTGCTTAGCAGTTGAATAGAATAACACACTAGTGGCAATGTCCTTCTTGACAGAATGGAGTAGCTAGGATATCACCATTGCATTGCAGCGTTCCCATTGAGAAATCCAGGGGCCTGTGACTGGTTTGGAACATGATCCATTCACAAACCCTAGCTTATTCTTTGAAACAAGAGAAACCTCACAAGAGCGCTTCTACTAGCCATAATTTGTACCTATGAGAGGTTCTGATGAAAGGCTGCAGTTTGAATGATCAGATGGATGGAGAAAGAGCTCATGATTGTGATCAAGAACAGCTGCCTTAGAAGAGGCTGCCATTGATGAAGTTTACGAATTGTAGATCAAGCAACAATTTGAAATCAAATTCTTCAGGAAATGAACTAGATTGATTGAGAAGACAATCGATGTAACAGGGGAAAGGGATAATCATCCACTGCTAGTTGCACTGCTGATCAAATATTAAATTTGAGCAAAATCTAGAAAATGAACCTGAAGAAATCGAGGATTGAAGCATTTCTGCTCTGATACCATGTTTCTAGCTTTGAGCTTATCAAGAATGAAAGAATGAGAGAGAGAAGGAAAGAATTGTTTTCTGTATTGATGGTCTTGAATGTATAACAGCTAGCTATTTATACGAGATTAAGAGTTGCTAGATACTTCCTAACATATATGGATGGAGGGAAAATTAGTTACAACTAAAGTAGTTACAACAGAATTTGTTAGGTGCTTAACAAACTGAGCTAATACCATGTAACTATCCTCAACATATTGATGTATAGCTACGATAGTCTGACATTAGCCCCTACAAGATGAAGAGCGTGAAGGAGAGAAGTAAGGGTCATTACCAGCTCCAAAAGGAGGTTCTAGTGCTGCTGCATAGGAAGAATTCTAGTTTAAACCAGGTTTGCTTGAATTCAGCTGCGCTCATGTTGGGGACTATCCAACACTCAACATGGGTCTCAGTTCACACTAAGATATTTTCTGAAACTTTTAGGTGTTTTTAGTTTAAGACAAAGGGAAGTATCAATCCAACTTTAAATGTCTTGAAAATAGATAAATGCCAATTAATTTTTCTTAGGATTGGCTCAAACTAGTTGAGTTTCATTTTTGTTCATGCATTTGTGTGTTTTTTTATAGGGGACAACCTTTTTTTTCCAACTTATGGTTTTTAAATAAAAAGTTGAAATAATCTCAACTTAGCTAGCAAATATAAATTTAAATAAGTTCTAAATTCAATTTCATTTGACATGGTTGCATTTCCATTACCAAATAAGTTTAGATAAAAGATTGTCATGCACTCTCAATATATCATGTTCATAAGATATTAGCTCAGTCACATATTAGATAAAGTTTGTAAGTTTATATGTAATTCTTATTTGAAATAGTGCTACGTTTTTTTTTTAAATTATAAGACCAACCTCCATTTTATGGACCATTCTAATTACAATAATATTTTCTTTATGTCTCCGAATTTTTTAAGAAAGACTAGTCTCACTCAAACAAGTTCAAATTTTGATTACCTCGAATGCAGTATTAAAAAAAAATTTAAGGGGAAAAGAAATTGACTCATAGCATACTTCCAAGTTTTTTTCTTTTTTTCCCCTTAATTTTTTATTTTTCTTCTTTTTTTTTAGGGATCTTGAGGTAAGAGCATGTACAGTACCCCATAGAGCTTTTCCAGCCATTGGAACTCTGGCATGCCATGTCAGCAAAAGTTTCACAATTCTGGAACTTGCATTCATTCATTTTTCCAACAAATGGAACTCATTTTAGGATGAATGAATTAAATATTTATTTTGAACCCACCTTATAACACATAACTATTTTTTTTAACTACTTAAATAATATTTTTTTATTTAAAAAAAGAAAAACAAATAAAAAAATACAAAATGACAAAATTTTTTGTCCCATGGGGAGAAACGCCGGTGTGTTCTCTCCCCGTATCACACGCGATTCTTGCTGGCTGGAAACTTTGCTTTCACACGCATGTCTCCCCCGGGGACCGCAACCATTTCTCGCGTGTCCTCCGCTGTGAAAGCTCTTAAATTTTGGCTCGCTCGTTTCGGGAAAGCTGCCTAGCGGCTTGCATAGCCTACAGCAAGCAAGCAGACATAGTGGCTCACGAGGGAGGTGCGGAGCCATGAGCTGGCTCAAGGCCATTTTTCCGTTTTTGGTTTTTTAAAAATTTTAATTGGTTTTTCTCTTTTTTTTTAAAATTTTAAAAATTAAGTTGTGTGTTGTATAGTGAGTCCATAAATATTATTTTATTTGATGAACCAAAGGTGTGCGTCTTGCATTGTAAGAAGGAAAATTTAAGAGCCGAAAAATTGGCTCATGGGATAATATGGAGGGAATAGGTCCTCACTTGTGAGCCAAAATTAAAACTCACCATTATGTATGCTCTAAGATGCTTGATCGAAATGTCAGAGTAAGAGATATTGAACAGCCAGGAAGAGAGAGAACTAAGATAATGAGGGAAAACCCCTATTGTATGCCTCTAATAGAGCTATTTAAAGTTGATATCATTCTGGAAAAGTGACATCCTTTCCAGCTGGTTCATGTTTACAAATTACGGCTGCAAAGGCATGCAGTATTTCCATTCAAAAGAAGAGTAGTGACTGAAAAACCGGGGCTTTTACCTCTAGTACCTCTGACAATAGTTTATCATCAGTGACTAGTCCTTCCCTTTTTTCGCCTTCTCCCATCCTATGCGCATCCCTTTATCTCTTAGTATCATATAAATCTACCCGTCTCCAACTTCCCTGCCTTGCCATATGATTCCCTTATGTTCCAAATTTTTTTTTTTAAAAAAAAAAAAATTCAAGAGTTACTAATGCCTTTCTTATGCCACTATATGTTTACCTTCTGCTCTGAATTTAAGTCGCTTTCTGGAGTTACTAATAATGGCTTCGTGTTAAAATGCTACACATTTTAGAAAATTTAAGTCACTTCCTAGCAACTAGCGCCGAATGTCAAGTCATTCGACAAGGGTGCGAGGAGAAATGTGGCAATGTCACAATTCCTTATCCCTTTAGCATAGCGGAAGGCTATGCCTTGGGTGATAACTTCATTAACTTCTATAATACCACGCATTATCTGAAGTCTGAGATGCCATTTCTGACAGGCGTTAATGATAATGCATTGTTCCTATCATGTAAAAAAAAAAAAAATCTCTCTCACTATGGTCATAGTATACTTCCCATCCTAAATATCTCCCTCAATGGTCCCTCGTGAAAAGAGACCAATGTGACCAATGATTGTTACACTTTAAGTGCGTAATTTGGATTGTTATATCAAGCTAAAAGCCAGATAGACAAATTCTTCTACTCAACCACTCATAATGAGATAACAGTAGTTGGGTCAAACACACATGCTCGATTCTTGGGCTAAGAAGCACGGACACTCTCCAGTCTCCACGACTTCACGTATCCGTGTCTGACACATGTTGGACACCGACACTCTCGTACACTCTTTGGACACTCTCAAACGCATGCAGAGCATATAGACAACATGAAGAAATTAAATCATGGTATTGATAGTTGTAGAATGCACATACTATGAACAATTTGCTATTGTTCTCATTCAAACTTGATCCTCTCAAGGATAAAGATACAAAACAAATTATAAACATATAGGTAATAGAATAAATATTTTCCAACTACTATGTGTCCATTTTACGTGTTGTATCCTACTTTTCAAAAAAATCACGTATCCGCGTGTCGGTGTCGTGTCGTATCAGTGTCACGTATCGGTGTCCGTGCTTCTTAGTTCTTGGGTTCGCCGGCCAAGCCAAGGGTTGTACGCTTATGGGCGCATGTATATCAGGTTTCACAATTGACAATGAATCCATGGTCACAAATGGTTGTATTATGGCATTATGCTGCTAAGCCTCTATCTCCAAACACGTGTTCAAGTTCAAAGCCAATCTATCACGTTATTAACCACACAAGAGTATGGCAGTTCAACCCCTATAGTTATGCTTTCTCAGAGTATATTCTTTTCAACTAAACAAAAGCAACTTATTGGTAATTGATGTTGTTGATTAGTGTCGATTGATACTTATTAGTGACATGTGCTACAAGTGGTGGTAAGTACTTATTAGTGCTAAATATTAGGAAATGATACCTGCAACATATGACTAAGTGTTGATGGTTGACGAAAATTGATGAGTGCTTATAAGTGTTGATTCACTTGGTTGGTGCTCATAAGTGCTGATAAGTGTTGATGAATGTTAATGATAATTATTTATTATAAGTCAAGAAAACAATAGGTCCTAAGTTGATGCAAAATTTTTGAATCCAAATTTCTACAAAATATGCCTGCTTACGGTGTGTTCGGCAACAATATTTTCGGTAGCATTTGGTATTTTGACTAAATCCATATACTCATTAGGTAATTTTTAGTGTTCAGTAACATAGCATTTTGACTAGTATTTCAAGTAGTGTTTAGCGCTTTAAGCAGTGTTTCTGAAAAACTAATAGTATTAACGTTTGACATTCAAAAGTAGATTTTCATATGTTTTGGTTAAAAAATATCCTTTGAAAATTTTATCGTTGGAAATTATCTATATTCTTTTATGTAAATTTATATTAATCAGCTAACCCAACAGCTAAATTTACCGAACACATTTATTTGAACTGCTCATTTAAACAGCTATCCGCTAACAGCTAAATTAGAAACGCTATCTGCTGCCTAAATAGCTATCTGCTACCTGAATCGCTATCTGTTACTTGAACCGTTAATTTTGCCAAACAGTATCTTAGTCTCCACATTCCCAATTGGGCAATTAGTTTGCAAAATTGCAGTGAAGTTAAGGAAAAAAGAAAAAAAACAATCAGTTGTGCATATAGAAATTGGAAAGACCATAGGCGCGACTATTGCGGCTGCAACGATGGTTCAAATTACCAATGCTTTTCCAATCAACGGTACCTAGGGTTGCCTTGGACACTGTTTACATCTCCAAGATATTGTCCTTTAAAAGGTCACCGGTTGAGTACAGTTCAAACCAAAAATCTCGACTTCTAGGTTCATTTCACGATGATTTCTGAATATTTCAGTTCCGGCAACAATAATAGAGAAATTAATTAGAACAAAAATCAGATAAATACAGACTTAATAAATATTACTCTTGCAAAAGTCAATGGATGTGAGGATCCATAGCTAAATGACTAAACCCATTTGAAAGACATAATATAGAAGGAAGCTACAACTAGTGATCAGGGATGATCAAACACTATTACTGTGATTGCTAATTATGTTGTATGGTTTATATTTATTTCGATAATGTAAGATTGTTAAAAATTAGTTATTTCTATTTTTATGTAGTTTACTATTTTTATGATACTTGTTTTGATTATAAAAAAAGAGTTCATTTGTATGATAGAGAAAGAGAAAAGAAGTAAGAGAAAGAAATAGAACTTCAAGAAAATTTACATCTCTTTTCTCTGTTGGAAATCTCTTCGATCTCTCAATATTTATTTAGTATGTGTTGGAGAGTTAGTAATTTTATATTACTCCCATATGGATAATATTGGCATCAAAGCATTTTGATCCTATTTGTATACGGTGAACACTAGAAGTGGTTACAAGGAGATAGGCGAATCATTTCCTATCCTTAATGTCCACTGAAGACCCTCAAGAAGAATCACAAGTGCTGATTCCATTACAATGGAACAAAACCCTCTTGTAGCCGACTTGGCTAAACAAATTGTCAGTCTTTCATAACAGATGGCATGACCTGGATTGAGGATGTTGGGTTTTATGGCCCAAAATCTCGAGTATCGGCACGGGGAGCCCATGCTGCACAGACACGGGCGTGCCAAGACGAAGAGTTGAAGTCGGAGCAAACAGCAAAGTGGCACGGGGGTGCCGTGCCACGTGGCACGGTCGTGCCCCGGCCAATTTTTTGCCGCCTTGTTTTGGCGGCTAGGGTTTGGCATTGAGGGCGATTTCTCCACGGCGGCTAGGGTTTTTTCAAGGGGGGAAAACCCTATTTTTCAGGCCCTATAAAAAGAGGGTCAGGCCTAGGTTCTAAAATACTCCATTACTCATAAACACATTGAGAGGTAAAAGTAGTTTGCGAGAGATTACAATAGAGAGAGATTGTAAGTGTGCTCTTAGATCGAATCACTGATGTGATTGTGATCGTGGTGTACTTTCCTGCTCATAGTGGATTGTTTTGGTGCTGTTGCCGTCCGTGGTTTTTTTTCCCACATTGGGTTTTCCACGTTAAATTCTTGTGTTCTTGTTCTCTTCCTATTATTCTGTTGTTTTGTTGATTGAATTTCTGATTTTCTATTGCATCCTATCGCTTCCGCTATACTGTTACTCTGATATTAATCCTAACAAGTGGTATCAGAGCCCTGGTTATAGGATGTCTTCAATCATGAAGGTAGACATTCAGAAGTTCGACGGAGAGATTAGTTTTAATCTCTGGAAGGTACAGATGAGAGCGGTTCTCATCCAGCACGGGCTGTGGAAGGTCCTGAAGGGACCTCATGTTAAACCCGAGAAGACAACAGATGAGCAATGGGCTGAAGAACAGAAGAAGCGACGTGGGTCGCTGACGGAAGACGAATGGGAGGAACTGGAGTTGAAAGCGATTTCAGCCATACAACTGTGCCTGGCACCTCACGTTCTGCGAGAGGTATTTGATAAGGTAACTGCTATAGACCTTTGGACTCGGCTAGAAGAGTTGTATATGACAAAAAGTCTAGCAAATAAGATCAGGCTGAAAGAAAGGTTATATACCTGTCGTATGGCTGAAGGTACGCCCATCCAAAAACATCTGAATGAGTTTAATTCAATTCTAGTGGATCTAGAAAGCCTGGACGTTAAAATTGATGATGAGGATAAAGCTATCCTACTTGTTGTCTCACTACCCCCTTCCTACAAACACTTTAAAGAAATTATGCTGTATAGTAATTCAGATACTATATCATTTGAGGATGTCAAGGCTAACCTATTGTCTAAAGAAAAGTTTGACCATGACATTCATGCTGATTCGGGCGAGGGATTGGCAGTCAGGGGTAGGACAATAGAGAAAAGGGGGAATGGTAACAGGAAAAAGAGCCGTTCTAAATCACGGAATCCTCATGCTAATAAAACCTGTCACTTCTGCAACAAATTGGGTCATATCAAGGCCAATTGCTGGAAATTAAAGAAAAAGAATGAGGAGAAGGAGAAAACTGCTACAGCTAATTGTGTAGTAGAGTCTGAGTCTGATGGGGATGTATTGCTTGCTACTTCGTTAGCTACCACTTCTAGGAGAGGAGTGGATGATAATTGGGTTTTAGATTCTGGTTGCATGTTCCACATGTGTCCTCGTCGGGACTGGTTTGTAACTTATGAACCTGTGGAGTCTGGGGTTGTACTTATGGGCAACGATGTTGAATGCAAGGTTGCAGGGATAGGTACGGTTCAGATTAAAACCCATGATGGCACTATTAGAACTTTGTCTAAAGTGCGTCACATTCCTGATATGACTCGTTGTTTGATCTCTTTAGGTACTCTTGAGACTAATGGTTGCAGGATCGTTATGGAGAATGGTGTCCTAAAGGTAACTAAGGGAGCCATGGTGATGATGAAGGGACTGAGGCAGGGGAGTCTCTACATTCTGCAAGGAGCTACAGTTACAGGCGTAGCTGCAGTGGGTACAGCAGATGACACGAGGTTATGGCACATGAGGTTGGGCCATATGAGTGAGAAAGGGATGACTATTATGGGGAAGAAAGGTTATCTTGGTAACGCCAGTACAGGTAAGTTAGATTTCTGTGATCATTGTGTTTTTGGGAAACAGAAAAAGGTGAGTTTCTCTAAGGCAACACACCGTACTCAGGGGACCCTAGATTATATCCATTCTGACCTGTGGGGTCCCTCAAAGGAACCTTCTTTTGGGGGTAAGCGTTACATGTTGACATTTGTTGATGATTTCTCACGTAAGGTTTGGGTTTACTTCTTAAGACATAAAAATGAGACCTTTTCTATGTTTAAGAAGTTTAAAGCTCTGGTTGAGAACCAGACTGGGAGAAAGATCAAGAAACTCAGGACTAACAATGGCCGGGAGTTTGTTGAATCAGAGTTTGAGGAGTTCTGCACAGTAAACGGCATAGCCAGGCACAAGACTTTGGTTGGGAAACCACAGCAGAATGGGGTTGCAGAATGAATCAACAGAACACTCTTGGAGAAAGCACGGTGTATGCTTTCAAATGCTGGGCTTTGGGATCGCAAGCATTCTGGGCTGAGGCCATCTCTACAGCCTGCTACTTGGTGAATCGTTCACCACATTCCTCCATTGATTTTCATATTCCAGAAGAAGTATGGTCAGGTAATCCTGTTGACTATTCTAATCTTAGGATATTTGGATGTCCTGTATATGCCCATGTGAATGATGGGAAATTAGCCCCCAGGGCTATCAAATGCATGTTTTTGGGATATGCTTCTGAATCCGAGGGGTATCGCATGTGGTACCCTGAGTCTAAGAAAGTAATACAAAGTAGAGATGTTACTTTCAATGAGACTGTTATGTTGCCTTCTGGAAAGGATTCTATTGTTCCTTCTACTGATGCAGGTAATCAGGAAGATACCACTATGGAGGTGGAGGTGGAGACCATTGCAGCTCAAGGTGGAGCTACTGAGGAGCCCAATAGGGAAGCCCAGGTTACTGAGCCTGGGACTATCAGTTCTGATCAACCTCAAGTGGAGGTTGAGCATTCTATAGCTCGTGATTGTCCTCGAAGGGAGATCAGGAGACCTGCCCGGTACAACGATGATGAGAGACTGATAGCATACGCACTTTCAGTTACAGAGGAAGTGCCTGAAGGTGTTGAACCTTCAAACTACACTGAAGCGATCACCTGCCCGAGTTCACCTAATTGGCTGCTGGCTATGCAAGAAGAGATGGAAAGTTTGCAGAAGAACAGAATCTGGGAACTGTGTGACCTGCCTAAAGGCCGAAGAGCCTTAACTGCCAAGTGGATTTACAAGAAGAAAGAGGGAATTCCTGGGGTTGAGGACGCAAGATGGAAGGCACGGTTGGTTGTTCGTGGTTGCAGCCAACGGGAAGGTATTGATTACAATGAGGTTTTCTCCCCTGTTGTTAGACATACCTTCATTCGATTACTTCTTTCTTTTGTTACACTATTTGACTTGGAGTTGGAGCAGTTAGATGTAAAAACAGCCTTCCTGCATGGAAAGCTAGAAGAGGAGATTTACATGAGGCAGCCTGAAGGGTTCACTGTTCCTGGAAAGGAATATCTGGTGTGTAAGTTGAAGAAGTCCTTGTATGGACTCAAACAAGCTCCTAGGCAGTGGTATAAACGTTTTGATACGTTTATGATTGATAAAGGGTATATACGCAGTAGATATGATAATTGTGTGTACTTCAGACAGTATGGTGATGGGACTTTTATATATCTATTGCTGTATGTTGATGATATGCTAATTGCCTCTAAAGATAAAAGTTTAATTAGCATGCTGAAATCTCAACTCAGTAAAGAGTTTGAGATGAAAGACTTGGGTGCAGCAAAGAAAATACTGGGCATGGAGATCCACAGGGATCAGAAGGAAGGTAAACTATACTTATCTCAAGAAAGGTACGTTGAGAAAGTACTGAGTAGATTCAACATGGGGGACTGCAAAGCAGTATCTACTCCACTTGCTGCACACTTTAGACTGTCTGCAGAATGCTGTTTGCAAACAGAGGAAGACATCAGTAGAATGTCTAAGGTACCTTATTCTAGTGCTGTAGGGAGCTTAAGGTATGCTATGGTTTGCACTAGACCCGACTTATCACATGCTGTAAGTGTGATAAGTAGATATATGCACAATCCTGGGAAGGATCATTGGGAGGCTGTGAAATGGATCCTTCGATATCTGAAGGGTACTGCATGGAAGGGGTTGGTGTTTGATAGAAACAAAGCTGTTACGTCTGATGTAACAGGCTTTGTTGACTCTGATTATGCTGGGGACTTGGATAGGAGGAGGTCCATATCTGGGTACATCTTTACCATGTGTGGGGGTGCTATCTCCTGGAAAGTATCACTGCAATCTATTGCAGCCTTGTCTACTACAGAGGCTGAATATATTGCTGCTACTGAAGGGGTGAAGGAAGCTACCTGGCTGAGGGGAATGATAATTGAACTTGGAGTACCACAATCTACCACTGTGGTATATTCTGACAGTCAGAATGCCATACATCTGACCAAAAATGATGCCTATCACTCGAAGACCAAGCATATCAGCGTAAAGTACCACTACGTGCGAGACACGGTAGCTGTAGGAGACATAGTGGTGAAAAAGGTGCACATTTCAGAAAATCCTGCTGACATGTTGACCAAGCCTCTACCTATAGCTAAGTTCGAGCATTGCTTAGACTTAGTAGGCGTGCACAGCCACTGAGGGGCCTGCGGGGCATAGCCCCATAGGGGGCATCACCCTTTGGGGTGAGACGACGGCGACGGAAAGTTGAAGATTGGAGATTGGAGATTTTGGTCCAAGGTGGAGATTGTTGGGTTTTATGGCCCAAAATCTCGAGTATCGGCACGGGGAGCCCATGCTGCACAGACACGGGCGTGCCAAGACGAAGAGTCGAAGTCGGAGCAAACAGCAAAGTGGCACAGGGGTGCCGTGCCACGTGGCACGGTCGTGCCATGTGGCACAGTCGTGCCCCGGCCAATTTTTTGCCGCCTTATTTTGGCGGCTAGGGTTTGGCGTTGAGGGCGATTTCTCCGCGGCGGCTAGGGTTTTTTCAAGGGGTGAAAACCCTATTTTTCAGGCCCTATAAAAAGAGGGTCAGGCCTAGGTTCTAAAATACTCCATTACTCATAAACACATTGAGAGGTAAAAGTAGTTTGCGAGAGATTACAATAGAGAGAGATTGTAAGTCTGCTCTTAGATCGAATCACTAAGGTGATTGTGATCGCGGTGTACTTTCCTACTCATAGTGGGTTGTTTTGGTGGTGTCGCCGTCCGTGGTTTTTTCCCACATTGGGTTTTTCACGTTAAATTCCTGTGTTCTTGTTCTCTTTCTATTATTCTGTTGTTTTGTTGATTGAATTTCTGATTTTCTATTGCATCCTATCGCTTCCGCTATACTGTTACTCTGATATTAATCCTAACAGAGGATCAATCTCGTGATAATTCGGAAAAGAGCAACGAAGACAATTAAGAGTCCTAGAAGTCCTAATAACAAAAAAAAGCCTCTACAGATGGATGAGGAAGAGAGACAACCCAGACCATTTAAGGTTGAAGCTAAAGTAGACAAACATCTTACGAGGGGTCTATTGACGTCGAGAATCTTGATTGGACTAATCAATTAGAAACCTACTTTACCTTATATCGGTATGGTAGGAAAGACAAGGTCTCTTCTGCATGGCTGAAAACGACAAGTCATGCCCTAACAGGTACAATTCATATTTACAAACTCATAAAAAAGAAAAAATAATTTGGGATATTTTCCAGAATCTCATTCGAAAAGGTTTTTATCCAATGGGCTATTTAAATGATCGACTGAGGCAGTGGCACAACTTACTCTAAAAAAGAGATCAATCTGTGCACGAGTATACCACTGAGTTCAGATGTTTGGCTATGGCATTAAAGATTTTGATGGAGTCTAAGGAGGTTTTCATGAATACACCTCAACATTATTACCACGAACACTGAGGCGTCACGTTACAATCCAAATAGTGTGTCTGACGCAAGCACGATAGCCATGACAATTGAAAAAAAAAAAAAAAGGTCGTGGTAAATCCCTAGATGAGCCAGGGTTAGGCTCGTCAAATACAAAAGAATTTTAAGAAGATTACGAGAATACCGAGTGCCAAAAGGTATTGTGATCATTGCAAGATCAAAGGTCATTCTAAAGATAAATGTTGGAAACTGCACCCAGAGTTGAACCTAAGAAAAGACCGAAGGTGAGATGGTGACAACAACAATTAGTCATAATGAACCTACAGCAATTGATCAAGTGGAAAGAGCAGATGTAATCTTATCACTAATGGCAAGACTAAAGGATATAGGTTTGAAGTTAGTAACCCAACCTATTGAATGAGACAGATTATTTGTTTTGAAGATTCAACCTATTGAAGCGTGTCCATTATGGACCTTCTAAAATTCTTAAGAAGATCGGAGATAATGCTTGTCGGCTAGAGTTACCTAACTATATGAACATTTACTATGTAGTTAATATTGAAAATTTAAAACCCTTTAAACCATCCATGTTGGACGATTAATTTTAAGAAGTTATCCCTTCAATGGATGATTTACACATTGACTATGAGACTCCATTCCTAGAAGAAAACGTTCTTGAGAGGAAAGTAACACAAACATAAAAGGGAGCACAAGAAGCGTTTTGTGTTGAGAAGAAAGAGCAAAAGCCAAGTGCTTCAAAGTGGGTTACTAAAGAGATGGGAAAACCCATATTTTTCCATCTCAAATTTTATGATCCAACTGGATTAGGATGCTCCTAAAGGGAGAATGATGATCAGGGACAATCAAACATTATTATTGTGGTTACTAATTCCTTGTATAATTTATACTTATTTGACAATATAAGTTTGTTAGAAAATAGTTATTTCTATTCTTATGTAGTTTAATATTTAGTAGATACTCCTTTTGATTATTAAAAAAAGCAGTTCATATGTACGGTAGGCAGAGAGAAAGAGAGAGAGAGAGAGAAAGAGAGAGAGAACGAGAAAGAGAAAGAAATAGAAATTAAAGTAGAATTTGCATCTTTTTCCTTTTTTTAAAATTCATTCTCTCAATATTTATTTAGTATCTATTGAAGAGTTAATAATTTTATATTACTCCCATACGGATCAACTCGTGCTCAAAATGGTTTATCGGAGACAGTTTACATAATAAACCAGGCTGCACCTTAAAACCTAGACAAAAGCATCCATACGTCATAATTAGAAACTTCTTAAATCTTGTAATTCTTTGGTTCTAGTTCTTCACCATCTCCAGTGTTTTCTGCTTTTTTTTAAAGATAAATCTACTGGTGCCAATAATTCCAACATTGGAGATATTGGATATTACCAATTGCAATTTCAAAAATAGCTTGCAACTCTCACATGGGGGATATTAATCTTGTATGTACAACCACTCAGTTGGGGGTAATGGAACCTAAATCTCATAAGTCTATATCACTTGACTAAATCTCGTAAGTCCCTGTTCACTTGACACAATTAAAGCATTGTTCTAGATACTCCTGAATTCCATAGCAACCCGAAGCTACCTTTACACAGTTCTAGAAAGGAAAGGAAAGGACAGGATACAAATACCAACGATGGAAATAAAATATCATATAAGAAGTTCTTTTGTCCTCAAAATCAAGCTCTCTTCTTATCGATCGTTGTTCTCGAACAACATTCTAAAGTAGAGTATTACAAGATACGTAAAAATATCAAAATTTTCATTTGTACGTACTCTACACAAATAATCATTTGCACACCATATAAATGTTTATTTAAACCAACTAACACGCACGGTCTATTTTACTATATGGGGAACCATAATATAATTTCCCAATATTATTTGGTGTTGCCATAAGTTGAGCAAATTGTTATACATTACTCCTTAGAGTAATAACGATCCTACACCAATTGCCCCATCATATTAAAATAAATAAATAAAAAAGATACAACTACTTAATCCCCAATTCAACCAGCCCCCTTCTCTCTATAACAACCCCCCCAAAAAAAATTTGTTGGCTTTTTTCGCCAGTGACCACCTCATCAGCATGATCTTCCAGGAAATCTGACGATTCTTCGGCGGAGGGTTAAAAAACGAAAATCAGAGTTAATCGAATGCTATCATCTCTGTAGATATCTTGCTTTGATTTTTAATTTGTAAATACACAACTAAATTTCTTTGAATTTCTTCTGTTGATAAGTACACAAGACTTTGATTGGTCAACGATCTTCATTGTCTTACTCTTCGAGGTTCCTTTTTTGGGTTTTCTCCCTCCTTTTTGAAATTTCGCTTCTGTGTTTGATTTTTGTTAATGTTTGGACTTTCTTAAATGTGCTTGTGCCCGATATGAAAGGTTTTAGTTTGTTCCAGAATTTTCAGTAGCAAAGGGTTTGAGTTTGAGATTTGTTCCATTGTGATGATCCTCTGCTCAGCATTGATTTCTATGCCAACATGTTTTTAAATTCATCTAGATTGATTATCACACTTCTTTGTTTTGAATTTTATGGATCCGATTTGGTGTTGTATTAAATTGTCATCTAGATTTTGCTTGTTTGAGTTTTTAGAGTTTATGATTACTATTTCTAGCTAATTAGAGATATACTATGGACATAAATGTAAATTTATTTTGTACATATAATTATAAATATCAGGCATAGGCTCCCGGGTTGGGCGGGCCATTATTCCATCAAATCACACATGGTATCACAGCCAAAGCTTCTAACCTAAATTTTCTTTTCTTTTCGGCCTTTTCTTTTTCCTCATGAAACCCTAGCCGCGGCCCCAAAAAACCCTAGCTGCGTTGGCCTTCATCTCTCCGGCAACCTAGCGGCTTTCTCATCCTCTAGCCACGCTCACAGGCACCCTAGTGGTTCTCTGTTCCTCCTCTCAGATCCTTCGCTGCATTCGGGTGATTCACGCCCAAACCTAGCGGCGCTCCTCTCTTCCCGTTGCATCGCTTCTCATTCCTCTTACATCGTCACCGTCGACTACGGAGGCAGAGGCGACGACCACCCCTCAGATGTTCTCTGCCCCTGCCTGAGAGCAGTACTGTTCTGTCCACGGTGGATGATTAGGCGGGTGCTTCCAACGCTTAGGGCTCTCACGTGTTTCCGCCACCGCCTCCTTCGCTTGTCACGCTACTGCAGTTTCTTTCTGCCGGCTTCCCGCCTCACATCGTCCCAGGTCTGACTGCGGGTTTCTCACCGTGGGCTTCCACCATGCCCACGGTTCCGATATCGCTCTTTGGTGCATCTTCAGGTGCTTTGCCTACACCACTTTGGCTTCGGTTCCCACGTCTGGCTTCTCGAGCTTATCATCTCCTCATACTAGTGGTTTGTCGCTTCTACTGTCCAATATTTGGATGGTCAATATCACCGCCTATGTTACAGTTGCTTTCACCACTGTTAATGACTACTTATGTTGGCATATTCAATTCTCATCTTTTGTTATTATGCATCAGATTAGTAGCATTCTTAACGATACAATTCCTTCTCCCTCTCCAGTTTTGTCCTATGCTAATGGTCTCCAGGAAGTTACTGGCTATCATTATTGGGTGTGTGTGCATCAATTAGTTCATTCATAGATTTTTGCTACTATTTTGAAGTACTTGTTGTGTGAGGTGTGTGATTTGTTTCATGCTTTTGATATTTGGAAGCGTCTAGAGCATCGGTTTAATACTGCTAGTCTTGCTCGTGTGCTTGATTTGAAACACATGCTTACCATTTTGTCCAAAGATGATCATCAATCCCTGGATGATTACTTAAGGACTATTAAAACCATTGCTGATTCATTAGCTGCTATTCATTCACCTGTCTCTGATTTAGGGTTGATTTAGTATACTACTACCAGGTTGCAATATTCTCCTAAGTATAAGGGATTTCTAATTGCTTATTCCATGCTACTTGGAGCGCATTCCTTTGATGATCTTAGTTCCAAATTGATCTTCTTTGAGCAATGAATCAAATTCAACAAAGAGCGTGATGTTCCCAATCATCAGGCCTTTGCTGCTACTATTGGTTTAGTTGTATCAGATTCAGCGGGCGCTGGAACTAACAGGCAAACTAACTCCACTCTAAAGGTAAGAACAATGGAGGTCGTAATTTCAATAAGGCGGTAAAGGACATTCCAACAAGAACTACAACCAGAACAACAATCACCAGACTCAGCACCACTCTAGAACTCCCGGAAGCATACTTGCATGTTTTATTTTGTGCAATTCAGTTGTTTCATTGTTACATAGTTATTGGCCTGTCTCCTCTATATGCTAACTCTTTATCTGCAGGTAATAATTAGAACGAAGGGATTTTAGGGTCCCATCTTAACCTCATTTGTCAGATTTGTCATTCCCTGGGGGATGTCGCTGACACGTGCCCGAATCGCTACCAGCCCCGTCAGCAGTTTGTGCTTCCCGCCTATGCTACATTCAATTCTGTCGATGTTTGAGAACAAGTCTGGTACCCCAATTTTACTGCGGCATCCCATATGACGCATGATGAAGGTAATTTACTCTTTAAATCCTCTTATTCGGGATTAAGTCTTGTTAAGGTTGGTAATGGTAACCTTCTACCTATTTCTAGTGTTGGCAATCTCAAGCTTCGTACTTCGTCCCGTCCTCTCAATCTTACCTCTGCCTTGCACGTTCCTCAACTTCATCATAACCTCATCTCTGTTAGGCAAGTGTGTCGGGATAATAATTGTAATGTCATTTTTAATGACTCTTATGTTCATTTTATGGACAACACCACGGGTGAAGTGCTTTTACAGGCACCTAGTGTGAGCAATGCCTATCTCATTCGTGTTGAGTCCGATCACATTCCTGCCCATATTGCTGTTAGGGAGTCTACGGATCTTTAGCATCAACATCTTGGACACTGTGGTGCTTTTGTGCTTTCTTCTTTTCGTCGATGTAATCTTATTCCATTAAACGCTAAATTTGAGAATAATTGTAAGACTTGTCGTTTGGTCAACTCACATAGACTTCCTTTTGAGTTAGTTGAGCATAGTATTGTTTCACCTTTGGAATAAATTCATTCTAACATTAGCAATCGCCTGTTTTATCACATTGAAGATTCAGATACTATGTCTCTTTTATTGATGATTTTCTCGATTTACTTGGATTTATCCTATGAAACAAAAATCAAAAGCCTTTACTCATTTTTGTAATTTTCAAGCGTTGGTTGAAAACTTGTTTAACTGTAAAATTAAAATGTTTCAAAGTGATGGGGATCTGGAATTTGACAATTCGCACGCGAAACCTCACTTCTTAAAACACAACATTTATTTTCGAAAATCTTGCCCTGCCACACAATAGTAGAATGGGATTGCTGAACGTAAAAACCAGCATCTTCTAGAAATGACACGTGCTTTCCTTATGGGTTCATGTATTCCTACATCTTATTGGGTTGATGTAGTATATGCTGCTGTTTATACCATAGACTGGTTACCCACACCCATTTTGCAAAACAAATCTCCTTTTGAAGTCTTATTTAAGAAGACGACTGACCATAATTTTCTCAAACCTTTTGGGTGTGCTTGTTTTCCAATTTTTGTGGATTCTTCTTCAAATAAGCTCAAACCGAGATATGTTGAATGTGTTTTCTTAGGGTATGAACCTCATTATAGAGGTTATCATTGTTTGGATCCTAAAACTGGTCGTGTCTACAAAAGTCGTGACGTTTAATTTCATGAGGCATTTTTTTCCTTACCCTACATTATGCCACTCACTTCCTCATGTGTCCAAGACTTCCATCTTTGATCCTAAAGACATTATAAGTCTCACCTTTACCTCCACAGCTTCAAACCCCATCCTTAGTGTGTCTTAGGATCATCCTTTTCTCATAGCTAGGTCCTCCCTATCCCTTATCTCGATGCCCTTTTCTAAGGTTCCCACGTCCTCTCGTCCTTCGAGTCCCATACCTATTGATCATGGTAGTTCTTCCTCACCACCGGTTCATGCTCATAGTCCTTCTAGTGTGCCCCCTTGTGCTCTTTCCTCTGAGTCGGCTCCGTATGTGTCTTCTTCCTGACTTCTCCTATTTCCGCCTCTGCGCGTTTGGCCCTTCTCCCACCAACATCCACCTTATGCAAATCTAGTCCAAGTTGGCCATTGTTAAGCCCAAACGCTTGATATCCTTGTCTGCTAGCCTTGCTGAGGTTAAATAGACCACCTTCAAACAAGCTTCCCAACATTCCAAATGGCGGGAGACTATGTCCGAGGAGTATAATGCTTTGATTGATAATGACGCATGAAAATTGGTACCATCCGAACCAACACAAAACTTAGTCAGTAGTAAGTGGGTTTATAGGGTTAAATACAAATATGATGGCACTGTGGAAAGATAGAAAGCAAGATTGATTGTCCTGGGTATAATGCTTTCTCTTGCTGTTTCTTTTAATTGGTCTCTTCATCAACAAGATGTTAAAAATGCCTTTCTACATGTTCATCTAATTGAGGAAGCTTATATGAAACAACCGCCTAGTTTTGTTCATCCTATAAGCCTCACTATGTTTGTTGTCTCAAAAAGGCCATTTATGGGCTGAAACAAGCCCCTCGTGCTTGGCTTCACCATTTCACCAGTTTCTTACTGTCTCATGGTTTCACCTATAGCATGGCTGACCCTTCCATGTTTGTTTATCGCTCTGGTAGTCGTAGTTTGATTCTTCTTCTTTGTGTCGATGATATCATTCTCACTGAAAGCACCACTTCTCTGTTGCATTCCTTCATTGACATTCTGTCTTGGCACTTTGCAATGAAGGATCTTGGTGACCTTCATTACTTCTTGGGCCTTTAGGTGGTCCATTCCTCTTTTGGCATTTTTCTAAAGTAGCAAAAATATGTTCATAATTTACTTCACAAATTTCAACTTCAGATTGTTAAACTTGTTAAGACACCCTCTATTGATCGAACCGCCCTCTCTCTTTATGATGGTGACCTACTAGCAGATTCCTCCTAGTACAGGAGTATGGTAGGTGCCTTACAGTATTTGACCATGACTCCACCTAATATTGCATACAAAATTCCTGCTATTTCTCAATTTATGCATGCTCCTCATACCACTCATTTGCTTGCTGTCAAGTGCATTTTCAGGTACTTTCAAGGTACTATGAATCAGGTCTCTTCCTTCGCACTTTTGTTGATGCCTCCATCATCATTGCCTACTCTAATGCGGATTGGGCTAGCTGTAAGGACACTTATCAGTTGACTACCGGCTATGTGGTATACCTTGGATCCAATCTAATTGCCTAACACTCCAAGAAGCAACCTACGGTATCCAAGTCCTCCACCGAGGTTGAGTATCGTGCTCTTGGCTACACTGTTGTTGAAACAATTTGGTTACGTAAGCTTTTATTTGATGTTGGCACCTCCATTACCACACCCACTTGCCTATGCTGTGATGATGTGAGTACTACATACGTGACTGTCAATCATGTTCAGCATGATCGGAGCAAACATATCGATGTGGATTATCATTTTATTTGTGAACGGGTTACTCATGGAGATCTTATAGTTCGTTATAGCCCTACTGGTTTTTAGATTGCTGATATTTTTCCAAAGGATTTGGCTTCTCAACAATTTATGTATTTAAAATCCAAGCCGTTCGTGCATCCCATGATCAGCTTGAGGGGGCATAATAGGAGATATATTAAGGATATAAATGTAAATTTATTTTGTACATATAATTATAAATACCAGGAATAGGCTCCCGAATTGGGCGAGCCATTATTCCATCAAATCACACACCAGCCATAGTGATTTGATTGCTTTGGATTTTGTTGAAATGAATTTTTCATTTCCTTCATTATGATTTTTGTTGTTTGATGAGTGTTCTATTAGCCACTTGAACTTTTGGATCCCTTTTTTATTGTGATGAGGCTTTGGATAATTGTAGAGTTTTTGAGTTAAGTTTTGTTAATCCATGAACTCTTTGTTATATGCTTGAGTTTGAATACGTATAATCAAAAATTGGTGCTATTGATGACTTTTTACATATCGGTAGTGTTTGGTTGGAGGGAAAATGCTTCTCTTGAAAAATAGTTTTCCAATTTTTCATTGTTTGGCACAATAAAAAATGAGAAATCATTTTCCAAGGAAAATAATTTTTCACCCAATGGAGGAAAATGATTTCCATTTTAAGAAGATGGGAAGTTGATTTTCCTCATTCAACTCTTTAATGATATGGTCAACTAAAATTTATTGCAAAATTTGATTTCAATAGTTTGGATCGAAACTTGACCATCCGATGAAAAAGATTAAAATAAATTTAAATCTAAATTTTCATCTCAAGTTTCTTTCATTTGATCGACATTTATCTCCACCATGATAATTTAATTGATATTTTTTGCCACTAAAACATTTCAATCGACTTGCCACTGAAACTGTAACGCCCTCAAAATGCTAATGACATGATTTATGGAAAGTTGCAGTGGAAGACCTAATAATAGAAGGCGCTCCCACCGTCCTAATAAGGACAAGGCTCATTGAAAGCATTTAATCTTGCAACTCATGTTCACAATCGCAAAATCTATTAAACTGAAATACTTCAAGAGCAAAGTCGATAATAGTTCAACTTCAATACCATCGACTTAATCATACCATGTGCTAACTCGCACTCCACACTATACAAGTATATTGCATATAGATCCAACTTGACCTTGAGGTCGATCCCAACATTCATGATATGTTGAATCCACTGTGAGCATCTATTGACTTCCAAAAGGGCTTGCTAAATGGAAAAACACATGATACTTTATCACCTAAAATGGAAAACATGAAAACAATTCGAAAATGTAAGCAAAAACTCAGTACATGCATTCCTATATTGTAAAATGAGCATAAAAACACTGTTGATGGGTACCCATTTTTTGCAATTCATTTAGTTCGCAATAATAATGAAAATGAAAGTAATATGAAACTAAATTGCTCATTATTATCTGGATATGAACCCCTTACAATGATATGATCTATACATAGGTATACACCCGTTAATCCAATCAAGAGTTGGTCTGAAGCCGCACGGGTAAATGATGGGCTAACACTCTATAGATGATAACTGACGGGGTCACAAGTTAAATGGCAAATCACTATATAAACTGATTCATTGATAAACTTATTAAGAGTTGTAACTTGATAAATATGTTCTACTTTTTGAAGATACAGGCAATGGATGTACCTTGAGTCTTTAAAAATGCCATCTCACTTGATAACACTTATACATGATGGAGAACGATAACTAGGTCTCGACTCTATTTCATAAATGTCATTGTAGGTATGTGTAGTTAGTAAATGATCCTTACTCGCATAATTGAGTAAGTAAAAGTATGTATAATCGAAATTGAGTAATTAAATGGTATACATAACTTGGGTATTTCAATATAACTTCAAAACTGAATTAACAAAAGTAATTAAATTCGACGTAAAGTAAATGAAAGTAAAATAGCCCACAATAAGATAAATGAGATTACAAAGGAAAAGACCTTGATGGTGACAATTGAGAGAGTGGCTGTAGCCTTTTCTAAAATAGATTGCTGATACGGGTTGAAGGCTCGCTGATGTATAGCTTGGTTTAAGATACCAACGAGTACATTAGATTGGCTTAATAAATACATTTGATATATTCTGGATTGAGTAAGTAATAAAGGTTTGAGGCCGAGAGAGATATATCTTAGCTCAAAATAGCATAAACTGCAATAACTTGATCTAATAAATATGGTTTCTGAGTCACAGCTTTCCCCACTTCTCATATTTCATTCATAAATCCATTAGATATAGAATTCCACACCAAATGAATCATTGAACTCAATAGAAGTTATTAATCTCACTAAACGTAGTATTTTCTTTGTAAAATCCATAATTAATTTAAAGCTCATAAATAAACTCCCAAATTGTATACTTGTCTTCTTCTTTCTTATTAATCAAGCTAAAAGCTCCATGAAAGTTCATGAATATTTATTTCTCCCTTAAATAACCCTACTTGGCCCATAATGCACAAAATCAGTGCATGATCAATCTCAATCTTTATTATTGCTCTTTTTACACAATTACTCAAAAGTTTTAAAAAATCGCCGAACTGAAAATACTCAACCAAAATTCATGAAATCTTATAGAAAATTCAAAAATAATGTGGACAATCTACAATAAAATTTTTAGAATTTTCCTCCAAGTATGCACTGCGTAGAAATGGCAATAACAGCCCAATTGCACCAAAGTAGGTTAGTTCACTTCAAAACTTCATAACTCTCATTCTTGACCTCAAATGAAGACTTAAAGCCCCAACATGAAAAGATTAAGAAGTCTCAAAAAACTTTCATTTGCAACACAAAACATGATTTTTACAAGAGAATTCCCAAAATGGGGCTAAAACGCAAGTGTGTCAGTTTTGGTCTATTCTGTACAGTTTTGGTAAAACGATCATAACTTTTTTCAAAAACCTCAGATTAAGGCGATTCAAAAGCCATTTGAAAGCTAACACACTAAACTATCTATCCACCAAAAATAATAATTTTCCCATGGGTCGATCATTACCAGTTTAATCCCGAAATCTGCCATGTTTTTCTGAAATTTTTAGCCTTCACTGTTTTAGCTTTCTCTTCTTTTGCACATAAATCCTCACTTGAAATCATTCCAAATCACCACAATCAGATATAAAAAGATCATTTAAGGCCTCATATACATAACCCATATCAGAATCACAACAAATGAAACAAGCAAGCTTGGATTCAACTTTCATGATTCAACTCATTTAATCACACTTCTAATTCATCGCCCACAGCTTTAGACATCACAAAATACAATAAAAACTACATAACAACCATAACTTGGTTCATATAAACATAAGACATACTTAAACAATCAATAAAACTCAAAAAAAATCTGTGGGTTGAGGTTAGGGTTACCTCACTTGGATGCTTGAATGATCAACTTGGGGTTGTGCTTGGGCAGGGGAGGGGGCTGCCTTGGCTGGGGGAAGGCCAGGGGTGGCAATGGGTAGGCGGTTGGTGGCTGACTGGTGGCTGAAAAACACCAGGGTAGCAGCTGGAGTGGGATCGTGGCTAGAGAAAGAAAGAAGAGAGAGAGATGTGTGTGTGGTTGGATTTGCTTGAAGTTGTCTTGTGATATATCTCTTATGCTTGGCTTATATTCACCATCCAAAAGAAGTTTTTCCTAATTACTAATTAGGCATAAAGATGGTAATTAACTAAGTAAAACAAGTGGTAACTTGTTGCGCCTAAAAAGGGCTTATATGGTTTGGTCTCGGGAAGGAAAGTACACTGTATGTGATTGAATTTTCGTAGCTTGAGATTAAATTTTTGCAAGGTTATAAAAATAATAATAATAATAATCATAGTAATAATAATAATAACAATAATAATAATAATAATGATAATAATAATAATTTCTTAAACCATAATTATTGAGGCCTACTATCGATTCACCCGATATTTAATCAATCAACGAAACTGAAATTTACAATCAATGAAACTTGAATTGTAAAATAGGACCCAAATGAAATATCTCCCAACCAGAATGATTAAATACGATAAATGAAGGTGAAAAATTTTAAATAACATAATGGAATTCATTCGATAAATAAATTGAGTGTAATTGAATTAATAAACATGATTTGGTTAAATAAATAACCATGACAAATTAAATCAATAAACATGATTAATTAAAGGAAAAAACATGATTAAATAAATAAATAAATAAATAAATATGATTTAAATAAATAAATATAGGTTAGGGTCGGGTTATTACAACCTTCCCCCCTTAAAGAGTTTCGACCTCGAAACTTATGAAGCTTGTTCACGTATGCAAAACTGCCTCAAATATCAATAGTTGGTTTTCATTGCTTCCCTCCAAAGATGTATGATTAGCAGAAAGTGCATAGCTGCTTAATCCTGCGATCGAGTATTTACATCCTCAGTAACTTCACTGGCTCAATTACTTTGGTTCAAAATTGATATTCTCTTTGAAAGAAATGAACCTTATTACTAGTAAGGAGGTGCTCACTACTGGTTCATCACCTTGTCCACTAATGAAAACTGTTGTATACCCTAATAAGTACTCTGATATTATTACGAGCTGTAAAATACGTTATATACGTGTTCAGGTTCAACAGGTAGGTGCAGTCAACAAGCTACAGGATTTAACCTTTCAATGAATCATAAAGCCCCACGTAACTAGTCCCTAATTGTCCTTAGATAGTCGGTCTCTTACTACCTTAACTAGAAAAGCCTTTTGAAATACTTCATAACCCATCTAAGACTTTGGTTATTTCTTTGTTTTGCCAGCACAACTCTTTTGTCGACCTTGTATTACCTCAACATGTACTTGAATTTTCCCTCTCAATGCTTGCTTGGGTTAGCTCTGACCTTATACTCAATGTTTCTTCTGGCTCACTCCAATATAATTAAACAGTGCTTGAGATTATGCCCTCGTCAAAATGTCCTCATCTGATATTCCTAATGCATCAGATGATTTCCCCTCATCAAACTACTCAAGGATCTGCTCCCGATCGATAAAGGGCAATGAAATGACCATGGTTAGGGATGAGAGTGATGAAATTCTTAGCCAAACGAATCATTGCATACAAAAGAAATGAACAATGAGACTAGAAAAGGCAAATAAAGGAAAGATTATCATGGGGTGGTTAGAATAAAGATAACCATAAGTGTATCTCGAATTCTGAAATACAATGCCACAAGAATTGTGGTTTATAAATATGGATCATGACAATAAATAATCAACTAAGGAAAAAGATGACCCGGTTATACTCGGGTTTAACTGATGAATTGGAAATAAGATGACAAGCAACAGAGCTTCAATTAGGCGACTCTATAGCCACAAGCAGCAAGATAAGTACAATAGATAGATGGGACAAGCAATGTGCAACAAATAGATAGATAGATTGGATAAGCAAAGTGTAATCGATAGATAAATGGATTGGATGAGCAAAGTACCAATGGATAGATAAATAAATTGAGTAAGATACAATAGGAACATGCCTTTACTCATATGAAGCCAATTTGAGTACAATAATAAGATTAAATAGGGAATACGGAAGTTTATTTATCAGAATGTAAGATATATGTGTGGGAGTTGAAGTTCAAAATAAAGAGAGTAAGGGGATTATGACAGTTGCAATTAACCACACCAATGAAAGTTGAATTATATTATGAATTCAGAACAAGTTATACGAGCTTATCATTATGAATGAATGAGATGTCAGGTAGATGTGTGAATTAGCTCTCAACGGTATGGACTACAACTCATGATCATAAAATAAAGATGGTGAAGGTTGAGAGCACTGGAATATGGACAACCATATAAGATTGAATAAAAATGTATTGCACATTCAACAATGGGTTTGTAATGACATGGAAGATCACGCTAGTAGGAAATATCGGGTTGAAATGCAGGGGAGATTAAACAATATTGGATAGTATCAAGTTTTGAAGATGAGACAAGCAAACAATTTCAAAAATTACTATAAAAGGGCATTCTTGCAAAAGATAAACAGTGGTTGCATGGCTTAGGTGTGATATACGGACCTAAAATCATTCCTAGAAAAAACTTCTATTATGGGCAGTTAATCCCATTAATCATTTATTTAAGGTATAGGGCACTTGTTTTTGATAGTGATCTTGTTCAACTCTCTGTACACGGTACACAACAATAAGGTTCTGCTTTCCTTCTTCACACATATAAGAATAGGGTTTCCCACGGTGACGCACTTAGTCAAATAACTCCCTTTTATAACGACTCATCTTACTAAATATTTAGTTCTTTGAACTCTACTGGGGGTCATATGATAGGGGCTCTGAAAATGGATTGAGCACCTAGAACTAGGTTGATCTGAAAATTAATGTTTCGTATGGGAAAGCAGTCCTGAAAGTCCTCAGATAAAACATCTCTAAATTCACAATCTGTAACTATGGATATGTATATACCGAGTGTGGTTGACATATAACTAATATTCAATGCATTGCTGACACGATAACTCACTTGCTTGCACAGTATAATTAGGGCAGAAATAGGGTTCTTCTTCTCTCGGTCCTTAAAAACACACGTCGAGTCTTTCCACATTTCTCAAACTAGTGTCAAGATCTTTACAAGTCATCTTCTATAAGTACACAGTCAGTTCATGCCCATACTGACAACAAGGTCTGTCAATCAAACTGGATTGAATGCTCAATGAATATGTTTCCAACAATACTAATAGAGACATATTTATAAAAGATAACACATTCAACTGCTTACTGGTCTCAGTAAATTTAAAAGATAGGGGGATGATCTAAAGTGTGAAGAGATGTAATAACACCATGAACTCTCGCAAAGATATTTCTTTATTGGTTATAAAGGAGAGGCATGTAAGCTAAATGAATTAAAGGGCGAAGATTCGCAATGAAAGAGGTAACGCATATAAATGACCTATATATACAAGACATGCAGTTTATTCATGATGGTCATGATAGTAAAGTAAATGAACGATGTTATGAAGCTGAGAGGGAGCATTAAGTACTGAAGGTGAAGAAATCTAACAGATTACCAAAGAGGCATTTGAAAAGTCATACGGTACCCGTACATGAGTAAATTGATGAAGATGAGGGTCCACACTACCAGAAGGAAAATTTTATTCATCTGGTGTTTGAAAGGCCAATACGTCAAGATGAAGCAGTCAGTCTTATGACTGAACATGATGACATCCATCAATAACACCTTTTGCAGTAAATGAAAGTCATAAACTTCAAAACTGCAGGCAGATGGATATAGCACAAATCGTTGTTTATCATTAATAAGGTAGGTTGTACTAGAAAAGAAAAGATTACCAAAATAACTTGAGTAATGACATGCAATAACGGCCATAGAGTAGTATGCCAATATGACGTTACGGTGCTATAAAAATACAAATGATATGGATACATTTAATTGTTGAAAAGGCGTTTAATGACTGGGTCTAAAGCAACCAAAGGCTTTGTAAGCAATAAATGAATAGTGCCCAAAAAGAAGCAAGGATTTTAAGTAGGTGACAGTAAAAATATGAACATAGTGGTGATTGAACTGTAAGTAGAATGGATCAAATATACTTGGGAAGAATTGCAAATCACACAGTAACGTATACTGGAGGTCATTATAGGCTCTATTATGAAAATAGAGAATTAAACGGTTATGATTGTTAGGGTTTGAATCGCCTATAAGAAAGGTTGCTCAGATGTGTTTGAAGAACTTCCCACAGATCACATATGAGAATTTCCATAAACATTTATTACAAATAAAGAGAGTGTTACTGGCAAAGAAATGATGCTTCTGAACAATTCGAGGTAACTAGGACAGAAATAAATCAATGACAGGAAGTAACGGGAGCATTGCTGATGTAAGGTCTTAGTGTCAAGACTAGATAATTCCTATCTATGGTAGCTTAATCTTACTCGTACCACACATATAATGTCAAGTAGCACACCATAAGCTATTAATTATCATCGCCATACATAGGCACTCATTGTAGTGTTTATCTCATACTGGTTCACCTCAAAGATATTGCCCTATAAGGCATTTCCTTATCTACAGGTTTACATCTAATATGACACTGTATTAATCCCTTAAGAAGTTGCAAATAGCCTCCCCACATCAGGTTTTAACCATCACTATATCCAAGATCAGGTATATTAACACACCTCAGTAAGCCTATCAAATCTTGAGGCAAAACGGACAAAGTTCTGCCTAAAAACTGACTAAAACCTCGACTTAAAGCCTTACAATAGATACCTGAAATGGAGAGAAACACTTCAATAGCTCAACAGCAGCACGCGCAGAGTTCATAACTCAACGAGTCACACTCCTGGAGTGCGCGATTGCAAAAATTTAAACAAATAAGAGAAATAAAACATACAATACAACTCTCAGATAAATGAGAGCACACCTTACTAACAGATGACCCAAATAATTCCATACTTCACTTTGCTAATGCTTGAATCTCAGGATATTACCAAATGATTGAGTCACCCAAATGAAAATGGTTCCTCCATATATGCCCATACATATGAACTTACAGTCAATAGCTCATTTAACTGGTCCAACATAACCCATATACACCTTGATAACTAACTCATAAACACTTGATAGCTCACAGTCACCCTTAAAACCTTGACTCTTATACCAAATCTATAACGCCCTCAAAATGCTAATGACATGATTTATGGAAAACTATAGTAGAAGACTTAATAATAGAAGGCGCTATCGCCATCCTAATAAGGACAAGGCTCATTAAAACTATTTAATCCTGCAACTCATATTCACAATCACAAAATCTATTAAACTGAAACACTTCAAAACCAAAATCCATAATAGTTCAACTTCAATACCATCGACTTAATCATACCATGTGCTAACTCACACTCCACATTACACAAGTATATTGAATATAGACCCAACTTGACCCTGAGGTCGATTCCAACATTCATACTATGCTGAATCCTCTGTGAGCATCTGTTGATTTCCAAAAGGGCTTGGTAGATGGAGAAACATGTGATATTTCATCACCTAAAATGGAAAACATGAAAACAATTCAAAAATATGAGTAAAAACTCAATACATGCATTTTTGTATTGTAAAATGAGCACAGAAACACTGTTGATGGGTACCCGCTTTTGCAATTCATTTTGTTCGCAATAACAATGAAAATGAAAGTAATATAAAACTAAATTGGTCATTATTATCTGGATATGAACCTCTTGTAATGATTTGATCTATGCACAGGTGCACACCTGCCAATCTGATCAAGAGTTGGCCTGAAGCCGCACGGGTAAATGATGGGCTGACGCCCTATAGATAATAACTGACGGGGTCACAAGTTAAATGGCACATCATTGTATAAACTGATTCATTGATAAACTCATTAAAAGTTGTAACTTGATAAACATGTTCTGCTTTCTGAAGATACAGGCAATGGACGTATCTTGAGTCTTTAAAAATGTCATCTGATTTGATAAATATGTTCTGACTTGATAACACTTATGTATAATGGGGAACGATAACTAGGCCTTGACTCTGTTTTATAAATGTCATTGTAGGTATGTGTAGTAAGTAAATGATCCTTACTCACATAATTGAGTAAGTAAAATTATGTATGATAGAAATGGAGTAATTAAATGACATACATAACTTGGGTATTTTAATATAACTTCAAAACTGAATTAATAAAAGTAATTAAGTCCGATATAAAGTAAATGAAAGTAAAATAGTCAACATTGAGATAAATGAGATTACAAAGGAAAAGGCCTCGATGGTGACAATTGAGAGAGTGGTTATGACCTTTTCTGAAATAGGTTGCTGATACGGGTTTAAGGTTCGCTGATGTATAGCTTGGTTCAAGATTACAATGAGTACACTAGATTGGCTTGATAAATACATTTGATATATTCTGCATTGAGTAAGTAATAAAGGTTTGAGTTCAAGAGAAATATATCTTGGTTCAAAATAGCATAAACTGCAATAACTTGGTCTGATAAATATGATTTCTGAGTCACAACTTTTTCCACTTCTCATATTTTATTCATAAATCCATTAGATATAGAATTCCACCCCAAATGAATCATTGAACTCAATAGAAGCTATTAAGCTTACTAAACGTGGTATTTTCTTTGTAAAATCCATAATTGATTCAAAACTTATAGACAAGCTCTCAAATTATATACTTGTCTTCTTCTTTTTTATTAATCAAGCTAAAAACTCCATGAAAGTCCATGAATATTCATTTCCCCCTTAAACAACCTTGCTTGGCCCATAATACACAAAATAAGTGCATGATTAATCTCACTCAATCTTTATTATTGCTCTTTATACAATTACTCAAAAGCTTCCAAAAATCACCAAACTCAAAATACTCAACCAAAATTCATGAACTATTATAGAAAATTTGAAAATAATATGGAAAATTTACGATAAAATTTTCAGAATTTTCCTCCAAGTATACGCTGTACAGAAATTGCAATAATAGCCCAATTGCACCAAAGCAGGTTAATTCATTTCAAAAATTCATTCCTTTTACCGTTGACCTCAAATGGAGACTTAAAACCCCAATATGAAAAGAATAAGAAGTCTTGAAAACTTTCATCTACAACACAAAATATGATTCCCACAAGATGGTTCCCAAAATGGGGCTAAAACACAAGTGTGTCAGTTTTGGTCCATTCTGCACAGTTTTGGTAAAATGACCATAACGTTTTCCACAGACCTCGGATTAAGACGATTCAAAAGCCATTTAAAAGCTAACACACTAAACTATCTATCCACCAAAAATAATAACTTTCTCATTGGTTGATCTTTACCAGTTTAATCCCGAAGTCTGCCTTGTTTTCTTGAAATTTTCAGCCTTCATTGTTTTAGCTTTCTCTTTCTTTTGCACATAAATCCTCACTTAAAATCATTCCAAATCACCACAATCAGATAGAAAAAGATCATTTAAGGCCTCATATACATAACCCATATCAAAATCACAACAAATGAAACAAGCAAGCTTGGATTCAACTTTCATGATTTAACTCATTTGATCACACTTCCAACTCATCGCCCACAACCTTAGACATCCCTAAACTCAATGAAAATTGCATAACAACCATCAATTGGTTCATATAAACATAAACCATACTTAAACACGCAATAAAACTCAAAAAAAATCCATGGGTTGAGGTTAGGGTTACCTCACCTAGATGCTTGAATGATAGAGTTGCGGTTGTGCTTGGGTAGGGGAGGGGAGGGGGCTGCTGTGGCTAGGGGAAGGCCAGGGGTGGCGATGGGTGGCGAGTTGGTGGCCGAAAAATACCAGGATAGCAGCTTGAGGGGGGTCATGGCTAGAGAGAGAAGGAAGAGAGAGAGGTATGTGTGGTTGGGTTTGCTTAAAGTTGTCTTCTAATTTATCTCTTATACTTGGCTTATATTCACCCTCCAAAAGAAACTTTTGCTAATTACTAATTAGGCATAAAGATGGTAATTAACAAAGTATAACAAGTGGTAACTTGTTGGGCCTAAAATGGGCTTATACGGTTTAGGTTCCAAAAGGACAGTAAACCATATGCGATTGAATTTTCGTAACTTGAAATTAAATTTTTGTAAGGTTACAAAAATAATAATAATAATAATAACGATAATAATAATAATAATAGTAATAATAATAATAACAATAACAATAATAATAATAATAATAATAATAATAATAATTTATTAAACCATAATTATCGATGTCTACTATCGATTAACCCGATATTTAATCAACCAACGAAACTGAAATTTACAATCAATGAACTTGAATTGCAAAATGGGACCCAAATGAAATATCTCCTAACCGGAAAGATTAAATACGATAAATAAAGGTGAAAATTTTTAAATAACATAACGGAATTCGTCCGATAAATAAATTGGGTGCAATTCAATTAATAAACATGATTTGGTTAAATAAATAACCATGACCAATTAAATCAATAAACATGATTAATTAAATGAATAAATATGATTAAATAAATAAATAAATAAATAAATAAATATATATAGGTTAGAATTGGGTTATTACAACCTTCCCCCCTTAAAGAGTTTCGTCCTCGAAACTTATGAAATTTTTTCATGTATGCAAAACTGCCTCAAATATCAATAGTTGGTTTTCATTGCTTCCCTCCAAAGAGCTATGATTAGCCCAAAGTGCATAGCTACTTAATCCTATGATCGAGTATCTAGATCCTCAGTGACTTCACTGGCTCAATTACTTTGGTTCAAAATTGATATTCTCTTTGAAAGAAAAGAACCTTGTTACTAGTAAAGAGGTGCTCTCTATTGGTTCATCACCTTGTCCACTAATGGAAACTATTGTATACCCTGATAAGTACTCTGATACTATTATGAGCTATAAAAACGTTAAATACGCGTTTGAGTTCAACAGGTAGGTGCAGTCAATAAGCTATAGGATTTAACCTTTTAATGAATCATAAGGCCCCATATAACTAGTCCCTAATTGTCCTTGGATAGTCGGTCTCTTACTACCTTGACTAGAAAAGCCTTTTGAAGTACTTCATAGCCCATCTAAGACTTTGGTTATTTCTTTGTTTTGCCAGCACAACTCTTTTGTCGACCTTGTATCACCTCAACTTGTACTTGAATTTTTCCTCTTAATATTTGCTTGGGTTAGCTCTGACCTTATACTCAATGTTTCTTCTGGCTTACTCCAATATAATTAGACAGTGCTTCAGATTATGCCCTTATCAAAATGTCCTCATCTAATATTCCTAACGCATCAGATGATCTCCCCTCATCAGACTACTCAAGGATCTGCCCCCGATCGACAATGGGCAATAATATGACTATGGTTAGGGATGAGAGTGATGAAATTCTCAGTCAAACGAATCATTGCATTAAAAAGAAATGAATAATGAGACTAGAAAAGGCAAATAAAGGAGAGATTATCATGGGGTGGTTAGAATAAAGATAACCATAAGTGTATTTTGAATTCTGAAATATAATGCCACAAGAATTGTGGTTTATAAATATTGATTATGACAATAAATAATCAACTAAGGAGAAAGATGACCCGGTTATACTTGGGTTTAACTGATGAATTGGAAATAAGGTCAGAGCTAACCCAAGCCGCAAGATAAGTGCAATAGCTAGATGGGATAAGCAATGTGCAATAAACAGATAGATAAATTGGATAAGCAAAGTGTAATGGATAGATAAATGGATTGGACGAGCAAAGTACTAATGGATAGATAAATAGATTGAGCAAGATACAATGGGAATATGCCTTTACTCACATGAAGTCAATTCGAGTACAATTATAAGATTAAATAGGGAATGCAGAAGTTTGTTTATCAGAATGTAACATATATATATGGGAGTTAAAGTTCAAAATAAAGAGAGTAAGGGGATTATGACAATCGCAATTAACCACACCAATGAAAGTTGAATTACATTATGAATTCAGAACAAGTTATACGAGCTTATCATTATGAATAATTGAGATGTCAGGTAGATGTGTGAATCGGCTCTCAACGGAATGGATTACAACTCATGATCATAAAATAAAGATGGTGAAGGTTGAGAGCACTGGAATGTGGACAACTATATAAGATTGAATAAAAATGTATTGCACATTCAACAATGGGTTTGTAATGACATGGAAGATCACGTTAGTAGGAAATATCGGGTTGAAATGCAAGGGAGATAAAACAATATTGGATAGTATCAAGTTTTGAAGATGAGACAAGCAAACAATTTCAAGAATTACTATAAAAGGGCATTCTTGTAAAAGATAAACTGTGGTTGCATGGCTTAGGTGTGATATACAGACCTAAAATCATTCCTAGAAAAAACTTCTATTGTGGGCAGTTAATTCCATAAATCATTTATTCAAGGTATAGGGCACTTGTTTTTGATAGTGATCTTGTTCAACTCTCTGTACGCGGTACACAACAATAAGGTTCTGCCTTCTTTCTTCACACATATAAGAATAGGGTTTCCCACGGTGACGCACTTGATCAAATAACTCCCTTTTATAACGACTCATCTTACTAAATATTTAGTTTTTTGAACTCTACTGGGGGTCATATGATAGGGCTCTGAAAATGGATTGAGCACCTAGAACTAGCTTGATCTGAAAATCAATGTTTCTTAGGGGTAAATAGTCCTAAAAGTCCTCAGATAAAACATATCTAAATTTACAAACTGTAATTATGGATATGTATGTACCCAATGTGATTGGCATATCACTAATATTCAATGCATTACTGATACGATAACTCGCTTGCACAGTGTAATTAGGGCAGAAATAGGGTTTTTCTTCTCTCTGTCCATAGAAACACACGTCTAGTCTTTCCACATTTCTCAAACTAGTCTTAAGATCTTTACAAGTCATCTTCTATAAGTACACAATTAGTTCATCCCCATAATGATAACAAGGTCTGCCAATCAAGCTAGATTGAATGCTCAATGAATATGTTTCCAACAATACTAATAGAGGCATATTTATAAAAGATAGCATATTCAACTGCTTACTGGTCTCAGTAAATTTAAAAGATAGGGGGACGATCTAAAGTGTGAAGAGATGTAACAACAAGATGAACTCTTGTAAAGATATTTCTTTATTGGTTATAAAGGACTGGCATGTAAGCGGAATGAATTAAAGAAAGAAGATTCGTAATGAAAGAGGTAAGGGATATAAATGACCTGCATATATAAGACATGCTGTTTATTCATGATGGTCATGACAGTGAAGTAAATGAACAATGTTATAAAGTTGAGAGGGAGTATTAAGTACTGAAGGTGAAGAAATCTAATAAATTACCAAAGAGGCATTTGAAAAGTCATACGATAGCCGTATGTGAGTAAATTGATGAAGATGAGGGTCCACACCTCCAGAAGGGAAATTTTATTCATCTAATATTTGAAAGGCCAATACGTCAAGATGAAGAAGTCAGTCTTATGACTGAACATGATGACATCCATTAATAACACCTTTTGCAGTAAATGGAAGTCTTAGGTAGGCATATAAAATTCAAAACTACTGGCAGATAAAAATAGCACAAATCGTTGCTTATCATTAATAAGATAGGTTGTACTAGAAAAGCAAGGATTACCAAAATAACTTAAGTAATGACATGCAGTCACGGCCATAGAGTATTATGCTAACATGACGTTATGGTGCTTTAAAAATACGAACGATATGGATACATTTAATTGTTGAAAAGGCGTTCAATGATTGGGTCTAAAGCAGCTAAAGGCTTTACAGGCAATAAATGAATAGTCCCTAAAAAGAAGCAAGGAGTTTAAATAGGTGACAGTAAAAATATGAACATAGTGGTGACTGAACTATAAGTAGAATGGATCAAATATACATAGGAAGAACTGCAAATCACACAGTAACGCATACTAGGGGGTCATTATAGGCTCAATAAGACTCTCAAATTCTGGAGCAAAATGGACAGAGTTTCGCCTAAAAACTGACTAAAACCCAGGCTTAAAGCCTTACAATAGATACCTGAAATGGAGAGAAACACTTCAATAGCTCAACGGCAGCATGCTGGAGTTCATAACTCAACGGGTCACACACCCGGAGTGCACAATTGTGAAATTTTAAACAAATAAGAGAAACGAAACATACAATACAACTCCCAGATAAACGAGAGCATGCCTCACTAACAGGTGACCCAAATGGTTCCACACTCCACTTGCTAATTCTTGAATCTCAGGATATTACCAAATGATTAAGTCACCCAAATGGAAATAGTTCCTCCATATATGCCCATACATATGAACTTATAGTCAATAGCTCATTTAACTGGTCCAACATAACCTATACACACCTTGATAGCTAACTCATAAACACTTGATCGCTCACAGTGGCCTTTAAAACCTTGGCTCTGATACCAAATCTGTAATGCCCCCAAAATGTTAATTACATGATTTACGAAAAATAGCAGTGGAAGACTTAATAATAGAAGGCGCTACTGCCGTCCTAATAAGGACAAGGCTCACTAAGACCATTTAATCTTGTAACTTATGTTCACAATCACAAAATCTATTAAACTGAAACACTTCAAGACCAAAGTCCATAATAGTTCAACTTCAATACCATCGACTTAATCATACCATGTGCTAACTTGCACTCTGCACTACACAAGTATATTGAATATAGACCCAACTTGGCCCTGAGGTCGATCCCAACATTCATGCTATGGTAAATCCACTGTGAGCATCTGTTGACTTCCAAAAGGGCTTGCTAATTGGAGAAACATGTGATACTTCATCACGTAAAATAGAAAACATGAAAACAATTCGAAAATGTGAGCAAAAACTCAGTACTTGCATTCTTGTATCGTAAAATGAGCATAGATTCATTGTTGATGGATACCCGCTTTTGCAATTCATTTAGTTCATAATAACAATGAAAATGAAAATAATATGAAACAAAATTGCTCATTATTATCTGGATGTAAACTCCTTGTAATGAAGTGATCTATTCTGAATTAAGTAATAAAGGTTTGAGGCCGAGAGAGAGATATATCTTGGTTCAAAATAGCATAAGCTGCAATAACTTGGTCTGCTAAATATGGTTTCTGAGTCACAACTCTCCCCACTTCTCATATTTAAATCCATTAGATATAGAATTCTATCCCAAATGAATCATTGAACTCAATAGAAGCTATTAAGCTCACTAAACGTGGTATTTTCTTTGTAAAATTCATAATTGATTCAAAGCTTATAAATAAGCTCCCAAATTATATACTTGTCTTCTTCTTTCTCATTAATCAACCTACAAGCTCCATGAAAGTCTGTGAATATTCATTTCCCCCTTAAATGACCTTGCTTGGCCCACAATACACAAAATGAGTGCATGATCAATCTCACTCAATCTTTATTATTACTCTTTACACAATTACTCAAAAGCTTCCAAAAATCACCAAACTTAAAATACTCAGCCAAAATTCATAAAATATTATAGGAAATTCAAAAATAATATGAAAAATGTATAGTAAAATTTTCACAATTTTCCTCCAAGTATACGCTGCGTAGAAATTGCAATAACAACCCAATCGCACCAAAGCAGGTCAGTTTACTTCAAAAATTGATAACTTTCACCCTTGACCTCAAATGGAGACTTAAAACCCTAATATGAAAAGATTAAGAAGTCTCAAAAGACTTTCATTTACAACACAAAGCATGATTCTCACAAGAGGGTTCCCAAAATGAGGCTAAAACACAAGTGTGTTAGTTTTGGTCTATTCTGTATAGTTTTGGAAAAACGACCGTAACTTTTTCAACAGGCCTCGGATTAAGGCGATTCAAAATCCATTTGAAAGATAAAACACTGAACTATCTATCCACCAAAAATAATAATTTCCCATGGGCCGATCATTACCAATTTAATCCTGAAGTTTGCTGTATTTTTCTGAAATTTCTAGCCTTCACTGTTTTAGTTTTCTCTTCCTTTTCCACATAAATCCTCACTTGAAATTGCTCCAAATCACCACAATCACATATAAAAAGATCATTTAATGCCTCATATACATAACCCATATCAAAATCACAACAAATGAAGCAAGTAAGCTTGGATTCAACTTCCATGATTTAACTCATTTGATCACACTTCCAATTCATCGCCCACAACTTTAGACATCCCTAAACTCAATATAAATTGCATAACAACCATCACTTGGTTCATATAAACATAAGCCATACTTAAACAATCAATAAAACTCAGAAAAACTCCATGGATTGAGGTTAGGGTTGCCTCACTTAGACGCTTGAATGATAGAGTTGGGGTTGTGCTTGTGCAGGCAAGGGGGCTACCGTGGATAGGGGAAGGCCAGGGGTGTTGATGGGTGGCTGGCTAGAGACTGATTGGTTATCGGAAAACTCCAGGACAGTAGCTGGAGGGGGGTCCGTGGCTAGGGAAAGAAGGAAGAGAGAGAGATGTGTGTGTGGTTGGGTTTGCTTCAAGTTGTCTTGTGATTTATCTCTTATATTTGACCTATATTTACCCTCCAAAACAAGCTTTTGCTAATTGCTAATTAGGCATAAAGATGGTAATTAACTAAGCAAAACAAGTGGTAACTTGTTGGGCCTAAAATGGGTTAATACGGTTTGGGCCCGGAAAGGAAAGTAAACTATATGCAATTGAATTTTCGTAACTTGAAATTAAATTTTTGCAAGGTTATAATAATAATAATAACAATAATAATAATAATAATAATAATAATAATAATAATAATAATAATGATGATGATAATAATAATAATAATTTCTTAAACCATAATTATTGATGCCTACTATCGATTCACCCGATATTTAATCAATCAACGAAACTGAAATTTATAATCAATGAAACTTGAATTGCAAAATGGGATCCAAATTAAATATCTCCCAACTGGAATGATTACATACGATAAATGAAGGTGAAAAATTTTAAATAACATAATGGAATTCGTTCGATAAATAAATTGAGTGTAATAGAATTAATAAACATGATTTGGTTAAATAAATAATCACAACCAATTAAATCAATAAACATGATTAATTAAATGAATAAACATGATTAAATAAATAAATAAATAAATAAATATAATTTAAATAAATAAATATAGGTTAGGGTCGGGTTATTACAACCTTCCCTCCTTAAAGAGCTTCGTCCTCGAAACTTATTAAGCTTTTTCATGTATGCAAAACTGCCTCAAATATCAATAGTTGGGTTTCATTGTTTCCCTCCAAAGAGGCATGATTAGCCCAAAGTGTATAGCTGCTTAATCACGTGATCAAGTATTTAGATCCTCAGTGACTTCACTAGCTCAATTACTTTGATTCAAAATTGATGTTCTCTTTGAAAGAAAAGAACCTTGTTACTATTGAGGAGGTGCTCACTACTAGTTCGTCACCTTGTCCACTAATGAAAACTGTTGTATATCCTGATAAGTACTCTAATACTATTACGAGCTATAAAATACGTTATATATGTGTTCGGGTTCAACAGATAGGTGCAGTCAACAAGCTACAGAATTTAACCTTTCAATGAATCATAAGGCCCCATGTAACTAGTCCCTAATTGTCCTTGGATAGTCGGTCTCTTACTACCTTGACTAGAAAAGCATTTTGAAATACTTCGTAAACTATCTAAGACTTTGGTTATCTCTTTGTTTCGCTAGCGCAACTCTTTTGTCGACCTTGTATCACCTCAACAAGTACTTAAATTTTCCCTCTTAATGTTACTTGGGTTAGCTTTGACCTTATACTCAATATTTCTTCTGGCTCACTCCAATATAATTAGACAGTGCTTGAGATTATGCCCTCATCAAAATGTCCTCATCTGATATTCCTAATGCATCAGATGATTTTCCCTCATCAAACTACTCAAGGATCTGCTCCCGATCGATAAAGGGCAATGAAATGACCATGGTTAGGGATGTGAGTGATGAAATTCTTAGCCAAACGAATCATTACATACAAAAGAAATGAAAAATGAGACTAGAAAAGGCAAATAAAGGAAAGATTATCATGGGGTGGTTAGAATAAAGATAACCATAAGTGTATCTTGAATTCTGAAATACAATGCCACAAGAATTGTGGTTTATAAATATGGATCATGACAATAAATAATCAACTAAGGAGAAAGATGACCCGGTTATACTCGAGTTTAACTGATGAATTGGAAATAAGATGACAAGCAACAGAGCTTCAATTAGGGGACTCTATAGCCACAAGGAGCAAGATAAGTACAATAGATAGATGGGACAAGCAATGTGCAACAAATAGATAGATAGATTGGATAAGCAAAGTGTAATGGATAGATAAATGGATTGAATGAGCAAAGTGCCAATGGAAAGATAAATAGATTAAGCAAGATATAATAGGAACATGTCTTTACTCATATGAAGCCAATTCGAGTACGATAATAAGATTAAATAGGAAATGCAGAAGTTTATTTATCAGAATGTAAGATATATGTGTGGGAGTTGAAGTTCAAAATAAAGAGAGTGAGAGGATTATGACAATCGGAATTAACCACACCAATGAAAGTTGAATTACATTATGAATTCAGAACAAGTTATGTGAGCTTATCAATATAAATAAATAAGATGTCAGGTAGATGTGTGAATCGGCTCTCAACAGAATGGACTACAACTCATGATTATGAAATAAAGATGGTGAAGTTCGAGAGCACTGGAATGTGGGCAACCATATAAAGTCGAATAAAAATGTATTGCACATTTAATAATGGGTTTGCAAAGGACATGGAAGATCACGCTAGTCGGAAATATCGGGTTGAAATGAAAGGGAGATTAAATAATATTGGATAGTATCCAGTTTTAAAGATGGGACAACCAAACAATTTCAAGAATTACTATAGAAGGGCATTCTCGCAAAAGATAAACTGTGGTTGCATGGCTTAGATGTGATATCCGGACCTCAAATCATTCATGGAAAAGACTTCTATCGTTGGCAGTTAATCCAATAAATTATTTATTCAAGGTATAGGGCACTTGTTTTTGATAGAGATTTTGTTCCACTCTCTGTACGCAGTGCACAACCATAAGGTTCTGCTTTTCTTCTTTACACATATAAGACTAGGGTTCCCACGGTGACACAATTGGTCAAATAACTCCCTTCTACAACAACTCATCTTACTAAATCTTTAGTTCTTTGAACTCTATTGGGGGTCATATGATAGGGGCTCTAAAAATGGATTGAGCACCTAGAACTAGCTTGATATGAAAATCAACGTTTCTTAGGGGAAAACCGTCCTAAAAGTCCTCAGATAAAACATCTCTAAATTGACAAACTGTAATTATGGATATGTATATACCGAGTGTGGTTGACATATCACTAATATTCAATGCATTACTGACACGATAACTCACTTTCTTGTACAGTATGATTAGGGCGGAAATAGGGTTTTTCTTCTCTCGATCCATAGACACACAAGTCTAGTCTTTCCACATTTCTCAAACTAACCTTAAGATCTTTACAAGTCATCTTCTATGAGTACGCAATCAGTTCATCCATATAATGACAACAAGGTCTGCCAATCAAACTTGATTGAATGCTCAATGAATATGTTTCCAACAATACTAATAGAGGCATATTTATAAAAGATAACACATTCAACTGCTCACTGGTCTCCGTAAATTTAAAAGACAGGAGAACGATCTAAAGTGTAAAGAGATGTAACAACACCATAAACTCTTGCAAAGATATTTCTTTATTGGTTATAAAGGATAGGCGCGTAAGCTGAATGAATTAAAGGACGAAGATTTGTAATGAAAGAGGTAAGGCATATAAATGACCTGTATATACAAGACATGTAGTTTATTCATGATGGTCATGATGGTAAAGCAAATGAACGATGTTATGAAGTTGAGAGGGAGTATTCAGTACTGAAGGTGAAGAAATCTAACAGCTTACTAAGGAGGCATTTGAAAAGTCATACGATAGCCATATGTGAGTGAATTGGTGAAGATGAGGGTCCACACCACCAGAACGAAAATTTTATTCATGTGGTGTTTGAAAGGTCAATACGTCAGGATGAAGGAGTCAGTCTTATGACTAAACATGATGACATCCATCAATAACACCTTTTGTAGTAAATAGAAGTCTTGGGTAGGCATATAAACTTCAAAATTGCTGGCAGATAGAAATAGCACAAAACATTATTTATCATTAAGAAGATAGGTTGTACTAGAAAAGTAAGGATTACCAAAATAACTTGAGTAACGACATGCAGTCACGGCCACAGAGTAGTATGCCGATATGACGTTACGGTGCTATAAAAGTACAAACGATACAGATACATTTAATTATTGAAAAGGTGTTCAATGACCGGGTCTGAAGCAACCAAAGGCTTTGCGAGCAATAAATGAATAGTGCCTAAAAAGAAGCAAGGAGTTTAAGTAGGTGACAGTAACAATATGAACATAGTGGTGACTGAACTGTAAGTAAAATGGATCAAATATGCTTAGGAAGAACTGCAAATCACACAGTAATGCGTACTGGGGGTCATTATAGACTCCATTATGAAAACAGAGAATTAAACGGTTATGATTATTGGGGCTTGAATCACCTATAACAAATGTTGCTCAAATGTGTTTGAAGAACTCCCCATAGATCACATATGAGAATTTCCATAAACACTCCATTACAAATCAAGAGAGTGTTACTGGCAAAGAAATGATACCTCTGAGTAACTCAAGGTAACTAGGGCAGAAATAATCAATGACAGGAAGTAATGGGAGCATTACTGATGTAAAGTCTTAGTGTCAAGACCAGATAATTCATATCCATGAGAGCTTAATCTTACTTGTACCACACATATAATGCCAAGTAGAACCCCATAAGCCACTAATTGTTATCACCATATATAAGCACTCATTGTAGTGTTTATCTCATACTGGTTCACCTCAAAGATATTGCCCCAAAAGGAATTTCATCATCTAGAGGTTTACATCTAACATGACACTATATTAATCCCTTAAGAAGTTCCAAATGGCATTCCCACATCGGGTTTCAACCATCACTGTATCCAAGATCAGGTATATTAACACACGTTAATAAGACTCTCAAATCCTGGGGTAAAACAAACAGAGTTTCGTATAAAAACTGATTAAAATTCAGGTTTAAAGCCTTACAATAGACACCTGAAATGGAAAGAAACACCTCAATAGCTCAACAGCCCCATACCGGAGTTCATAACTCAAAAGGTTACACACCCGGAGTACATGATTTGAAAAATTTAAACAAATAAGAGAAATGAAACATAGAATATAACTCCCAGATAAATGAGAGCATGCCTCACCAACAGGTGACCCAAATGATTCGACACTCCACTTTGTTAATGCTTGAACCTCAGAATATTACCAAATGATTGAGTCACCCAAATGAAAATGATTTCTCCATATATGCCCATATATATGAACTTAGAGTCAATAGCTTATTTAACTGGTCCAACGTAACTCATACACACCTTGATAGCTAACTCATAAACACTTGATAGCTTACAGTGGCCCTTAAAACCTTGGCTTTGATACAAAAACTGTAACGCCTCCAAAATACTAGTGACATTATTTACGAAAAGCTACAGCAGAAGACTTAATAATAGAAGGCACTGCCGCCGTCCTAATAAGAACAAGGCTCAATGAAATCATTTAATCTTGCAACTCGTGTTCACAATCACAAAAGCTATTAAACTGAAACATTTCAAGAGCAAAGTCCACAATTGTTCAACTTCAATACCATCGACTTAATTATACCATGTGCTAACTCGCACTCCACACTATACAAGTATATTGAACATAGACCCAACTTGACCCTGAGATCGATCCCAACATTCATGCTATGCTGAATCCACTGTGAGCATCTGTTGACTTCCAAAAGGGTTTGCTAAATAGAGAAACATGTGATACTTTATCACTTAAAATGGAAAACATGAAAACAATTCAAAAATGTGAGCAAAAACCCAGTACATGCAATCCTGTATTGTAAAATGAGCATAGAAATACTATTGATGGGTACCCGCTTTTGCAATTGATTTAGTTCGCAATAACAATGAAAATAAAAGTAATATGAAACTAAATTCTTCAACATTATCTGGATGTGAACCCCTTGTAATGATATGATCTATACATAGATGTACACCTGCCAATCCGATCAAGAGTTGGCCTAAAGCTGCGCGGATAAATGATGGGCTAATGCCCTATAGATAATAACTGACAGGGCCACAAGTTAAATGGCAATCACTGTATAAACTGATTCATTGATAAACTCATTAAGAGTTGTAACTTGATAAACATGTTCTGCTTTCTGAAGATATAAGCAATGGACGTACCTTGAGTCTTTAAAAATGTCATCAGCCTTGATAAATATATTCTGACTTGATAACACTTATGCATAATAGGGAACGATAACTAGGCCTCGACTCTGTTTCATAAATGTTATTGTAGGTATGTATAGTCAGTAAATGATCCTTATTCGCATAATTGAGTAAGTAAAAGGATGTATAGTAGAAATTGAGTAATTAAATGGCATGCATAACTTGAGTATTTCAATATAACTTCAAAACTGAATTAATAACAGTAATTAAATCTGATATAAAGTAAATGAACGTAAAATAGTCAACATTGAGATAAATGAGATTACAAAGGAAAAGGCCTTGATGGTGACAATTGAGAGAGTGGTTATGGCCTTTTCTGAAATAGGTTACTGATATGGGTTTAAGACTCGCTGATGTATAACTTGGTTTAAGATAACAACGAGTACACCAGATTGACTTGATAAATACATTTGATATATTCTGAATTGAGTAAGTAATAAAGGTTTGAGGCCAAGAGAAATATATCTTGGTTCAAAATAGCATAAACTTCTCATATTTCATTCATAAATCTATTAGATATAGAATTCAACTCCAAATAAATCATTGAACTCAATAGAAGCTATTAAGCTCACTAAACGTGGTATTTTCTTTGTAAAATTCATAATTGATTCAAAGCTCATAAACAAGCTCCCAAATTGTATACTTGTCTTCTTCTTTCTCATTAATCAAGCTAAAAACTCCATGGAAGTCCATGAATATTCATTTCCCCCTTAAATAACCTTGCTTAGCCCATAATACACAAAATGAGTGCATGATCAATCTCACTCAGTCTTTATTATTGCTCTTTATATAATTACTCAAAAGCTTCCAAAAATCACCAAACTCAAAACACTCAATCATATGGACAATCTACATTAAAATTTTTAAAATTTTTCTCCAAGTATACGCTGCGTAGAAATTACAATAACAGCCTAATTGCACGAAAGCAGGTCAGTTCACTTCAAAAATTCATAACCTTCACCCTTGACCTCAAATGGATACTTAAAACCCCAATATGAAAAGATTGAGAAGTCCCAAAAAATTTTCATTTACAACACAAAACATGAGTCGCACAAGAGGGTTCCCAAAATGAAGCTCAAACACAAGTGTGTCAGTTTTGGTCCATTCTGCACAGTTTTGGTAAAACGAGCGTAACGTTTTTCACAGACCTCAGATTAAGGCAATTCGAAATCCATTTGAAAGCTAACACACTGAACTATCTATGGACTAAAAATAATAATTTCCCATGGGCCGATCATTACCAGTTTAATCCCGAGGTCTGTTCTGTTTCCCTGAAATTTTCAACCTTCACTGTTTTAGGTTTCTCTTCCTTTTCCACATAAATCTTCAATTGAAATCATTCCAAATCACCACAATCACATATAAAAAGATCATTTAAGGCCTCATGTACATAACCCATATCAAAATCACAACAAATGAAACAAGCAAGCTTGGATTCAACTTTCTTGATTTAACTCATTTGATCACACTTCCAATTGATCGCCCATAACTTTTGACATCCCTAAACTCAGTAAAAATTGCTTAACAACCATCACTTGGTTCATATAAATATAATCCATACTTAAACAATCGATAAAACTCAAAAAAAATCCATAGGTTGAGGTTAGGGTTACCTCACTTGGATGCTTGAATGATAGAGTTGGGGTTGTGCTTGGGCAGGCAAGGGGGTACCATGGCTGGGGGAAGGCAGGGCTTGGTAATGGGTGGCCGGCTAGTGGCTGACTGGTGGCCGAAAAACACCAAGACAACAGCTAGAGGGGGGGTCGTGGCTAGAGAAAGAAGGAAGAGAGAGAGAAATGTGTGTGTGGTTGGGTTTGCTTGAAGTTGTCTTCTGATTTATCTCTTATACTTGGCTTATATTCACCCTCCAAAAGAAACTTTTGCTAATTACTAATTAGGCATAAAGATGGTAATTAACTAAGTAAAGCAAGTGGTAACTTGTTGGGCTTAAAATGGGCTTATGCGGTTTGGGCCCGCGAAGGAAAGTGAACCGTATGCGATTGAATTTTCGTAGCTTGAAATTAAATTTTTGCAAGGTTAATAATAATAATAATAATAATAATAATAATAATAATAATAATAATAATAATAATAATAATAATAATAACAATAATGATAATGATAATAATAATAATAATAATAATAATAATAGTAATAGTAATAATTTCGTAAACTATAATTATCAAGACCTACTATCGATTCACCCGATATTTAATCAATCAAGGAAACTAAAATTTACAATTAATGAAACTTGAATTGTAAAATGAGATCCAAATGAAATATTTCCCAACCAAAATGATTGAATATGATAAATGATGGTGAAAAATTTTAATTAACATAATGGAATTCGTTCGATACATAAATTGGATGTAATTGAATTAATAAACATGATTTGGTTAAATAAATAACCATGACCAATTAAATCAATAAACATGATTAATTAAATGAATAAATATGATTAATTAAATAATAAATAAATATGATTTAAATAAATAAATATAGGTTAGAGTCGGGTTATTACAGCTTTCCCCCCTTAAAGAGTTTCATCCTTGAAACTTATGAAGCTTTTTCATGAATGCAAAACTGCCTCAAATATCAATAGTTGGTTTTCATTGCTTCCCTCCAAAGAGGTATGATTACCCCAAAGTGCATAACTACTTAATCCTGCGATCGAGTATCTAGATCCTCAGTGACTTCACCGGCTCGATTACTTTGGTTTGAATTGATATTCGCTTTGAAAGAAAAGAACCTTGTTGCTAGTGAGGAGGTACTCACTACTGGTTCATCACCTTGTCTACTAATGGAAACTGTTGTATACCCTAATAAGTACTCTGATACTATTACGAGCTATAAAACAAATTATATACGTGTTCGGATTCAACAGGTTGGTGCAGTCAACAACCTACAGGATTTAACCTTTCAATAAATCATAAGGCCCTATGTAACTAACCCTAATTGTCCTTGGATAATCGATCTCTTACTACCTTGACTAGAAAAGCCTTTTGAAATACTCCATAACCCATCCAAGCCTTTGGTTATTTCTTTGTTTTGCTAGCACAACTCTTTTGTCGACCTTGTATTACCACAACATGTACTTGAATTTTCCCTCTTAATGCTTGTTTGGGTTAGCTCTGACCTTATACTCAATGTTTCTTCTGGCTTACTCTAATATAATTAGACAGTGCTTGAGATTATGCCCTTCTCAAAATGTTCTCATCTGATATTCCTAATGTATCAGATGATCTACCCTCATCAGACTACTCAAGGATCTGCTTCCGGTCGATAATGGGCAATGAAATGACCATGGTTAGGGATGAGAGTGATGAAATTCTTAGCCAAGCGAATCATTGCATACAAAAGAAATGAACAATGAGACTAGAAAAGGCAAATAAAGGACAGGTTATCATGGGACAGTTAGAATAAAGATAACCATAAGTGTATCCTGAATTCTGAAATATAATGCCCTAAGAATTATGGTTTATAAATATGGATCATGACAATAAATAATTAACTAAGGAGAAAGATGGCCCGGTTATACTCGGGTTTAACTGATGAATTGGAAATAAGATGACAAGCAACGAAGCTTCAACTAGGTGACTCTATAGCCACAAGCAGCAAAATAAGTGCAATAGATAGATGGGACAAGTAATGTGCAATAAATAGATAGATAGATTGGATAAGCAAAGTGTAATGGATAGATAAAAGGATTGGACGAGTAAAGTGTCAATGGATAGATAAATAGATTGAGCAAGATATGCCTTTACTCATATGAAGCCAATTCGAGTACAATAATAAGATTAAATAGGGAATGCAGAAGTTTATTCATCAGAATGTAAGATATATGTGTGGGAGTTGAAGTTCAAAATAAAGAGAGTGAAAGGATTATGACAATCGAAATTAACCACACCAATGAAAGTTGAATTACATTATGAATTCAGAACAAGTTATGCGAGCTTATCATTATGAATAAATGAGATGTCAGGTAGATGTGTGAATCGGCTCTCAACAGAATGGACTACAACTCATGATCATGAAATAAAGATGGTGAAGGTCGAGAGCACTGGAATGTGGACAACCATATAAAGTCGAATAAAAATGTATTGCATATTTAATAATGGGTTTGCAAAGACATAGAAGATCACGCTAGTAGGAAATATCGGGTTGAAATGAAAGGGAGATTAAACAATATTAGATAGTATCTAGTTTTGAAGATGGGACAAGCAAACAATTTCAAGAATTACTATAGAAGGGCATTCTCGCAAAAGATAAACTGTGGTTGCATGACTTAGGTGTGATAGCCGGACCTCAAATCATTATTGGGAAAAAATTCTATTGTTAGCAGTTAATCCCATAAATCATTTATTCAAGGTATAGAGCACTTATTTTTGATAGTGATCTTGTTCAACTCTCTGTATGCAGTACACAACCATGAGATTCTGCCTTCCTTTTTCACACATATAAGACTAGGGTTTCCCACGGTGGCACTCTTGGTCAAATAACTCCATTCTACAACAACTCATCTTACTAAATCTTTAGTTCTTTGAACTCTGCTGAGGGCCATGTGATAGGGGCTCTGAAAATGGATTAAGCACCTAGAACTAGGTTGATCTGAAAATTAATTTTTCTTAGGGGAAAACAGTCCTGAAAATCCACAGATAAAACATCTGTAAATTCACTAACTGTAATTATGGATATATATATACCGAGTATGGTTGGCATATCACTAATATTCAATGCATTACTGACACGATAACTCACTTGCTTACACAGTGTATGTAATGCCCCCAAAATGCTGATGACATGATTTACGAAAAACTACAGTAGAAGACTTAATAATAGAAGGCGCTACCGCCATCCTGATAAGAACAAGGCTTATTCAAACCATTTAATCTTACAACTCATATTCACAATCACAAGATCTATTAACTGAAATACTTCAAGACTAAAGTCCATAATAGTTCAACTTCAATACCATTGACTTAATCATACCATATGCGAACTCGCACTCCACACTACATAAGTACATTGAATATAGACCCAAGTTGACCCTGAGGTCGATCCCAACATTCATGCTAAACTGAATCTACTATGAGCATCTGATAACTTCTGAAAGGGCTTGCTAAAGGAGAAACATGTGATGCTTCATCACCTAAAATGGAAAACATGAAAACAATTTGAAAACAATTCGAAAATGTAAGCAAAAATTCAGTACGTACATTTCTGTATTGTAAAATGAGTATAGGAATACTGTTGATGGGTACCCGTCTTTGCAATTCATTTAGTGGGTAATAACAATGAAAATGAAAGTCATATGAAACTGAATTGCTCATTATTATCTAGATGTGAACCTCTTGTAATAATATGATCTATACATAGGTGTACACCTGCCAATCCGATCAAGAGTTGGCCTGGAGCCACGCGGGCAAATGATGGGCTGACGCCCTATAGATGATAATTGACGGGGTCACAAGTTAAATGGCAAATCACTATATAAACTAATTCGTTGATTTTGTAACTTGATAACATGTTCTGCTTTCTGAAGAGACAGGCAATGAACGTACCTTGAATCTTTAAAAATGTCATCTAACCTGATACAAGTCAGCTGTTTCACAAATATCATCTGACTTGATAAATATGTTATGACTTGATAACAATTATGCATAATAGGGAACGATAGCTAGGCCTCAACTTTGTTTCATAAATGTCATCGTAAGTATGTGTAGTTAGTAAATGATCCTTACTCGCATAATTGAGTAAGTAAAAGTATGTGTAGCAGAAATTGAGTAATTAAATGGTATACCTAACGTGGGTACTTTAATATAATTTCAAAACTGAATTGAGGAAAGTAATTAAATCGAATATAAAGTAAATAGAAATAAAATAGTCTACAATGAGATAAATGAGATTACAAAAGCAAAGGCCTTGATGGTGTTAATTGAGAGAGTGGTTATGGCCTTTTCTGAAATAGGTTACTAATACGGGTCTAACGCTTGCTGATGTATAACTTGGTTCAAGACAACAGTGAGTACACTAAATTGGCTTGATAAATACATTTGATGTAATAAAGGTTTGAAGCCAAGAGAGATATATCTTGGTTCAAAACAGCATAAACTGCAATAACTTGATCTGATAAATATGGTTTCTGAGTCATAACTCTCCCACTTCTCGTATTTCCTTCATAAATCCATTAGATATAGAATTCCACTTTAAATGAATCATTGAACTCAATAGAAGCTATTAAGCACACTAAACTCGGTATTTTCTTTGTAAAATCTATAAATGATTCAAAGCTCATAAAAAAGCTCCCAAATTATATACTTGTCTTCTTCTTTTTCATTAATCAAGTAAAAGCCCCATGAAAGTCCATGAATATTCATTTCCCCCTTAAATGACCTTGCTTGGCCCAAAATATACAAAATAGGTGCATGATCAATCTCACTTAATCTTTATTATTGCTCTTTACACAATTACTCAAAATGCTTTCAAAAATCACCAAACTCAAAATACTCAACCAAAATTCATGAAATCTTATAGGAAATTCAAAAATAATATGGACAATCTACAGTATAAGTTTCTGAATTTTCCTCCAAGTATACGCTCCATAGAAATTGGAAGAACAGCCTAATTTACACCAAAGCAAGTTAGTTCATTTCGAAAATTCATAACTTTCACCGTAGACCTCAAATGGAGACCTAAAACCCCAATATGAAAAGATCAAGAAGTCCCAAAAAACTTTTATTTACAACACAAAATACGATTCCCACAATAAGGTTCACAAAATGGGGCTAAAACACAAGTGTGTCAGTTTTGGTCCCATTCTGTGCAGTTTTGGTAGAACGGCCATAACTTTTTCCACAGACCTCAGATTAAGGTGATTCAAAAGCTATTTGAAAGCTAACACACTGAACTATCTACCACCAAAAATCATAATTTTTTCATGGGTTAATCATTACCAGTTTAATCCCAAAGTCTGTCCTATTTTTTTAAAATTCTAGCCCTCACTATTTTAGCTTTCTTCTCTCTTTTCATACAAATCCTCACTTGCAATCATTTCAAATCACCAAAAACATCATCAGAATCATCAATATAACTAAAGATTATAAAATCGAATACAAATCAATCCATAAATATGGTTTTAACTTAAGCTTGTATGCACATGATCACCTTTAAACCCTAACATTCTCCAAGCTCAACTTTATCATGATCAATACCAAAATAACTCTTATTTCTTATCAAAATATCATGATCGATGATCACAAGCATCAAAACAAGAATCAAAACTAAAATAAAAATCAAAATCAACAAGATCAAGTTCAAGATTACTCACTTTGAACTTGGAAAAAGTAGAGATGGTAGTGATGTTTAGGGGTTTTGATGATGGAGGATGGTGGCTTGTGGTACTAGGATGTTGGAGGGGTCAGAGGGCACCAGGGTTGGCCGAAAAACAGCCAGAAAGGGGCTGCCCTACTGCCATGAGGGGGAGAGAGAGAGGAGAGAGAAAATAGAGTTTTGGGGTTGATTTGTGTTTGTTTTGATAAATCTAACTCTTAGCTGCAATTTTATCCTTCCAAAAAATCTTTTTGCTAATTAAAATTAGACAGAAATAATAGCAACTAACTTAATTTAATCGCACCAAAATTTTCGAGCCAAAATTTTAACCCAAAATGAATCAAACTGCAAATCGGACCCAAATGAATTGGGCCAAACTTAATGAATTTGAGCCCGAATATTTTTGCATGGCTAAATATTAAATTTTTGTGACATTATGAAAAATAGTTTAATGCTCAATCATAATCACTGAGACTTAATATCGATTTACCTGAAATTTAATCAATGAACGAAACTTGAATTAACAATCAATGAAACTTGAATTACAAAATGGGATCCAAATGAAATATCCCCTAACCGGGATAATTAAATACGATAAATGAATGCAAAAAATTTAAATGGTATAAGGTAATTCGGTAAATATATAAATTGAGTGTAATTGAATTAATAAACGTTGTAACGGCCCGACCCTAATATTCATTCTAATTATCTTGAAATTATTTTAATTACAAATTAATCAAGTTGGGTGCTGCGTTTCAATTTAGCATTTTACATACATCTGTATACATATTCGTGCATTGCATGTTGAAACAACGATGTGGCTTCAACGGGACTTTATTATACTCCTAAGTAATCCTTTCCAATTTTAAATAAATATTTATTTGAATGACCAGTAGTTTGAAAACAGTCACAATAACAAGAATAATGTGCTAGCAAAAACAGTAATAACTTGAAAATACTGAAAAGGTAAGCAGTCAACAATAAAAATATTATTCCAAAAACGATGTGCGTTTTTCTTTAGCCAAAAATACTCCTTTAATTATGTATGTATATGCATCACATAATATAAAAATAATAACAATAATAGTAATAAGAAATTTAAAGAAAAAGGAAAAAAAAAGAAGAACCGACATAAGTTAAAATAAAACCAGACAAATAATACCAATTAAACCATTAAACCCCAAAACCCAAACTCCTCACCCCTCTCTACTCTGCTCTCTCTCTGCCCAACACCCACCTCCCCTTCCCTACTCTCCCTTCGCTTGTCCTCCCCCGCTGACCGCTGGCCACCAACAACCCCAGCTGCTAACCACCAGCCACCAACCGGTCCAACTGCAAATTTTGTCACCAGCCACCACCACCACGCTCCTCTTTCTGTGCGGCCTCCCCTGTTCTGGGCGACCATTGCCCGTCTGTTTGTCACTCATTCATCGGCCGAAATTCGTCCCAGCCACCGGTCATTCGTTGGCCAAAACATCCTCCACAGCCACGACCCAGCACCGTCTTCTCCCGTTCTCCTTATTCAAGCCCAAATTGGATTGAAAGGTAAAACCCTAAGCCTTGTTTAGTTTGATTAGTTTAGTTATTTGAAATGAAATTTATGTATTGTATGATGTAATTAGCATTGATAATTGGTCATTGTAAGTTTCTGAAATTATTGAGTATTTTTGGACTGAATTTTGATTTGGGGGAAATATTGGCACAGAGTTGGAGTTTGGTTGAATTTTGATTTGCCTGAGAAATTGCACTAAACTAGTTTGAACAATTTTGATGCACGATTATATAAATTGCAAAAGTTGACATTATTTGGTTGAGTATGTAAATTCCATGGCTAGAAGCTGTGTTGAGTGGACATGAACCCGAAGCTATTGGTACAAGCTCGACGTACTGTGATTAGGGGAATAATATGCGTGGAGTAAGAAATAGTATAAGCATGCAAAATTACGAAAGTCTGTCACTATGAGACATTATTTAGTTATTGTGTGTAATGCACATTTCTGAAGTTTTAAATTGATTCATTATTGTGAATTTATGGCATGAGGTGATTGAACTGTTGAGAATAGGAAAGCAATTAGCGTTACTTGGTTATAATATGTTTGGTTATAATATGCTTGGTATAAGGGAGGATATAATTTTGAGAATTTATGAAGGTTGAAGTCGATGGACGATATCAGTTATCACATATAATGCAAATTTCTGAAGTTTGAAATTGTTCGTATGTGTGAGGTTGATGTATGTTGTTATGAGCTTGGTATAAGTTTTGAGGATCTCTTTGGTTGTTGAATATTGAAGAAAAGGGTACAAGATTAGATATATGAAATGCTTTTTTACTTTTAAGGTGTATGTCAACGAAGTGCTGAAAATCTAAGGACTTGGTTTGTTTTAGGAAGAAGCTAATAATTAATGTTGTGATTAGCTAAGAGTTAGTGTGTGATTGGAGACCATGACTTGTTGCATAGTTAAATAATTTAGAAGCATAATTTGGTTATAATTTCACATGGAAGAGCACCCTAATCAAGCTGTAGGTGTTAACCAAATCTTGAAAATAAGTCTAAATATATGAACTTTGATTCTCCTTATATATAATTTAACCGTATTGAATGGCAAGTTTTTAAATTTAGAGTTAGTTATTAAAAGAAGTGAGGTGTACAATTTGGCGATATAGGATAATAATAACAATATTGATGATGATGATGATGATGATGATGATGATGATCATAATAATAATAATAATCCGAATGCAATGACGATAATATCGATATTAATAAATCCGGAGCAAGCCACATCGTCATGCCCTCATGACGTCTATTAGGCAAGCGTTAACAATATCAAAGAGATGAAAACAAAAATAAAGTAGGATCAATTAAGCCAATAATAATAATAGTCGTTATGCGAATAATTGAAAGCAAAGTCGAGGGGAATTTAAATTATTCAATCAGTTAGAAAATTTCATAAAACCTCTTAATCTCGCACTAATCATGAAAATTACATACTGAAACAGGAATGAGGCCACCTCTATCGTTTCAAGCTACCGACGCATGTTCTCCATTATAAAGGAGAGAGAATCTCAAAGATCAGGTACGTACATTACCTGTGCTCTTCGAAAACTCACATCTTTCTCAGCAACGAAAAAAATTAATATAAAATTCATTTAATGAACCAATTTTCTCAATATTTTGTCACATAAACAAGTGGCCCCGCCAATTCTCAATCATCACGGCTTATGCCCATCAATATACCCGCGCGCGGCGTCAACTAAGGCTTCTCGATCGGCCTGGGGGGTGAGCACCTAAAGTATGATCGTTTCAAGACGTACGTCGACCAAGGGGTCCACTTCCACATAATAATCAGCAAATCAATTTTATTTATGCATTCTCTTTCTCCTGTTTGCAAATTAAAAATATTTTGAAATGCGGGCGCCCAAGTACTTGTTTACAAAACTTATTTTACTGCATAGGAATGTACGTGTTGAACTTCGACTCATCATTCGAATGTTTTCATATTTTCTATTTTAGGTGAAAGATCTATGAAAATTCTTCCTCTTGGCAAGCCAGAAGGCAATAAGAAGTGAACGAGAATTGCAGTTTTTATTGGGCGTTAACTATTCAAAGGCTCACAGTGATGGTAGGTAGAGAATTGCTTATAGTTATACTTCCGAAACTTTGGGGGTTGATAACGTTTAGCATTGGAACGTCAAGTTGTCACGTTTGTTATGAACTATATGAATGGGCAGATGTTTATTTGTCTCTAAAAGTTCAGTAAATCAAGCAGCCTTGTTTCATCGTGGAACAGCGGTAATGCCTCCAATCAAATTAAAAGTCTTCCGCTGCTAATTTATAATAAATGAGTAGTTAAGTTAGAGTAATTAAACATTAGCAATTGGGGGCGTTACAAACATGATTTGGCTAAACAAATAACCATAAGTGATTAAATCCATAAACTTGATAAATTAAGTGAATAAACATGATTAATTAAATAAATAAATATGATTTAAATAAATAAATATGGGTTAGGGTCGGGTTATTACAGTTTTCTCTTCTTAAAGAGTTTCGTCCTCGGAACTTATGACTCTTGCCAAATGTATGCAATGCCGTTAAAAAACACATAGGTCATCGGTTCCCATTGCTTCCCTCTGGAGAGGTGTAATTTGCCCAATGTACTCCGACTAAGGGTATCTACGTATTATATAACTGCTTAATCCCCTATTTCAATAGTAAATTTGGGTACTTCTCACACAATAGCCTCAATGAACTCAATTACTTTGAGTCAAAATTGATATTCTCTTTGAAAGAAAAGAACCTTGTTACTAGTGAGGAGGTGCTCACTATTGGTTCATCACCTTGTCTACCAATGGAAATTGTTGTCTACCCTGATAAGTACTCTGATACTATTACGAGTTATAAAACACATTATATATGTGTTCAGGTTCAACAGGTAAGTGCAGTCAACAAGTTACAGGATTAAACCTTTCTATGAATCATAAGGCCCCATGTAACTAATCCCTAATTGTCCTTGGATAGTTGGTCTCTTACTACCTTGACTAAAAAAGCCTTTTGAAATACTTTATAACCCATCTGAGACTTTAGTTACTTCCTTGTTTTGCCAGCACAGCTCTTTTGTCAACGTTGTATCACCTCAACATGTACTTGAATTTTCCATCTCAATGCTTGCTTGGGTTAGCTCTGACCTTGCACTCAATGTTTCTTCTGGCTCTCTCTAATATAATTATACAGTGCTTGGGATTATGCCTTTATCAAAATCTCCTCATCTAATATTCCTAATGCCTTATATGATCTCCCCTCATCAAACTACTCAAAGATGTGCTCCTGGTCAATAATGGGCAATGAAATGACCATGGTTAGGGATGAGAGTGATGAAATTCTTAGCCAAATGAATCATTGCATACAGAAGAAATGAACAATGAGACTAGAAAAGACGAATAAAGGAGAGGTTATCATGGGTTGGTTAGAATAAAGATAACCATAGGTGTATTATGAATTCTGAAATGTAATACCACAAGAATTGTGGTTTATAAATATGGATCATAAAGGGTATCATAAAGGGTCTAATAAATAATCCACCAAGGAGAAAGATGGCATGGTTATATTCAGGTTTAATTGATGAATTGGAAACAAGATGACAAGCAACTGAGCTTCAACTAGTTAACTTTATAGTCACAAGGAATAAGATAAATGCAATAGATAGATGAGACAAGCAATGTGTAATAAATAGATACATAGATTGGATAAGCAAAGTGCAATAGATAGACAACTAGATTGGACAAGCCAAGTGTAATGGATAGATAAATGGATTAGACGAGCAAAGTACCAATGAATAGATAAATAAATTGGATAAACAAGGTACAATGGATAAATAAATAGCTTGAACAAGTAAGGTCTAATGAATAGATAAATGGATTGAATAGGCTGCCGTGGAAACATGCATTTGCTCATATGGAGCCAAGTTAAGTACGACAATAAGATTAAATAAGGATTACTGAAGTTCACTTATGAGGATATAAGATATAGGTGTAAGAATTGCAAGAGCCATAAATAGATCAATAGATTGAACCGGTAAAATACAATGGCTAGATCAATAGATTGAATGAGCAAAGTACCAATCGATAAGTAAATAGATTGGACAAGTGACATTAGAAACGTGCCTTTACTCATATAAAACCAATTCAAGTCCAGTAAAAAGATTGAACAGAAAAGCTAGAGTTTACTTATGAGCATGTAAGGTATATGTGTAGGAGTTGAAGTTCAAAATAAGGAGAGTAAGGGGATCATGACAATCGCAATCACCCACACCTATAAGAGTTGAATTACATTATGAATTCAGAACAAGTCATACAAGCGTATTATTATGAATAAATAAGACGTAAGGTAGATGTGGGAATTAGCTCTCAATGAAATGAACTACAACTCAAGATCATGAAATAGAGATGGTGAAGGTCGAGAGCACGGGAATGTTGACAACCATATAAGGTTGAACAAAAATGTATTGCACATTTAACAATGGGTTTGCAAAGACATGGAAGATCACGCTAATAGGAAACATCGGGTTGAAATGCAAGGGAGATTAAACAACATTGGATAGTATCAAATTTTTAAGACGAGACAAGCAAACAGGAATTACTATAAATGGGTATTCTTGCAAAAGATAAACTATGGTTGCATAGTTTAGGTGTGATATTCGAACCTTAAACCATTCCTGGAAAAGACTTCTGTTGCTAGCACTTAATCCCATAAATCATTTGTTCAAGATATACGACACTTATTTTGATAGTGATCTTGTGCAACTCTCTGTATATAGTACACAACCATAAGATTCTGTCTTTCTTTTTCGTATAAACCTGAGGTTCCCCACGAGGACACACTTAGTCAAATAATTCCTTTACAACTCATCCACTGAATCTTTAATTCTTTGGACTCTGTTGGGGGTCATATGATAGGGGTGTTGAAAATGGATTGAACACCTTGAACTAGGTTGATCTGAAAATCAATGTTTCTGGGGGAAAAACAGTCATGAAAGTCCTTAGATGAAACATCTCTAAATCCACCAACTGTAAATATGGATATGGATATACCGATTGTGGTTGACAAATCACTAATATTCAATGCATTAGTGACATGATAATTCACTTGCTTGCACAATGTAATTGGGGGGATAAATATGGCTTTTCTTCCCTCGGCCTGTAGAAACGCACATTTAGCCAATCCTCATCTCTCAAGTTAACCTTAAGATCCTTACCAATCATCTTAGTCCTGTAAGTACACAGTCAATTCACCCCCATAATGATATCAAATTTGCCAATCAAACTGGATTGAATGTCCAATGAATATGGTTCCAGCAGCACTACTAGAGGCATATGTATAAAAAATAAACATTCAACTGCTTACTGGTCTCAGTAAATTGAAATAACAGGGGGGTAATCTAAAATGTAAAGAGATATAACTACAACATGAACTCTTGCAAAGATATTTCTTTATTGGTTAGAAAGGACCGACATGTAAGCTGAATGAATGAAAGAACGAAGAACCGTAATGAAAGAGGCAAGTCATAGAAATGACCTACATGTACAAGACATGCAGTTTATTCATGATGGTCATGATAGTAAAGTAAATAATCGATGTTATGAAGTTGAGAGGGAGTATTAAATAATGAAGGTGAAGAAATGCAATAGGTTAACAAAGCGGCTTTTGACAAGTTATACGGCATCCGTATGTGAGTAAAATGACGAAGATAAGTGTCAACATTATCACAAGGGAAATTTTATTCATCTGATATTTGAAAGGACAATACGTCAAGATGGAGGAGTCAATCTTATGACTGAACATGATGATATCCGTCAATAATACATTTTGCAGTAAATGGAAGTCTTGGGTAGGCATACAAACTTCAAAACTGCTGACAGATGGAAATAGCACAAATCATTGTTTATTATTACCGAGCTAAGTTGTACTAGAAAAGAAAGGATTACCAAAATAACTTGAATAACGACATGCAGTCACGGCCATAGAGTAGTATGCCAACATGACGTTACAGTGCTATAGAAACACGAACAATATGGATACATTTAATTGCTAAAAGGGCACTCAATGACTTGGTTTGAAGCAACCAAAGGCTTTGCAAGCAGTAAATGAATAGTGCCCAAATAGAAGTAAGGAGTTCAAGTAGGTGAAAGTAAAAATATGAACATAGTGATGACTGAGCTGCAAGTAGACTGAGTCAAATATGCTTAATCTTACCTGTACCACCCATATCATGCCAAGTAGCACACCATAAGCTACTAATTGTTATCACCATACATAAGCACTCAGTGTAGTGTTCATGTTATACTGGTTCACCTCAAAGATATTGCCCCACAAGGCATTTTCTCATCTACGGGTTTACATCTAACTTGACACTGTATTAATTTCTTAAGAAGTTGCAAATGGCATCCCCAGATTAGGTTTCAACCATCACTATACCCAAGAGTAGGTATATTAACACACCTCAATAAGACTTCTCAAATCCTGGGGTAAAACGGACAGAGTTCCGCCTAAAAATTGGGTAAAACCCAGGCTTAAAGCCCTACAATAGATACCTGAAATGGAGAGAAACACTTCAATAGCTCAACGGCCACACGCTGGAGTTCATAACTCAACGGGTCACACACCCGGAGCACACGATTACAAAAATTTAAACAAATAAGAGAAATGAAACATACAATACAACTCCCAGATAAATGAGAGCATGCCTCACCAACAAGTGACCCAAATGGTTCCACAGTTTACTTTGCTCATGCTTGAATCTCATGATATTACCAAATGATTGAGTCACCCAAATGAAAATGGTTTTTCCATATATGTCCATGCATATGAACTTATAGTCAATAGCTCATTTAACTGGTCCAACATAACTCATACACACATTGATAGCTAACTCATAAACACTTGATAGCTCACAGTGGCCCTTACAACCTGGCTCTGATACCAAATCTGTAACGCCCTCAAAATGCTAATGATATGATTTACGAAAAACTGTAGCGGAAGATTTAATAATAGAAGCGCTACCGCCGTCCTGATAGGGACAAGGCTCACTGAAACCATTTAATCTTGCAACTCATATTCACAATCATAAAATCTATTAACTGAAACACTTCAAGACTAAAGTCCATAATAGTTCAACTTTAATATCATTGACTTAATCATATCATGTGCTAACTCGCACTCCACACTATACAAGTATATTGAATATAGACCCAACATGACCCTGAGGTTGATCCCTATATTCATGCTATACTGAATCCACTGTGAGCATCTGATGACTTCTAAAAGGGCTTGCTAAAGGAGAAACATGTGATGCTTCATCACCTAAAATGAAAAACATGAAAACAATTTGAAAACAATTCGAAAATGTGAGTGAAAACTCAGTACATGCATTCTTGTATTATACAATGAGCATAGAAACACTGTTGATGGGTACCCGTCTTTGCAATTCATTTAGTTGGCAATAACAATGAAAATGAAAGTCATATGAGACTGAGTTGCTCATTATTATCTGGATGTGAACCCCTTGCAATGATATAATCTATACATAGGTGTACACCTGCTAATCTGATCAAGAGTTGGCCTGAAGCCGCGCGGGTAAATGATGGGTTGACGCCCTACAGATGATAACTGATAGGGTCACAAGTTAAATAGCAAATTACTGTATAAACTAATTCATTGATTTTGTAACTTGATAACATGTTCTCCTTTCTGAGGATACCGGCAATGGACATACCTTGAGTCTTTAAAAATGCCATCTGACTTGATCCAAGTCAATTGTTTCACAAATGTCATCTGACTTGATAAATATGTTCTGACTTGATAACACTTATGCATGATGGGGAACGACAACTAGGCCTTAACTCTATTTCATAAATGTCATTGTAAATATGTGTAGTCAGTAAATGATCCTTACTCGTATAATTGAGTAAGTAAAAGTATGTGTAGCAGAAATTGAGTAATTAAATGGTATACATAACGTGGGTACTTTAATATAACTTCAAGACTGAATTGAAGAAAGTAATTAAATACAATATAAAGTAAATAGAAGTAAAATAGCCTACAATGAAATAAATGAGATTACAAATGAAAAGGCCTTGATGGCGATAATTGAGAGAGTGGTTGTGGCCTTTTTCTGAAATAGGTTACTGATACGGGTTTAAGGCTTGCTGATGTATAACTTGGTTCAAGATAACAGTGAGTACACTAGATTGGTTTGATAAATACATTTGATGTAATAAAGGTTTGAGGCCAAGAGAGATATACCTTGGTTCAAAACAGCATAAACTGTAATAACTTGGCCTGGTAAATGTGGTTTCTGAGTCACAACTCTCCCACTTCTCATATTTCCTTCATAAATCCATTAGATATAGAATTCCACCTCAAATGAATCATTGAACTCAATAGAAGCTATTAAGCGTACTAAACTTAGTATTTTCTTTATAAAATCCATAAATAATTCAAAGCTCATAAACAAGCTCCCAGATTGTGTAATTGTCTTCTTCTTTTTCATTAATCAAGTAAAAGCCCTATGAAAGTTTGAATTTTCATTTCCCTCTTAAATGACCTTACTTGGCCCAAAATACACAAAATGAGTGTATGATCAATCTCACTTAATCTTTATTATTGCTCTTTACAGATTACTCAAAATGCTTCCAAAAATCACCAAACTCAAAATACTCAACCCAAATTCATGAAATCTTATAGGAAATTCGAAAATAATATGGACAATCTACAGTATAATTTTTTGGATTTTTCTCCAAGTATACGCTGCATGGAAATTGGAATAATAGCCTAATTTACACCAAAGCAGGTCAGTTCACTTCAAAAATTCATAACTTTTACCCTAGAGCTCAAATGGAGACCTAAAACCCCAATATGAAAAGATTAAGAAGTCCTGAAAAATTTTATTCATAACACAAAACATGATTCCCACAATAGAGTTTACAAAATTGGGCTAAAATACAAGTGTGTCAGTTTTGGTCCCATTCTGCGCAGTTTTGGTAGAACGACCATAACTTTTTCCACAGACCTCGGATTAAGGTGTTTAGAAGCCATTTGAAAGCTAACACACTGAGCTATCTACCCACCTAAAAGCATAATTTTTCCATGGGCCAATTATTACCAGTTTAATCTCAAAATCTGCCCTGTTTTTCTGAAATTTCAGCCCTCACTGTTTTATCTTTCCCCTCTCTTTTCATAAAAATCCTCACTTGGAATCATTCCAGATCACCAAAAACATCATCATAATCATCAATATAACTAAAGATTACAAAATCAAATACAAATCAATCCATAAACATGGTTTTGACTTAAGCTTGTATGAACATGATCACCATTAAACCATAGCATGCTCCAAGCTCGACTTCACCATGATCAGCACCAAAATAACTCTTATTTCTTATCAAAACATCATGATCGATGATCACAAGTATCAAAACAAGAATCAAAACTAAAGTACAAATCAAAATCAACAAGATCAAGTTCAAGATTACTCACTTTGAGCTTGGAAAAAAGTAAAGATGGTAGTGAAGTTTAGTGGTTTTGATGATGGAAGATGGTGGCTTGTGGCACTAGGATGTTGGGGGGTCGGAGGTCGCCGGGGTTGGCCGAAAAACTAGCCAGAAAACAGCCAGAAAGGGGCTGCCCTACTGCCATGAGGGGGAGAGAGAGGAGAGAGAAAATGAAGTTTTTGGGTTGATTTGTGTTTATTTTGATAAATCTAACTCTTGGCTGAAATTTTATCCTTTCAAAAGATCTTTTTGCTAATTAAAATTAGGCATAAATAATAGTAATTAACTTAATTTAATCACACTAAAATTTTTGGGTCAAAATTTTAACCCAAAATGAATCGGGCCGCAAATCGAGCCCAAATGAATTGGGCTGAACTTAATAAATTTGAGCCCAAATATTTTTGCATGGCTAAATATTAAATTTTTGTGACATTATGGAAAATAATTTAATGCTCAATCATAATCACTGAGACCTAATATCGATTCACTTGAAATTTAATCAATCAACGAAACTTGAATTAACAATCAATGAAACTTGAATTGCAAAATGGGACCCAAATGAAATATCCCCCAACCGGGATGATTAAATACGATAAATGAATGCGAAAATTTTAAATGGTACAAGGTAATTCGCTAAATATATAAATTGAGTATAATCGAATTAATAAACATGATTTGGTTAAACAAATAACCATGAGTGATTAAATCCATAAACTTGATAAATTAAGTGAATAAATATGATTAATTAAATAAATATGATTTAAATAAATAAATATGGATTAGGGTCGGGTTATTATAGTGTAAGTAGGGCGGAAATAGGGTTTTTCTTCTCTCGGTCCATAGAAACACACGTTTAGTCTTTCCACATTTCTCAAACTAGCCTTAAGATCTTTACAAGTCATCTTCTATAAGTACACAATCAGTTCATCCCCATAATAACAACAAGGTTTGCCAACCAAACTGAATTGAATGCTCAATGAATATGTTTCCAACAATACTAATAGAGGCATATTTATAAAAGATAATACATTCAACTCCTTACTGGTCTCAGTAAATTTAAAGGACAGGGGGATGATCTAAAGTGTGAAGAGATGTAACAACATCATGAACTCTTGCAAAGATATTTCTTTATTGGTTATAAAGGACAGGCATGTAAGCTGAATGAATTAAAGGACGAAGATTCGTAATGAAAGAGGTAAGGCATATAAATGACCTGCATATACAAGACATGCAGTTTATTCATGATAGTCATGATAGTAAAGTAAATGAACGATGTTATGAAATTGAGAGGGAGTATTAAGTACTGAAGGTAAAGCAATCTAACAGATTACCAAAGAGGTATTTGAAAAGTCATACGGTACCCGTATATGAGTAAATTGAGGAAGATGAGGGTCGATACCACCAGAAGGGAAATTTTATTCATCTAGTGTTTGAAAGCCCAATACGTCAAGATGAAGGAGTCAGTCTTATGACTAAACATGATAACATCCATCAATAATACCTTTTGCAGTAAATGGAAGTCTTAAGTAGGCATATAAACTTCAAAACTGATGGCAGATAGAAATAGCAAAATCATTGTTTATCATTAATAAGATAGGTTGTACTAGACAAGTAAGGATTATCAAAATAACTTGAGTAATGACATGCAGTCACGGCCAAAGAGTAGTATGCCAACATGATGTTATGGTGCTATAAAAGTACGAACGATACGGATACATTTAATTATTGAAAAGGCATTCAATGACTGGGTCTGAAGCAACTAAAGGCTTTACGGGCAATAAATAAATAGTGCCCAAAAAGAAGCAAGGAGTTTAAGTAGGTGACAGTAAAAATATGAATATAGTGGTGACTGAACTGTTAGTAGAATGGATCAAATATATTTAGGAAGAACTGCAAATCACACAGTAATGCATACTGGGGGTCATTATAGGCTCCATTATGGAAACAGAGAATTAAACAGTTATGATTGTTAGGGTTTGAATTACCTATAAGAAATGTTGCTCAGATGTGTTTGAAGAACTCCCCACAAATCACATATGAGAATTTCCATAAACACTCCATTGCAAATCAAGAGAATGTTACTAGCAAAGAAATGATGCCTCTGAACAATTCAAGGTAACTAGAGCAGAAATAAGTCAATGACAGGAAGTAATGGGAGCATTGCTGATGTAAAGCCTTAGTGTCAAGACCAGATAATTCCTATCCATGACAGCTTAATCTTATATGTACCAGACATATAATGCCAAGTAGCACCCCATAAGCTACGAATTGCTATCACCATACATAAGCACTCATTGTAGTGTTCATCTCATACTGGTTCACCTCAAAGATCTTGCCCCATAAGGTATTTCCTCATCTAGAGGTTTACATCTAACATGACACTATATTAATCCCTTAAGAAGTTGCAAATAGCATCCCCACATCGGGTTTCAACTATCACCGTACCCAAGATTAGGTATATTAACACACCTCAATGAGACTCTCAAATCATAGGGCAAAACGGATAGAGTTTCGCATAAAAACTGACTAAAACCCAGGCTTAAAGCCTTACAATAGATACCTGAAATGGAGAGAAATACTCCAATAGCTCAACGGCCACACGTTGGAGTTCATAGCTTAACGGGTCACTCACCCGGAGTGCACGATTGCAAAAATTTAAACAAATAAGGGAAATGAAATATACAATACAACTCCCAAATAAATGAGAGCATGCCTCACTAACAGGTGACCTAAATGGTTCCACACTCCACTTTGCTAATGCTTGAATCTTAAGATATTACCAAATGATTGAGTTACCCAAATGAAAATGGTTCCTCCATATATGCCCGTACATATGAACTTATAGTCAATAGCTCATTTAACTGGTCCAACATAACTCATACACACCTTGATAGCTAACTCATAAATACTTGATAGCTCACAGTGGCCCTTACAACCTTGGCTCTGATACCAAATCTGTAACGTGCCCAAAATACTAATGATATGATTTATGAAAAACTACAGCAGAAGACTTAATAAAAGAAGACGCTACTGCCGTCCTAATAAGGACAATGCTCATTAAAGCCATTTAATCTTACAACTCATGTTCACAATTGTAAAATCTATTAAACTGAAACACTTCAAGACTAAAGTCCATAATCGTTCAACTAATGCCATCGACTTAATCATACCATGTGCTAACTCCCACTTTACACTACACAAGTATATTGAATATAGAGCCAACTTGACCCTAAGGTCGATCCCAACATTCATGCTATGCTGATTCCACTGTGAGCATCCGTTGACTTCCAAAAGGGCTTGCTAAATGCAGAAACATGTGATATTTCATCACCTAAAATGGAAAATATGAAAACAATTCGAAAATGTGAGCAAAAACTCAGTACATGCATTCCTGTATTATAAAATAAGTATAGAAATACTGTTGATGGGTACCCGCTTTTGCAATTCATTTAGTTCGCAAGAACAATGAAAATGAAAGTAATATGAAACTAAATTGCTCATTATTATCTGGATGTGAACCTCTTGTAATGATATGATCTATCTATAGGTATACACCTGCCAATCCGATCAAGAGTTGGTCTGAAGCTGCACAGGTAAATGGTGGGCTGACGCCCTATAAATGATAACTGACGGGGTCACAAGTTAAATGGCAAATCACTGTACAAACTGATTCATTGATAAACTCATAAAGAGTTGTAACTTGATAAACATGTTCTGCTTTCTGAAGATATAGGCAATGGACGTACCTTGAGTCTTTAAAAATGTCATCTGACTTGATAAATATGTTTTGACTTGATAATACCTATGCATAATGGGGAACGATAACTAGGTCTCGACTCTATTCCATAAATATCATTGTAGGTATGTGTAGTCAGTAAATAATCTTTACTCGCATAATTGAGTAAGTAAAAGTATGTACAATAGAAATTGAGTAATTAAATGGTATAAATAACTTGGTTATTTCAATATAACTTCAAAACTGAATTAATAAAAGCAATTAAATCCGATATAAAGTAAATGAGATTAAAATAGTCCACAATGAGATAAATTAGATCACAAAGGAAAATGCCTTGATGGTGACAATTGAGAGAGTGGTTGTGGCCTTTTCTGAAATAGGTTGCTGATACAGGTTTAAGGCTCGCTGATGTATAGCTTAGATCAAGATAACAACGAATACACTAGATTGGCTTGATAAATACATTTAATATATTCTGAATTAAGTAAGTAATAAAGGTTTGAGGCCAAGGGAGATATATCTTGATTCAAAATAGCATAAACTGCAATAACTTGATTTGATAAATATGGTTTCTGAGTCACAACTTTTCCCATTTCTCATATTTCATTCATAAATCCATTAGATATAGAATTCCACCCCAAATGAATCATTGAACTCAATTGAAGCTATTAAGCTCACTAAATGTGGTATTTTCTTTGTAAAATCCATAATTGATTCAAAGCTCATAAACAAGCTCCCAAATTATATATTTGTCTTCTTCTTTCTCATTAATCAAGCTAAAAGTTCCATGAAAGTCTATGAATATTCATTTCCCCCTTAAATAACCTTGCTTGTCCCACAATACACAAAATAAGTGCATGATCAATCTCACTCAATCCTGATTATTGTTCTTTACACAATTACTCAAAAGCTTCCAAAAATCACTAAATTCAAAATACTCAACCAAAATTCATGAATTATGGAAAATTAAAAAATAATATGGACAATTTACAGTAAAATTTTCAGAATTTTCCTCCAAGTATACGTTGCGCAGAAATTGTAATAATAGCCCAGTTGCACCAAAGCAGGTCAGCTCACTTTAAAAATTTATAACTTTCACCCTTGACCTCAAATGGAGACTTAAAACCCCAATATGAAAATATTAAGAAGTCCCAAAAAATATCTATTTACAATACAAAGCATGATTCCCACAAGAGGGTTCCCAAAATGGGACTAAAACACTAGTGTGTCAGTTTTGGTCTGTTCTGCACTGTTTTGGTAAAACGACCATAACTGTTTCCACAAACCTCAACTTAAGGCAATTCAAAATCCATTTGTAACACACTAAACTATCTATCCACCAAAAACCATAATTTTCCCATGATCTAATCATTACCAGTTTAATCCCGAAATCTGTCCTGTTTTCCTGAAATTTTCAACCTTCACTATTTTAGCTTTCTCTTCCTTTTGCACATAAATCCTCACTTGAAATCATTCCAAATCACCACGATCAGATATCAAAAGATCATTTAAGGCCTCATATACATAATCCATATCAAAATCACAACAAATGAAACAAGCAAGTTTCGATTCAACTTTCATGATTCAACTCATTTGATTACACTTCTAATTCATCGCCGACAACTTTAGACATCACTAAACTCAATAATAATTGCATAATAACCATCACCTGGTTCATATAAACATAAGCCATACTTAAACAATCAATAAAACTCAAAAACAATCCATAGGTTAAGGTTAGGATTACCTCACTTGGACGCTTGAATTATAGAGTTGGGGTTGTGCTTGGGCAGGGAGGGGGCTGCCTTGGCTAGGGAAAGGCCAGGGGTGGCGATGGGTGGCCAGCTGGTGGCTGACTGGTGGCCGAAAAACACCAGGGCAGCAGCTGGAGGGGGGCCGTGGCTAGAGAAAGAAGGAAGAAAAAGAGATGTGTGTGTGGTTGGGTTTGCTTGAAGTTGTCTTATGATTAATCTCTTATACTTGGCTTATATTCACCCTCCAAATTGCTAATTACTAATTAGGCATAAAGATGGTAATTAACTAACTAAAACAAGTGGTAACTTGTTGGGCCTAAATTGGGCTTATACGATTTGGGCCCGGGAAGGAAAATAAACCGTATGCGATTGAATTTTCGTAGCTTGAAATTAAATTTTTGCAAAGTTATAAAAATAATAATAATAATAATAATAATAATAATAATAATAATAATAATAATAATAATAACAACAACAACAACAATAATATTAATAATGATAATGATAATAATTATAATTTCTTAAACCATAATTATCGAGGCCTACTATCGATTCACTCGATATTTAATTAATCAATGAAGCTGAAATTTACAATCAATGAAACTTGAATTGCAAAATGGGACCCAAATAAAATATCTCCCAACCGGCATGATTAAATACAATAAATGAAGGTGAAAAATTTTAAATAACATAATGAAATTTGTTCGATAAATAAATTAGGTGTAATTGAATTGATAAACATGATTTGATTAAATAAATAGCCATGATCAATTAAATCAATAAACATGATTAATTAAATGAATAAACATGATTAAATAAATAAATAAATATAATTTAAATAAATAAATATAGGTTAAGGTCGGATTATTACAGAAATAAATTTTAACGGTTTGCATCGAAACTTGATCATCAGATAGAAAATATTAAAATATACTCAAATTCAGATTTTAAACTTGATATTCTTTCAATTGAACAACATTTTTTTTCACAACGATAATTAATTGATATTTTTTGCCCCTTAAACAGTGCAATGAATGTTTTTCACCACTAGAACAATTTTAATAATTTGGATCGAAACTTGATAATCGAATAGAAAAGACTAAAATATGCTCAAATCCAAATTTTGAGCACGACATTCCTTTATTTGGTTAATATTTTTCTCCGCCATAACAATTCAATCACCATTTTTTGCCACTTAAACAATTCAGTTGATATTTTTTTCACTAAAATAATTTAAATGGTTTAGATCAAAACTTGATCATCCGATAGGAAGTATTGAAAAAAAAAACCTCAAATATGAATTTTAAGCTCAAAATTCCTTCATTTAGTTAACATTTATCTATACTATGACTATTCAATCAATATTTTCACCATTTAAACAATTCAATTGATGTTTTTCTCTTTTGCATGGAAAGTGGTTTATCTTGCACCAAATAACGGAAAATATGACATGAAAATCAATTCTCCTTGGAAAACAATTTTCCATAAAAAATAATTTTCTAGGAAAACTGTTTTCCTTCTAACCAAACACTACCTTCATGATGAATATTTTACTGTATATTTAATTTATTTAGTGATTTTACTAGTTATTTTGTTTTAATGAATTTTTAAATTTTAGGGATTAATATTTATTTTATTTTGGTGAAAAGCGGCGAGTTCTAAGGCACCTATGCAATGCTCTTATGTATTCGATTTCTAGTTAAAATTAAGTGTTTGAATTTGATTTATTCGGTTGTTTTTGAATTAGTTCCTATACGAAGTTTAAAATTTAAAGATGAATATTTGTTTGTTTTGATGAATTTTTAAACTTCAGTGGTTTTTTTTTTGCTTTGAGGAATTTTAAATTTTAGTGATGAATATTTTTTGTTTGATTTGTTTGGACTATTTCATGTTGAATGCTCATTTTTTATGAATATATATTAATTTTTAGCTATGAATTTGCTAATTATCCTAATGATATTTATTTTTTGTGATGAATTTTATGTAAATGACTAAGCTACAAAAGTCATCGTCAGTTCCTAACAGATTGATGGATACGTATGTGGAGAAGAATGATAAATATTCGTAGAAAAAATGACAAAAATTGAAAAGCACAGTTATATTTTTGAAAATTCATCATTATTCTTGTAAAATTCATTAGTTCTTTGTAAAATCCATAAGTATATTACAAATTACGTAAAATATTTGATGTACTTGATTTTGTATGTGTAAATTTTTTTACGTGAATAAGTAAGTACTTACATTCATTTTTGTTCAAGCAAATTAGTGGAGTATTTGTTTAAGTTAAAATATTCATCATACTTGTAGCAAATTCATTAGTATTGATAATTTGATTGAGTGCAGAGTGAACTTATAGAAAAGTTATTACTACCAACAAATTAAAAATAAGCACAGAAGTTGTCAATAATACAATAACACAAAAAATCACCAACTTCTTGTAAAAATTCATTAGTTTAAAAAAATCCGTTAGTTGAAAAAATTTATCAATGAGCTACAAAATTCATTAGTCAACAAGCAAGGTTGAAAATGCACGTGCGTGAGCATTCCACTCGAGTACAAAACCAGGTAGTATAGAAAGTTGCTTATTCGTATGAGGGAATGTCAATATCAAATTAGAGTGTTCAAATATTCCTAATGATGCTCTCGCAATTGTTATTTTTTTTTAAATACAAAGGAAACACGTGAAATCTAAACCTAAATAATCGAAACTCTAAAAACTTTTACTACTTGAACTAACGGACACTAGCTCATGATCGTGAGAAATGAATTGAACTCTCTTACTTATCACAAGAACTTTACATCCTTGTCCAACTCAATATTTATTCAAGGAATGACAGTTTAAACTCTCCAAAAGTAAAATACTTCGATATCCTATAGAATAGTCTTAGAAATAAAAGTCCCATCTATGGGCTCGTTCTTTTCAACTCATCAATTATCATAAGGACTTATCATCAGTATTGAGCATTGATGAGTACTTAGTGATATTTCCCACTCATAATTTTAATCTTAATAAACAATGATAAATATTTATCAGCGCACTGATTAGTACTGATCAATAATAAATTACTTGTAATAAGTTTAAAAAAAACAGATCCTATATCTCACAAAAAATGAGACTTGTAGTTCTAAGAGCACAAGTAACGCATGACTCGCACATCGCGGGAGCCAGGATGAGCAGCTCGTCACATCTGCAGCGCATAAGTGAGCGGGTGGCTTGCGAACGAGGCTGTGAGCCACGAGCCGGCTCACAGGCGTCAGTTTTTACCTTTTTTTAATTTTAATTGGTTTTTCCTTTTTTTCTTTAAAAGAAAAGTTGCATGTTGCATAATGTGTCTTTTTTGTTGGTGCAGAAGAAGGGCTATGCCCCAAAATAAATTTTATTACTTAGTGTTTCTAGGCCATACGACTCCAATCACATCTGCATTCATAGCATCCACAACCTATTTTTGACAATATTGAAAATAAACTACACCTAAATCCTTTTCTATGCCTAAATTAGGTAGTCTATCAGCAACACGATTGGTTTTACTATAATAGTGTGAGGAGACCTCCACTTCCCAATCTTCTCAAGCAATAACATCCTTACATTTCATAATCAGAGGCCTGTGAATTAGATTAGGAACCTTGAACACGCAGCATTTCTACCACAATTATTGAGTCCACTTGCATCCACACCTTTTTGAACCCCATTGAGTGAGGCATTCGAAGTCCCTTCAAGACTGCTTTCAGTTTATCCTTCACTGAGGTGCATATGCCAAAACTCTCATAAAAACCCCTAATCCATTCTGCTCGATTACCACTAATGACCCTCCACCCGATGCTGTGGCTGGGTTACTTTAGCTTCTCCATCAGTATTAAGTAAGACCCACCCACTAGTAGGCACCTCCCAACATACTAATCTATCCAAATTGGTATACTCCAATCTCCCACTGAGGTTCAGATCCAATCTCAGAACATTTTTCAATTCTGCAAACCGCATTAGTAAGAACTCTCCCTTTTTCACAGGTACTTCCTTGCCAAAACAGTGGGGATTTCTCCAATTTCACACATATCAAAGTGTTGTAACAAACTTTGAGGCCCAATTCGGGTCCCCATGTTTACCTTTCATGTAATATCCGCGATCCACTCATTAACCAGCGCCTGTGACGAGCCATAACACATAACTCTTGCTGCAAGAAACCGCCAGATTCCTTTTGCATTCGGACAACTTTACCGGATATATTCAATGGATTCCCTAGCATGGCCATAAATCCCACATGAGGGATCATTAGTAAGGCCTCGTCGCACACGATTAATGTTTGATAATATGCAATCATGCAAAGCTAGCCAAACAAACATTCTTACATGTCGTGCCGCCCTACCTTCCATACCACCTCTAACTCACCTCATTTAGCTGTAGTCGCTGATTTTCAATGATAGAAAATGCGGATGAAACTGTGAACTTATTGCTCACGTCTCTAAGCCAGCAGAAGTTATCACTGACTCGCTTCTCCAACAACTTAAACTATGCAATCCTGGCTAGAATCTACTGAGGCAAAAGGTCCGCGAACGTGTCCCATCTCCAACCGCCTTCTGTCGCCCAATAGTCGCACACCCGCTTCTCCAGTTCAGCCGCCGACACACACTGGGTGGCAAATACCAGCAGCGGCGAGGGGTCCGCCTAGCGGTCTAGCCAAAAGTGGGTATCCTTATCGTCGTTAATTACCATGCCAACATCGCACTAAAGGAACGGGACCGTCTCAGTGATGCCACGCCACGTGTTAGAAAGACTGCTATGTGCCGCAATTGCATAGGGATGGAGGAGCTCCCTCAAGTGGCAATATTTATTCTGCAAACCACTAACCCATGTCGCCTCCAGATCTGTTAAAAAATGCTATCCTAGCTTGAGTAGCAGGCAGTGTTATAAGGAGCGCATTGGCCAAAGCCCTAACTTAAGTAACCACATTCCATGCAATTAGGTGTATACGCCACTCTTGCCCTATGCCTTCCCACAAAAACACCTAATTTTCCTATCAAGCTTATCACAAGTCGAACTGGGTAGTTTTGCCATCTCCATCGTATAAGTCGAGATTGCATTAATTGTGGATTGAATGAACTTGACCTGTTCTGCTCATTAGACACTTACTTTTCCAACCGGCAAGTCATTTGTTGACTTTATCAATAACTCATTGGTACGTTACCCTAGTCACTCTCTCATGCAATGTGGCACCCCTAAGTATCTCCTCAAGTCCTCCATAGCTAGCATTTCTAATTCCCCGTAAATAATTTCTACAAGATGAGACCTAACATTGCCTGAAAAATAGACACTTGACTTTACATTGCTTATCTTTTGCCCTAAGGCTATGCAGAACCTATTCAGACATGTCTTAATCATACTAGCTTGCTCAACCGATGCTTTTACAAAGAGTACTACAACATCCACAAAGAATAAACTTGAAATTTTCGACCCTCATTTGCTTGTCAGGAAGGGTGCCCAATTACCATTTCGTACCTCTAGATCAATTAATTAAGCTAATTTTTTCATATATACCATAAATAAATACAGGGATAAAAGATCTCCCTTTCTGACTTCCCTCGAAGACCTAAATTTCGCTGTGGGTTCACCATTCCACAAAATATGCTGGAATTTAGGAAGATGGTTAATGAGCTTTTGATGAAAGACCTGAGATTTACTGGAAGTACATTTACATGGGAAAGGGGTTATGGTACATCTACTTTAGTAAGGGACAGGCTTGACCGTTGTTTACGTGTCCTGCTTGGTGCGAACTTTTTCCACACACCAAGGTGACTCATAAAGCTCGTCTCAGATTTGACCATTGCCCTATTGTACTTCACACTGATGCTTGGAAGGATGAGTCGAGAAAATATGATGGGAAACCTTTTAAATTTGAAGCTTTCTAGCTTTCAAATGAAGATTGTGAAGAGGTGGTCCGTAGAGCCTGGGAGGAGCCACAACTATTAAGTGTTCAAGAAAAGATTATAAATCGTGGGGTTAAGCTCAAAGAGTGGAGTGCAAAGGCTTTCGGGAATATCTCTAAGCAAATAAAAGATCGAGAAAAATTTCTTAAATGCCTATAGGCTTCCAATCTCACCCAAGACATTCTAGAACAGATTAAGGAGTATCAAGAAGAATTGAAAAGACTTCAACAACTAAATAAGTCGTATTGGTTCTTAAGATCAAGGGCAATGGAACTTAAAAATGGTGACAAGAACATGGTGACAAGAAGACCAAGTGTTTCCATCACAAGGCCTCTCAAAGACGTAAACGAAACTTCATAAAGGGCCTTAAGGATAGTAATGGTCAGTGGTAAGAGGGTGACACAAGAGTACTAAAGCTTGTTGAAGACTCTTACAGGGAGCTATTCACCTCTTCTTTTCTAACAAACATGGAGGAAGCATTGGATAGTATTATTCCTCAAGTTGATGACGAGATGAACCTGGGGCTGACTAAGGAAATCACAAAAGAGGAGTTCTTCCATGCACTAAGTCAGATGCACTCCTATAAAGCCCCGGGGCCTGATGGTATGCACACTCTTTTCTTCCAGAAATGTTGGTCTATAGTTGGTGATGATGTTTACTCATTTATTAAGAAGGTGTGGGATTGGCAATGTGGCCTCAATGCGATAAATGATACTAACATAGTCCTTATCCCCAAGACGACGTCCCCTGAAATGCTAAAAGACTATAGGTCAATAAGTCTATGTAATGTAATTTATAAAATTCTGGCAAAAATATTGGCAAATCGCATCAAAGTCATACTCCCAATCAGAAAACCAGAGTGCTTTTATCCTTGGAAGATATATAACAGATAATATGATCTTAGCTTTTGAGCTCTTCCATCACATGAAACTCAAAAACAAAGGCAGGAGAGGTGAAATGGCCCTTAAACTTGATATGAGCAAAGCCTACGATAGACTAGAGTGGAATTTTTAGGAATATGTTATGATAAAAATGGGGTTTTGCAGAAAATGGGTGAACATAATAATGCTTGGTGTGAAGTCAGTGTCTTTTTCATTCATTCTTAATGGAAAGGTTGACGGAAAAGTGGTGCCTTCTAAGGGTCTCCGTCAAGGCAATCCTCTATCACCTTATTTATTTATTATGTGTGCAGAGGCACTGTCTGCTTTGATTCAAAAGGAAATGATGGAAAAACGAGTACATGGAGTCAAGGTGTGCAGGAAAGCCCTCTCGATTTTCCACCTTTTCTTCGCTGATGATAGCATCCTGTTCCTAAGGGCCACAAAAAAAGAATACTCAGAAGTTACCCACATCTTGGGTGTCTATGAGAGAGCATTGGGCCAGAAATTTAACCATGAGAAGTTGACCACATTTTTTAGCAGGAGTGTCCGAAGTGAAGAAAAGGAGGCTATTATCAATGCCCTCGGTGTCAAGAAGATAGATAGATATGAGAAGTATTTGGGGCTTCCCACTAATGTAGGCAAATCAAAGAAGGCTATTTTTGAAGGGATAAAGGAAAGAATATGGAAGAAAGCACAAGGATGGAAGGAGAAGCTACTTTCCAGGCCAGGAAAAGAGATCCTCATAAAAGCTGTGATCCAAGCAATACCAACCTATGCGATGAGTAATTTTTGTCTGCCATCCACTCTCATTGAAGATATTCATTCGCTTCTGGCCAATTTTTGGTAGAGAAGCTTTGGAGATGAAAGAAAAATCCATTGGAGCAGCTATGCTTGGCTAAAAACATTGGCGGCCTTGGGTTTAGGGACCTTAAGGTTTTCAACCAAGCCATGCTTGCAAAGCAGGGATGGAGACTTCTTCATAATGGAGATACTCCACTCGCCAATGTTCTCAAAGAAAGATACTTCTTACGATCTAATTTTCTTAATGCTACTCTTGGTTATCGTCCTAGCTTTGTGTGGAGAAGCATTTGGGGGGCCAAAACCTTGTTGTTAGAGGGGGTTAGATGGAAGGTGGGGACTGGATCAAATATTTATGTGTGGTAAGAAAAGTGGCTACCAACCCCATCTATCTCTGGCTGCACTACCCCCCAAGAGCCAGTTGATCCATACATGACAGTTTCTCACTTAATTGACTGGGACACGAGACAGTGGTGTAAGGGTACAGTGCGAAGCCTGTTTTCTGAAGGGGATGCTCAATTGATTTTATCTCTTCCATTAACCATCGAAGACTACCAGATCAATTATTTTGGTTTCCTTCTAAGAATGGCAAATACACTGTCAGGTCACCCTACAATTGGGGGATGCTAGGATCTGAAGCCACTATTGATGATCAATGTAGAGGCCAATCGACAGGGATGTGGAAGAAAATTTGGAAGCTTGGGATCCCACCCAAAATTGAATTCTTCGCTTGGAGAGTTGGTGCAAATACCCTTCCCACGAAAGAAAGGTTGGCACATCGCCATGTAATTCAATCGGACACGTGCGAGGTATGTAACACAGGCCCTAAGACTGTTCAACATGCATTACTAAATTGTATAGTGGCAAGATTAGTTTGGGAAAACTCAAGTTTCAGACTTGAGATGATTGATGACCCCAATATAAATTTTCAGGAATTTTTCGAGTGGATGACTGCTAAAATGCCTAGGGATGAGCTGGAGAAATGGCTTACATGTCTCTGGGGCATTTGGGGTGGAAGGAATCAATGAATCTTTAAAAGAAAATTTCCAAAAATAGATTTGATGGTGGAAGGAGCTCTAAAATATGTTTTTGATTATAAATGCTACTTGAATAAAATATACGAGAGACATATAAACCACCGTAAGTGCAAGAACAAATGGGAAAAACCAACGGAGGATTTTGTTAAAGTTAATGTGGATGCAGCTCTCATATATGATGGTTGTGTAGGTTTAGGTGTTGTGTGCAGGAATGAGGAAGGGAAAATAGTTACAATGGCTGTCAAAAGGCTCAAAGTAAACTGGAAATCCAAGCTTGCAGAGTTTATGCTGCATTATATGGAGTTCAAATCAGCCTCCGTCTAGGATATACAAGACTTGTGTTGGAGAGTGATTCACTATTGTTAATCTCGTCACTGGATAGGTCAGGAGACGATATAACTATGGAGCAGCTCGTGACTGATGATATTCTTCATCTTAGTTCCTTTTTTGAGAATTTTAGATATTTGCATGTCAAGCGAGTGGGGAATTGTGTAGCACATTTTGTAGCAAAGCTAAACCCCTCCACAGTGGATGAACATGTTTGGGTTGATAATTTTTCGCAAGGTGTTGTTGCTCTTGCAGATTCGGATTTGATTAATTAATGGAATTTCTTATTCGTTTTCAAAAAAAAAAGGTATTACAGAAAGTAACATATAATTTACGTAAGTTGAGGGTGGACTATTTTATTATTGTCTAATTAGGAGAGTTTGATTTATATTTTGAGAATTTTTGTTTGTTTTTATCCTTAAGAAAATAATTAATTATTCTAATTGTGCTCATCTATCGATTTACAATTATATCATTTTTTTTAACTTTCATGAGCTCGTTAATCATTAAAAAAAATCATATTGTCTTTTTTAGAAAAAGACCTCTATTCATCGACTCTAGGCGTGAGCAAAAAAATCCGAAATCAAAAAATTGAACTGAAAAATCGTTTAGCAGATCGATTTTTCAAAAAAATTCGGTTCGGTTAACCAGACCGTAAAAATTTCGCGATTTCGGTTCAACCGTTTGAAATTCAGTTAACCACACGGTTAACCGAAACCAAACCTTCAATGTTTTTAAAAAGATACTTAATTTTATATTAGTCAAATATAGATGTTATAATATAAGAAGATAATACTAAACATAGAGTAATGTGTTCATTAATATTTGGTGTCATAAATAGTTAAATTAGATTAAAAAATGAGTAAAAATGAAAAGTTGAAAATTTAAAGTAACGGTTAACCGGTAATTGAAACGAAAGGTTGGTCAACTGAGTTTTTCGGTTCGATTATGATTCATATTTTTTTTCGAGCCGAATTTTTTAGTTAACCAAAAACCGATTAACAAAAAATTTCGCTTCGATTTTCGGTTCAAAAAATTGTGAGTCGAATTTTCGATTAATTGATTTTCAATTAACTGGTTTTGATCAATCCCAGACCCGACTCGCCCCTTCCATGATTATCACTACTACTCAACTTTAAAAAACAAAATTTATTCGAGTGAAGAAAAAATGACAAAAAATCTTTACAAAAAAGAAAAATCAAACAATAAGAATCTTCCTTGAAATTACCTACATTAAAACGTGGCCTCCACGTACCTCCCCAATTTAAAACCCCACATGGCAACACCCCGTCCTCTAATCCCTGATCCCAACTCTCACTTCCAAATCCCAACCCCTAAACCGCACTCTCTCTCCTTTGACTCTCACTTACTACTGCCAAAACCATGGCCCCAGCTCTGATTGGGCCACCCCAGGTCCGACGCTCCGCCACCACTCCCACCACCACGTCCTCCGACCCGTTTATAAACCTAATGGCAGCGAACTTCAACGACGCCGCCGTGGGCACCGCCGTGAACCCACCAATGGATTTCACGGAGAACTTGTCCGCCACCTACCTCTGCACCGGCAACCCCTGCCTGGACCTCTTCTTCCACGTGGTCCCCGACACCCCCGCCGATTCCCTTAAGGAGCGACTCGACCTGGCCTGGGCTCATGACCCCCTGACCACTCTCAAGCTCATCTGCAACCTCCGCGGTGTTCGGGGCACCGGAAAGTCCGACAAAAACGGCTTCTATACGGCCGCGTTTTGGCTTCACGCCAACCACCCCAAGACCCTTGCGTGTAATCTTGCCACTTTTGCGGAGTTCGGGTATTTCAAGGATTTCCCTGAGATTTTGTTTCGGATTGTGGGTATGACCCACCCGTCTAAGATGAAGAAGAAGAAGAGGGATAGGGCGGGTTCTCCGGGTCATGCCCCGTTTGGTCGTCGGGTTCAGATGAAGAGGAAGGGAAAGGGAAAGAAGTCGGGGGATCCGAATAAGGTGGGCCCGACTAGGCAGGCTCGGATCCAGGCGGCTAAGGAGAGGCAGGAGAAGGAGAGGGTGGAGGCGGCGGAGATCCGGCAAGAAAAACGGGCCGACATGGCTAAAACGGCGTTGGAGAGGTACATCCGTAACCCGGATTACCGGTTTCTTCATGATCGGATCTCGGATCTGTTTTCGGATCGTTTGAAATCCGATTTGGAAGCCTTGAATTCTGGAAAGACTAAAAACCTCAGTCTCGCAGCCAAATGGTGCCCGTCGTTGGATTCATCCTTCGATCGAGCTACCCTTTTGTGTGAAGCCATAGCCAGAAAGCTCTTCCCCAAAGAAAACTACCCAGAATACGCCGAAATCGAGGAGACCCATTACGCTTATCGGGTAAGGGATAGGCTTCGAAGGGAGGTTTTGGTCCCGCTCCGAAAAGCCCTGGAGCTTCCCGAGATTTTCATGGCGGCGAATCGGTGGAACGAGTTGCCTTACAACCGAGTGGCCTCCTTAGCCATGAAAACGTACAAGGAACTCTTCATACGCCATGATGAGGCTCGATTCAAGGAGTATCTGGAGAAGGTAAAGTCCGGGAAGGCTAAGATCGCTGCCGGAGCTCTTCTTCCGCATGAGATCATCACCGCCCTGAACGACGGTGGAGACGATGGCGGCGAGGTGGCGGAGCTCCAGTGGAAGAGGATGGTGGAAGACTTGAAGAAGGAGGGCAAGTTGAATAGCTGTGTACCTGTTTGCGACGTTTCAGGGTCAATGTCAGGGACTCCCATGGAAGTCTGCGTTGCTCTCGGGCTTGTCCTCTCAGAGCTCGCCGAGGAGCCATGGAAGGGGAAGGTGATCACCTTCAGCGCGAACCCACAATTCCATTTGGTTAAAGGAGATGACCTGAGGTCCAAGACGGAGTTCATTCGTCAAATGGAGTGGGGGTACAACACTAATTTTCAGAAGGTGTTCGACCTTATTCTGAAAGTTGCAGTTGAAGGGAAGCTGAGTGCGGATCAGATGATCAAGAGAGTGTTCGTTTTTAGCGACATGGAGTTCGATGTGGCTTCGGCTAACCCATGGGAGACCGATTACCAGGCGATCACGAGGAAGTTTGGGGAGAATGGGTATGGAGATGCAGTCCCTGAGATTGTGTTTTGGAACCTGAGGGACTCGAGGTCGACTCCTGTGGCTATGAACCAGAAGGGCGTGGCGTTGGTTAGTGGGTTCTCGAAGAACATGATGAAGCTGTTCTTGGAAGGCAAGCAGGACCAGCTAACACCTGTAGCTGTCATGGAGGCTGCCATTGCTGGGGAAGAGTACAGCAAGCTGTTTGTTCTTGATTGAGATCATCATCTTTTCATTTTGGAGTTTTTGTTATAAGCTTTCAAGTTTGTTGATAGTGCGTTAGTTACTTTTTGTGTACACCTGTTGGTTAGTCCAGTTAAAATTTTCCAGAAAGTGAAGCTCGGCCTTGCTTAACAAGTTTATGGGCCCATCGATCACTTGCTTTTTGGGTTGCTTTTAGCCACCGTATCTTAAATTGAGGGTAGGTGATGTAGCGCAAGATGAATGAATACTAATCAATTTTGCAAAATGAATGTGTCTTTTTTCTCTTTGCCGCGACTCCTTTTCTACTTCTTATATATATATATATATATATAGTGCAAAATTATAAGTATTTTGTTACAAGATACTTTTTAAATAACTTAGTTGGATTTAAGAAGTCATCCTATTATGTATCAAATTTTTTAAAAATGGTGTAATTGAATAGTAGAATATTGGTACAATCTATAAATTACGTAAAATATTATTTTTAATCATATTTATTCATAATTTAAAAGTTATGTGTATTATACATCTTATGGATAGGGTCAATTTGATTAGAATGTCATTTTGTATCTGTTGGTATAGCCGATGAATGTTAGAACTCTACCATTCATATTTAATTTTAATTGTTAAAAATTTAGTGAGTTTAGATCATTAAACATATTAATTTTAATCAAGGTAAGACACTTAAAAAGTATCTTACTATAAGACACATATTATTACTATATATATATATATATATTTTTTGTTTAATTCAGTTAGCAATTGCATATTTTTTGGGGTCTGCTGAATGTGATGAGAGCTAATTATAATCGATGATGATCACGTCCTTAATGCTTTTTTGGTTTTTTTAGGGGGGTCACTGAGAAGTTAGTGTAAATACGAGGCTTTCTTTCTGTTTTCCCCCCCTTCCCTCAGGGTAGGGGAGGGGATGTTTCGGTTCAAGATGTCAATTTTCCCTTCTTTTAGATCAGATGCAGTAGGTAAAATCAAGCACCAATTATGAGTAGAAACACCAGAAAACAGGACTAAGAAGACGAGGATTGCATTAACTCTTTGACGAATAACACTGAAATGAAGTGACAAATATCACTGAAAACACGACAAAACAGACTAACAAAACGAGGACTACATTAACTCATTGGCGAATAACACTAAAATCAAGCATCAAATATCACTAAAACCACGATGAGATGGGACAGAACAGACCTTTTATTATGCTTAGAAAAGACAATTATTTTTGAGCACACAATTAAGCAACGGATTCGTCAGATTTGGATGTAATGAACCAATTGGTCAAGTTCCAAATCCCAAAGAGTATTCTGTTAGGATTAATTATCAGAGTAACAGTATAGCGGAAGCGAGAGGATGCAATAGAAAATCAGAAATTCAATCAACAAAACAACAGAATAATAGGAAGAGAACAAGAACACAGGAATTTAACATGGAAAACCCAATGCGGGAAAAACCACGGACGGCGACAGCACCAAAACAATCCACTATGAGCAGAAAAGTACACCACGATCACAATCACCTCAATGATTCGATCTAAGAGCAGACTTACAATTTCTCTCTATTGTAATCTCTCCCAAACTACTTTTACCTCTCAATGTGTTTATGAGTACTGGAGTACTGGAGTATTTTAGAACCTAGGCCTGACCCTTCTTTTATAGGGCCTGAAAAGTAGGGTTTCCCCCTCCTTGAAAAAACCCTAGCCGCCGTAGAGAAAACACCCTCAACGCGAAACCTAGCCGCCAAAGCAAGGCGGTAAAAAATTGGCCGGGGCACGCCCGTGCCACATGGCACGACCGTGCTACGTGGCACAGTACCCCCGTGCCACTTTGCTGTTTGCTCCGTCTGCGGCTCTTCGTCTTGACACGCCCGTGTCCGTGCAGCATGGGCTCCCCGTGCCGATACTCGAGATTTTAGACCATAAAACCCAACAATCTCCACCTTGGACCAAAATCTCCAATCTTCAACTTTCCGTCGCCGTCGTCTCACCCCAAAGGGTGATGCCCCCTATGGGGCTATGCCCCGCAGGGCCCTCACTGGCTGTGGACGCCTACTAAGTCCAAGCAATACTTGAACTTAACTCTAGGAGATGATTTATATGAACTTTCCTTCATATATCCTGCCACAGTAGATGTCTGCAAGACATAGAGGCCTCCTTACCTCAAACCCTTCAGCAGAATCCTACTGCCCTTTGAGACCTTCAAAACTCCACATTCAGCTGAATATTTGCACCCTTTGGATTCAAGGGTGCCCAACGAGATGAGGTTACGCTTCAAGTCAGGAACGTGACGAACATTCGATAAAGTCCTGGCAACACCATCATGGGTCTTGATTTTAACAGTACCGATTCCAGTTACATTACATTGGGCATTATTATCCATGTGAACAGTTGAGTCAACTGGATCATATGTTGAAAACCAATTCTTGTGAGGACACATATGATAGGTACACCCAGAATCAAGAATCCAATCAAAATCGCTCCCCCTTCAATAGAGGTAGCAAACAGAACGTCACTATCAGAATCAGATTCAGCAAACGAAATTTCAGCAGGCTCCTGAGAATTATCTTCCTCTTTCTCCTTCTTCTTTTGCAGTTTCCAGCAGTTAGCAATAATATGACCCAATTTACCACAGTAATTGCAGGTCTTACCAGCATGAGGATTTTTAGACTTAGAATGGTTCTTACTCCTATTACCGTTCCCCTTTTCAGTTGTTGTACCCGTTACTGCTAATCCCTCAGCAGAATTAGCATAAATGTCAAGATCAAACTTCTCCTTAGACAATAGGTCTGACTTAACATCTTCAAACGATATAGTATTAGAATTACTATATAGCATAATCTACTTAAAGTGTTTATAAGAAGGGGGTAACGATACAACAAGCAAAATAGCCTTATCTTCATCCTCAATTTTCACATCTAGACTCTCCAAGTCAACAAGAATAGAGTTAAACTCATTCAGATGCTTTTGGACAGGGGTACCTTCAGCCATACGAAAGGTATACAACCTTTCCTTCAAACGGATCTTGTTGGCGAGACTCTTCGTCATGTAGAGTTCCTCCAGCCGAGCCCAAAGATCCACCGCAATTGTCTTATCAAGCACCTCTCGCAGGACATGTGGTGCCAAACACAACTGTATGGCTGAAACCGCTTTTAGCTTCAATTCCTCCTATTCGTCCTCCGTCAACGACCCACGTCTCTTCTTCTGTTCTTCAGCCCATTGCTCATCTGTTGTCTTCTCGGGTTTGACATGAGGTCCCTTCAGGACCTTCCACAACCCGTGCTGAATGAGAACTGCTCTCATCTGCACTTTCCAAAGATTAAAACTAATCTCTCCATCGAATTTCTGAATATCTACCCTCATGATAGCAGACATCCTATAACCAAAGCTCTGATACCACTTGTTAGGAAAACTAATGATTGAAATTCGAGCATGGTGTATGCGGAAGCGATAAAGGATGTAGATATTGGAGAATATAAAACAAGAACGAAAAAGATAGAACGGGGCACATGATTTTTTACGTGGAAACCCAAATCGGGAGAAAACCATGGGCGGCAACAACGGCACAAAATCCACTATGATTTGAGTGAGTACAAAACGATCTCAAAGCAAACGCCCAAGAAAGAGATCAACAACAAGAGAGATAAAGATCTCAAAGCAAACACCCCAGAAAGAGATCAATTACAACGAAAATCTCTCAACACTAACTCTAACTCTCAATGTGGAATAGAAAAGGGAAGTGCCCACAGGCACTCCCAAATTGCCCCGCCCCAAGAGGCCAACGCCTAATGCCCCAGCACAAGAGGCACTCCCAAATTGCCCCGCACCAAACAAGGTTAAACAACATAGTATTTATAGAGAAGCCTCACAGGTACCAAGAGTTCAACCCTAGCTGCAAACATATGTCTTGACCACCAAGCATCATCTTTACCAAAAAAGAAAAAGATATTCAATACAAAATATGGAATAATATAATTTCCATAAAATAGAATTTCTCCAACCACACAACTTGAGCCTTGGGTGCCAAGTAATAATCTTCAAAAAGGAAATAACTTTATTTATTTCCAAAACCGGCAAATAAATTTGGGACAAATCCCAACAAACTCCACCTTGGACCAAATTCCTTGGAATGGACGAACACAGCAAAATCGATCTTGTTATGACGTCAAAATTCTCAATATCAATGAGAAACATCCTTCAAAAGAATGCTCGAAATTCGGATCAATAACCTTGCTCTGATACCACTTGTTAGGATTAATTATCAGAGTAACAGTATAGCGGAAGCGATAGGATGCAATAGAAAATCAGAAATTCAATCAACAAAACAACAGAATAATAGGAAGAGAACAAGAACACAGGAATTTAACGTGGAAAACCCAATGCGGGAAAAACCACGGACGGCGACAGCACCCAAACAATCCACTATGAGCAGGAAAGTACACCACGATCACAATCACCTCAGTGATTCGATCTAAGAGCAGACTTACAATTTCTCTCTATTGTAATCTCTCCCAAACTACTTTTACCTCTCAATGTGTTTATGAGTACTGGAGTACTGGAGTATTTTAGAACCTAGGCCTGACCCTTCTTTTATAGGGCCTGAAAAGTAGGGTTTCCCCCTCCTTGAAAAAACCCTAGCCGCCGCAGAGAAAACACCCTCAACGCGAAACCTAGCCGCCAAAGCAAGGCGGTAAAAAATTGGCCGGGGCACGCCCGTGCCACATGGCACGACCGTGCCACGTGGCACGGTACCCCCGTGCCACTTTGCTGTTTGCTCCGTCTTCGGCTCTTCGTCTTGGCACGCCCGTGTCTGTGCAGCATGGGCTCCCCGTGCCGATACTCGAGATTTTAGGCCATAAAACCCAACATATTCTCATCAGCTTGATAGTGTTTTTGGGTCTAAGCCCACAAAATCCGACCATGTGAAATTTGGGTACTTCCTAGGCTCACTTATTTACAACTTTGTCTTCTCTTGGGTTCATAAAGAAGGCCATTGACTTCCTTTCCATGCTCTCATTCACCACTGCCCTGTGCAAACAACTCTGTACTTTACCTTCGATAGTGCATGCATGCCGATTGCAATTTTACAAATTCAAGTATTAGCAATTATTGTTATTTTTGGATCCTAAAGGAGGAACATAACTATTGATGTAAATGAGATCGAATCCAAATATTTTGTAATAACTTCTAAAAACTTTATCAGTTGAACTAATTGGCCTTCACAACCAATTATAATTATTTGTTTTTTTAGCATCAGTCAATTTTTCATGGATCAGAAAACGTACCATGAAGGTGTCACCAACGTTAATGACAAGAGCATCAGGGCAAGGTTCAACAACGTGCTATTTATCATTGACAAATACTTCAAGCCCTCCAAGCTGGTCTTGGTAAAGTATGGCTAATGAAGTCGGATCGGAATGGTGGCCAGTTCCAAGGACCAGGCTTGGCTCGTCGCATGCTGGGTAGTATTTGCACCTCGTAGTTGAGCTTGAATCTTCAAAGAAGTCTCAATAATAGTTTCTGTCTACTCCTAGGCTTAGTGCTAGGAGATCCATTATATATATTATTGCCAAAGATAACCAATTCATTGCTTCACACAACTTTTGATATCCATCCTATGACAAAAGAACAACCCAAAAGTGATTATGATGATATATTTCTACCCTAATATAATCTAATATAGTAGAGATGGTCATGCAAACACATTGTTATTTGAGTTCGTTGGGTTAAAGTTTGGTTCAACCCAAAACAGGTGGATTCATGTCTGATTCATTTTAAGAATGATGATTTCAAATTCATTGAAAGTCTAGATTGAAATGTCTAACATGATAGTCCTGCTTAAGTATTTGGTCATATAGCAGCATTGTCTACAAATTCTGCCTTCACTAAACTTATTGTTATATTTTAGTTTGTAAATTAAAATGAAAAAGAACAAAAAAGGAAAAAAACAATTGTCGATATGCTAGGGAATTTGTCAATTTGGTGAACTTGACAACTAGCTTTGAACCAGGTTCTAATTTTGTGTCATTCTGATCAATATAAATTAAAGAATGATTTCACGACTAGAAAGTCTAACGTACAATTCAAGCTTGCTTCCCTCTAGATTTGGCAAACTGGTCATCTGATTGGGGTACAGGTCAGGTTAGATTCGAATTGGGTCATATTTTGCATCAGACGTTATTTCAGGTTAGGTCTAGTCAACTTTGAGCTAATTGATGTTAATTTGATCCAATAAATTTATCTTGTTAAAATAAGTAACTTTGTAAGAAATTTCGTAGTAGATTTGCTTTGATTGGTTTTGGTTCTTGGATCAACTTTGCAGGTCTACTTACCCTCTAGTCTCTAAGTCGCCGCCAAACACTGAGGTGAAGTAATCCAACACCATGGAGCGAGAGCTTTTAACGCTGTAAGGGAAGGACAAAGTTTCTTTCCACAGCAAGTTTCTAGCAAATCGATCCGAATGTGCTTGGGAGAAACCCCACATGATACCAGGTTTTTTAAGAGCTTTAAGCTTTCTATCCATGAGTAGCTTGAAAAAAAAATCGTCGAGGCGATTATATGCCTAGTTCATTTAGGAGTTTGGGATCAACTCCATGGTTGATCACTTGAATAAACCCATGTTCAACACAAGCCACCTTTTGATAAGTTTGAAGGCATCTTCGATTGCCGCCTTATCCCCTCTGAAGAACCCTTCAAGGTCTATCACTGTCACGTTGAATTTCTCTTTCTGTAGACCTATATCATCGAGTCGTCAAACGAAGCTCCTAGGGACTTTGGATTTGTTTTGTGACGATGATGTTCTGAGATGTGAGATCTAGGGGTGGGCAATGAATTCGGTACCTATTGGGTTAAGCGGTCGGCCCGTTTAAAATAGGGCTAATAAAGGGTCTGGTAGATAATGGAATGGACCATTAATAGGTCAGCCCATTAAGGCATGTAAACGGGCTGGACTGGACGGGCCCATTAACAGCCCATTTAATGACCCATTATTTTTTTAACCTAATTGACATAATAGTTTACATGTTCTAATTAGTTAACTTCATTGTCAACACTTTGTACATAACAATAATAACTATACACCGTCGTTCGCGCAAATTTGTTCCGTTTTTAAACAGGCCTAAAGCGGGCCGCCCGTGGGCCTACTTGACCCGAGTCGTTTATTAGTTTGATTGTGTATTTTTCTAACTTTGAATTTGGACTAGTTTAATTTGATTGGAAAATTACAAATACATTAGTTGAAAAATTAATTAACCAAAAACATTGCTTTGGTGGTAATGGGCGGGTCGGGTTCATATGACTCATACCCCAGCCCAGTCCATTAACAAATGCACTGGATCCAGTCCAGCCCATTTAATTAATGAGCTGGCCTAGTCTGATCCAATTCAGTCCGTTGTCCACCTCTAGTGAGGTCCCATGGGGAAATCTATCAAACGAGAATGAACAGAGATCATTGAATTCATTTCTGAGAGACAATGAAGTAGGTTTTTTTTTTTTTTTTTTTTGGGGGGGGGGGGAGCGGAAATCACTCACGCGTTTAGGTACTTGTAGAGACAATATATGTTGGATACAGGGGAAAATAGTCCAAGTATAGTATGAGGCTGGAATGTTCACTCCACCCTATTTAGTATTTAGATTCGTTTTTGGTCCCCTGGGGGCGGAGGACCCTCTTGCGAAATTTGTGAACTTTAAGAGGTCACCCATTAGGATTACTCTCTGCTAATGGTCCAGTAATAATAGTTGTTTTGGTTTAATAGTTCTTTCGAATAACAAATTTTTGAATAAAATGGTTTCAGATAAGGGTTATTATGAGATGGACTTTTTCAGGAGTAACTTTTTCAAGTTTTACAATGACTAATAACATGTTTTAAAGTGACTTTTAAATTGAGGTGTCATTAATGACTCACTTAGGTGTGATTATAATAACAATAACCCTTAAATGAATTATTAGTCATCCCAATTAATTATTAATAGTCACCATAAAAGTATTTGCCGCATGATATCATTTATTTGAGAGTGTCTTACATAAAACTTACTATTGGAACAATGTACATCAATTAATTCTACATATTGGATTCTCTTAGGTAAAGGTAGAATAATACGGAAGATTATTCTTTTCCCTCTTTGTGCAATTAAGATAAGAAATAAAAATAAATAAATATTGTAGATGGTGACATACGAATTTTTACGTGAAAAACCCTCCAAAAGAAGGTAAAAACTACGGGACTATCAGTCCAAAAAATACTTCCACTATTTTACAGTATGTAACGCCGCCTAATTAAGCATGTTTTACTGTTTGCAATCATTATTCTAATTCCGTCAATTACAACTGATAAACCCAATGATCGAGACGTTACCGCCTTCCCAAAAGGACAAGGCTTGCTACAGGTGTACTAGAGTAACATAGTTAGGCATAACTTCAACCATATGCATTCACTCATTAACTAACATAAAGTTTATACACTACAGTAAAGCAATTCACCACAGAGCTTACACCTCCATATACTGAAGATTACAAAATAAGGCTCCAAAATATGCATGGTCTATATCACTGTTGATTCATCTAAGTTTCCTTTACTTACTTATTCTCTTTCGTTGACTCGCTAGCATGCTCTTTCGCTGACTTGCTAGCATGAGGGTGATTCACTGAGCGTTTGCCTAAAATAAAACATGACAACATTTCGAACTATGAGGCAAAGCTCAGTACATACATTCCTGTATTATTAAATGATCACCGTATAAATTGGCTAGGCGTCTGCTTTGCAATTCATTTTAAGTTAAAACAGTGAATGAGATGCATGTAAAACTGCATTGCTATTTATTATTTGATAGTGAACCCCTCGATACTGTTACGATCTATGGATAGGTGTACACCTGCCAAGTCGATCGAAGGACCTGATCTGAAACCGCGCGAGTAACAAAAGGGCAATCTCTGTAACTGATAACTGATAGGGTCACTAATTATGCGACAAATCACTTATTAAACGGATTCATTGATATACTTACCAAACATTGTAAGTTTGATAAATACGTGCTGATTTCTAAAGATATAGGCAATGAACGTACTTGAAGTCTTTAAAATGTAATCTCACTTGATAATACTTATACACAAAGGGAAATGATAGACTAGGCCCGGTTCTCCTTGAAAAATGTAATTGTAAATATATGGATTAGTAAAATGCATCTGTTCCTATAATTTGTAACTTTATTAGAAATTTGATAATCAAAAGGCATTTGTAACACAAGTAATGCAATGGAAGATGAGTTACACCAACATCGTTCGAAAACCAAATAAATTAAGACAATTTAACTCAAGGTAAAATAGTGTAGAGCAAAACTGATCAAAATAGAATAATTGAGATTATAAATGGAATTGGCTTTGATGGTTACAAATAGAATATGGGTTTTTGATATTTCTGAAATAGACAATAAAGGTTTAAGGCCAAGAGAAATGTAATGAATCACACCAACTAGGCTCGATAACCACGGTTCTTGAGTCTGAATTCTCCATATTTCTCAAATTTTATTCTCATACCCATTTAACTCATTGAACTCTCTAAACTTTGCATTTTCTTCGCAATAAGCATAATTATTTAGAAACTTTTGATTAAGCTCCCACGTTGCTAACTCACCATCTTGTGATATTTTAATACTCTTTCACGGTTCACCTTAGAAAATTCATATCTTTCACTCTCGACCTCAAATTGAGACCTAAAATTCTAATATGGAAAGCTTAACAAGTCCTGCAACACTTTTATTCACAGTGCAAAACCTAATTACCACAACACGGTTCTTAAAATTGGGCTTAATCACAACTATGCACAACTCGGGTCTATCCTACGCAATCTTAGCAAAACAGCCATAAATTTTTCCATAGAACTCGAAATGAGGTGATTTAAAAAGCATTTGGAAGATAACTCATTGATCCACTAAAAATCACAATTTTTTGACTGCCCAAAGAGTACCAGAAACAGACCCCTATTTCCGGTCTGTTCACCACCTACTGTCCATGTTTTCACCCCTTGTTTTCTAATTGATTTCTCTCTAAAATTAGTCCTTAAGATCAGTAAATAATACGTAGTTCTTCTGATCATTTTACATAACCGTTTTACCTCAAAATACTCCATAATTATCTTTACATATGTCCTTCAATTCCTCTCTTTACAAAATCACTCCAAAGATACCCATAATCACCCCAAACACACCCATAATCACCTTTGCTTGCATAAATGAGCCAATGAACCACTTTTAAATCAATTGGGGAATTTCTATAATTTACCCCTTTATGAAAAAATCCCACCGAGCCAATTTTTTTTCAAGTTGAAGCACATCCAAGGTTCATTTTACACCAAAGTTTATACAAATAACATGCTTGATGCGAATAATAATCCAAACCATACATAATCCCCTAAACCCTAGCTTATGTCCAACATAAAACATCTGTGTCTCATCCCAAGATCACCAAACACACCATTATCATCATCTATAGATTTAAAGATTGCTAAATCAAAGATAAAACAATCAAAATCCAACACTTTAACTTAAGCTTGCACGATCATGGATACCCCTCAACCCTAACATACTTCAAGCTTATCCAATCAAATAAAAATATCAAAATAACTCTTGATTCTACCAATCCAACATGTTCAACAACCAAAACCAACACAAATAAGAATCAAAACTAAAAATCAACAAGAAGAGTATTAGGGTTTACTCACTTTGAAGTAGACAAAGGAGGAGAGACAAAGAGGAGTGTTGCTTGCTTGATTGATTGATATTTTGAGTCTTATACTTGAATGAAAATGATATAAGTTTTACTTGTTTGAGTTTATATCTAGCAAAAGTAGCTTAAGCCAATGAAAATTAAACACATTCAATGGTGCTTAGTCAAGTAAAATGAAATAATAGCTTGTTGGGTTGGAATTGGGCCTACATGAGTTTGGACCCGAAAAATACACTTTATGCGGTTGGAATTTTTCGTAGCTCAAAAATAAATTTTTGTGATGCTATGAAAAATAATTTAGCCGCTTAAATCATATTTATCAGGGCCTCTTATCGATTCACTTGAAATTTTATAATAATTAAAATCCGAATTACAAAGTGGGGGCCCAAATGAAAATTTTCCAACCGCGGTGATTAAATGCATTAATCAAATAAATAAACATAATTTAGGGTCGGATCGTTATATAGTAGGATTACAAATGCAACTCCTCTAGACGACTTAGAGGGTATACTCTCAATGTCTTACTCACTCGGATGGTATACCAAAATGACTCTGACCTGATTTTAGTGGAACTCTCTCACCAATTTTTGGTGGTTTCTCCCTCAAGTGTTTGTCTCACTTGATTGTGTTTTTTGTTGTTGTCGTTGTTGGTGTAAAGAAGATAGTGTCTCTATTTAAAGAGACGTTGGAAGAACTATTACCAATGAAAAATTCTCTCCTACGGAAACGCATCGCCCTTCTTAATTTTAAGAATAAGTTTTGAACATTTCCTCCGTTTTTTTCTTATCTTTATCTCTCTCTCTCTCTCCCCTTTCTTTTTTTTAATTGTTTTTAGTTTTGTAACTCCTTACCAATTAAGGAAGGAACTCTAACACTTATCCCTCTTCCTGACTTAATTGGGGAATATCACACTGGCACCTTCACAACACCTTTCAAAATTCTTGGTCGGTAGCACCGTGGTCATCATGTCTGACCAATTCTCATCAGTGTGGACTTTTTCAAGTTGTAGGAGCTTATTTTCTAACACTTCTTGAATCCAGTGATAGCGAACATCAATAAGTTTCGAACGGGAGAGGGAAGTGGAGTTATTGGCTAAATGTACAACACTTTGGCTATCACATCGTAACAAGTATTTGTCTTGCTCATGGCCCAATTCGAGTAGGAATTTCTCATCCATATAATCTCTTCACATGCTTCAGTGGCTGCAATGTATTCAGCCTCGATGGTTGACAGGGAAACACATTTTTAGAGCTCAGATTTCCAAGACACTTTTTCCCTGCAAAAGTAGTCAAATACCCAGAAGTTGATTTATCAGAATTGATATCACCGACTAGGTCAACATCTGTATAACCCATTAACATGGGTTTTCCTTTACCAAAGCACAAACATTTCTTGGTTGTGCCCCTAAGATATCTCAATATCCATTTTACTGTTGTCCAGTGTTCTTTTCGTGGATTAGTTAAGAACTGACTTACGACACCTACAGCTTAAGCAATATCAGGCCTAGTACATATCATAGCATACATTAGACTGCCAACAACAGATTAATAAGGAACATTCTTCAGTTCTGTTTATCTTTCTCACTTGTTGGACTTTGCTTCATACTTAGCTTGAAATGTACAGCAAGTGGTGTGCTAACAGATTTGGCCTTATGCATGTTGAATCTTTGCAACAACTTTTCAACATAACTCTCTTGGGATAACTATAATAACTTCTTTGATCTATCTCGAGTTGTTTTCATCCCAAGGATCTTCTTTGCTGATGCCAAATCCTTCGTAGCAAATGATTTACTCAGTGCCTTCTATAAAGCAAAAATTTTCTTTGGATCATACCCAGCTATTAACATATCATCAACATAAAGTAATAATATGATGAAATCTCCACCAGCATATTTCTTTGCGAAGATACAATGGTCAGTGAGTGTTTTCTTGAAATCATGCTTAGTCATAAAAGAATCAAATTTCTTATACCATTGTTTAGGTGCTTGTTTAAGACCATAGAGGCTCTTTTGAAGTCGGTACACCAAATTTTCTTCACCTACAACTTCAAACCCTTCAGGTTGCTCCATATATATTTTCTCCTCTAGATCACCATGTAAAAATGCTGTCTTGACATCGAGTTATTCTATTTTCAAGTCTAGACTAGTAGCAATGCCAAGGACAACTCAGATTGAAGACATTTTCACAACAGGAGAGAGTATTTCTTCAAAATCTATCTCTTTCTTCTGATTGAAGCCTTTCACTACCAGACGAGCTTTATACCTTGGTCTTGGGTTATTCTCCTCAGTGTTGAGTTTGTACACCTATTTCTTTCTCAAGGCCTTTCTTCCCTTGGGTAATTCCATTAGATGAGATGTATGATTCTCATGCAAGGATTTCATTTCTTCTTGCATGGTTTTCACCCATTCTATCTTATGGTTATCAGCCAATGCTTCTTCAGAACTCAGAGGCTCACCATCATCTGTGAGAGTTACGTATTCGCTTGGGTTATACCTTGTGGATGATCTTCTTTTGTTGGTAGATCTCCTTAACTAGGGTTCTTCTTGAGATCTTTCCTCGGGGATTCAGCATCAGATCTGGTCGACTCATAATGACCTCCCTCTTAATCATCATTGGAGGAGGAGGCGGTATCGTCATTTGAGCTAGTGTCATTATTATTTTCGGTTGTGTCCTCCCCTGCATTATCATGAACCATAGGTGATGCACCAGTGTCAGAATCTCTAACAACTCCGTGTTTAGGCTTTTTCTTTTTAAAATCTTCCATGGTTTGGTCTTCAAAGAATATGACATCTCAACTTCTTACAATCCTTCTATTTAAAGGATCCCAAAGTCGGTAGCCAAATTCATTTCTTGGTGATCCAAGATAAATACACTCGTTTATTTTCGAATCTTGGCTCGCTTGTCCTTAGGATTCACTTTTTCAGTGTGCCCATCTATCTCAGGATGATAAGAACTGCTAAATTCAATTTGGTTCCAAAGGCTTGTTGAAGTGCTTGCTAAAACAGACTTGAAATATCTTATCCCTGTCTGATACCATCATATCTGTTGGAATTCCATGGAATCAAACTATCTCCTTAACATATAGTTGGGCCAGTCTTTTGACTCCCCAAGTATTTCGAATTTCCTCCATTATGGAGGGTTGTAGGGTAAATTAAGTGATGACAATTGGTCATTTGCTTGCCCATGTGACACTAATTGGATACCAGTTTTCAAGCCTTCCTAAGAGGTTCAGCTGAGTAATCACTACTACACTCAAGCTATGTTGCGAGTTTCTACTTAGGACATCTGCCACAATATTTTCTTTCTCTAGGTGATGTTGGATCTGCAGGTACTAATTTTTAAGCAACTCTAACCAATGCCTTTGTCTCAAAATAAGTTCTTTATAAGTGAAGATACACTTCAAACTTTGATGATCAGTGTAGATATTACGGGATACTCCGTATAAGTAATCTTTTCAAATTCTCAGTGTAAAAACCACAACCACTAGTTCTGGGTTATGGGTAGGGTGTCTTTCTCTCATAAAGCTTTAACCATCAGGAGGTATAAGTTACCACTTTATCTTCTTCCTAACTTGTACCTTTCCTCAACAAATTGATCAGGGAAGATGATCTTTCATAAATCCTTCCCGAGCTCGATAATACCCTGCCAAACCGGAAAAGTTTTTGATCTCAACAACATTGGTGAGTCTTGGGCACTCTTTCATCGCTTTTAGCTTCTTCAAATCAACCTTAATCCCTTCCTTTGAAACCACATGTCCTGAAAATACCACTTCTTTTAACCAAAACTCACATTTCTTATATTTGCTATGTAATTGATGTTTCCTCAAGGTATAGGTAATGTGTTTGATTCTGTCTTTGGAGTAAATCAAGATATTATCTATGAATATCACCTCAGACTTGCCCAAATAAGGTCTAAATACTGTATTCATAAGATCCATAAAGGCCATAGGGGCATTTGTCAGATCAAAAGGCATCAGGTGGATTCATAGTGACCAAACTTGATCTTAAGTGCGGTTTTGGAAATGCCTTCAGGTAAAATCTTAAGTTCACGGTATCTTGATCTCAAATAATTCTTGGAAAAGACTCCTGCTCCTCACAGTCGAGCAAATAAACCATCTATTTGGGGCAATGGGTATTTGTTCTTGATGGTGATCTTGTTCAGCTCCTTGTAACTGATACACATCCTCAAGGCTCCTTCTTTCTTCTTCACAAATAGAACAAGAGCACTCCATGATGACACACTTGGTCTGATAAATTCCTTCTGTAATAGCTCATCTAACTGAATCTTCAGTTTTCTAAGCTTTGTTGGGGCCATACGACATAAGGCTTTAGAGATACGTTGGGCATAAGGGATTAATTCAATCTCAAAATCAATTTCTCTTTGTGGGATAGTCCTAATAATTCTTTAGAAAAACATCTCTAAATTCACAAACTACAGGGATATCTTCTGCTTCTTCTTCCTATGGTTGAGTGTCAATAGCACAACACCAATATCTAATATATCCTTGATATAAGAGATCACTTGCTTTCATAACAGAATTTAAAGGACAAGGTATGTCCTCTCTTTGCCCATAAAACATATTTCTCTCCCTGGTTCATCCCTTGAAATAGCCTTAAGGTCCTCACAATCTATCTTAACCCCATAAGTACACAACCAGCTCATTTCCAAAATAATATCAAAGTCTGACGAGTCAAATTGAATTAAAACTCTAGGGCATGCTATCCCACCAATAGTAACTGCAGCAAGTTTATAAGAGATGGGATACTAAACTCTAGAGTCATTAGGTAACTTGATTCTATGATTGATTTCTGTCTCCTTATTTTCAAGGTTCAGTTGCATGGCATATCAAGTGAATATGAATGAATGAGTGGCAATTGAATCAACCAATACATAAAATGGCTTTGACATTAAAAAAAGAGTTCCAATAACTATTATACCAGAGGTGGAAGCTTCCTTCGTGCTCAACATATACACCATTCCTACAGCTATGAGCCTTGGAGGTGGGAGCCCTTGTCCACAGCCTTCAGTCTTTTAAGACAGGTGGCAATGAGGTGTTCCGAGCTACCACACAACATACATTTATTAGTTCCCACTCGACATTCAGGAGTGGTGTGGTTGGTTCTTCCAGATTTTCTACAGGATTCTGCTAGACCTGTATGATGATTTTTGGGAGGAGAAGGAGCAGGTTTCTGTTGGTTTACATTGTCACTCGGAGCTCCCTACTTGGTCGACTTGCTCAGTCAGGTAAAGTGTTCTAATGTTCACTTTTTTATCCTCTAAAACCTCCACTGTTGTGAAAATCTTTTCTATCCTTCTAATCCATACTTTCCATCATATACTCTACGGTTATATCGTCCACCCTATCTACTAATTTATTAACTTTAGGACTTTATGAGGGATTTCGGAAGGTGCTGAGGCTATTCGTTTCATAAGCTCAGATATCATGGTCTGTTAATAGTTAGAGTTCCCATACTGCTAACCAACACAGGGGGAATTAAGGCTTTCCACCAAGGGTTATTGGCACATTACACAAAACTTGGTCACCTGACCCCTAACCATGATATGAATTTTCTTCTATGTGGGTTTCTGCATTATTTTACACATATTCTGATATTCTGACCATCCATTCAGAAGAGTAATTCAATCAACCAACTACAACCAACATATAAGATACACATACACAATAGATACAACTAGCATGGCCCAAGCATTATTAAAATATAACACAAAACTTCATTATATCACTGCTATAATTGCTTGTGTACATACATATATATATGGTTCTACAAAGAATATCACATATAACTGACCACCTAATGCCAACCCTTACACATACCTCCCAACTAAAACACTACTTAACCCTAATATACTAAGTCCGCCACATGACCGGAAGTAGACGGGACTAGTCAACACAATCGAAAAGCCCTGTCCAACTATATGCAATGTCATAACCTGCACAAAATACATCTATCCAACTGGCTGTACTATATATATTGCTCAAAAAGTAATCTATCTGAGATGAAGTAATCTATCTAAGATGTCAACATATAATATAAATCAATCTAATGATCCCTAGATGGATTATAGTCTAGGTTAGACTAATCCTCAAGCTCTCCGCCGAGTCAAAGCTATTGTCTGAAGCACCAATCTCTGCATTCTCATCATCATGATCGAGCTGATGCTCCTCCAATTCTAGGTCCTTCTCTGAGTCTTCTATGAGGTCACAATCAGAGCTAAACTATAGTGTATCAGGGAGATCTATAATAATTTGGACCTCATTTGATCCATCAGATATAGGGCTCCCCTCTCTAGGTCCCAATAGCTTTGGGTTGTTTGGCGGCTGAAGAGTGCTCGGTGCAGATGGTGATGGTGTAGGAGATGCAATGTGTAATGAAAATATATACTGTAAAATGCCCATGTTATTCCCTCTTGACTCAAACTCCTCCCATAATAACAGCTCGGTGATAATGTTAACCCAGGCCTCGCGAAATTGAAATCTAAGTTCATCCTATCCAAGGCTTGAGTCTTCATAAAGTCTTGATATCGGGTCCTAAACTCAACCCAAGGGCCAACTAAAGATAAGGTCCACAATAGCCTACGTCTATGGACCATAACACTATGAAACTCAAAAATGGGGTTTGTACATGGGCTACCATACTAGCATAAAGTAAAGAGATGTGAATGGCCACAGAAGTACCTGACATCATATTCACTACATATGGATTCATCTAACAAGGAGGAACATAAGTGAAGAACATGAGAGAGATAAACAGGCATTTCTACTGTCATAAACCTCCAATATCATAAATCTCCAATGATATCACAATAACCCTTGCTAACCAACTTTCTCACTCTGCTAACTCCGCTCTCCATACTCCACATTCCATCAAGGAAGATCAAACTTGGCTCTGATACCAAATCTGTAATGCCCCCTAATTAAGCATGTTTTACTTTTTACAGTCATTATTCTGATTACCTCAATTACAACTGATAAACCTAATAATTGGGGCGTTATCGTCGTCCCAAAAGGACAATGCTTGCTGCCAGTGTACTAGAGTTAACATAGCTAGGTATAACTTCAACCATATGCATTCACTCATTAACCAACATAAGGTTTATACACTGCAGTGATGCAATTCACCACATAGCTTACACCTCCATACACTAAAGATTATAAAATATGGCTCCAAAGTATGCATGATCTATATCACTCTTGATTCATCCAAGTCTCCCTTGCTCACTCATTCTCTTTCGCTAACTTACTAGCATGCTCTTCGGCTGACTTGCTAGCATGAGGACGATTCACTGAGCATTTGCCTAAAACAAAACATGAAAACATTTCAAACTATGAGCCAAAGCTCAGTACATACATTCATGTATTGTTAAATGATCACTACATAAATTGGTTGGGCGCCTGCTTCGCAATTCATTTTAAGTTAAAATAGTGAATGAGATGCATGTGAAACTACATTGCTATTTATTAGCTGATAGTGGACCCCTCGATACTATTACGATCTATGGATAGGTGTACACTTGCCAAACTGATCGGAGGATCTGACCTGAAGCAGCGCTGGTAACTGAAGGGCAATGCCCTGTAACTGATAACTAATAGGGTAATTCATTATGTGACAAATCACTGATTAAATTGATTCATTGATGTACTTACCAAACATTATAATTTTGATAAATACAAGCTGATTTCTAAAGATACAGGCAATGAACGTACCTGAAGTCTTTAGAATGCAATCTCACTTGATAATGCTTATGCACAAAAGGAAACGATAGACTAAGCCCGGTTTTGCTAGAAAAATGTAATTGTAAATATATGGAATTAGTAAATTGCATTCGTTCTCATAATTTGTAACTTTAGTAGAAATTTGATAATCAAAAGGCTTTTATAACATAAGTAAATTAATGTAAGATGAGTTATACCAATATGATTTGAAAACCAAATAAATTAGGGCAATTTAACTCAAGCTAAAATAGTGTGGAGTAAAACTGATCAAAATAGAATAATTGGGTTTATAAATGGAAGGCTTTGATGGTTACAAATAGGATATGGGTTTTTGATATTTTTGAGATAGATAACAAAGGTTTAAGGTCAAGAGGAATGTAATGAATCACACCAACTAGGCTCGATAACCACAATTCTTGAGTCTGAATTCTCCCCATTTCTCAAATTTTACTCTCATACCCATTTAACTCGTTGAACTCTCTAAACTTTGCATTTTCTTTGCAATAACCATAATTATTTAGAAACTTTTGATTAAGCTTCCACGTTACTAATTCACCATCTTGTGATATTTTAATACCCTTTCACAGTTCACCGTAGAGAATTCATATCTTTTACTCTCGACCTCAAATTGAGACCTAAAATTCCAATATGGAAAGCTTAACAAGTCCCGCAACACTTTTATTAACAGTGCAAAACCCAATTACCACAACACGGTTTTAAAATTGGGATTAATCACAACTGTGCACAACTCTGGTCTGTCCTACGCAATCTTAGCAAAACAGCCATAACTTTTTCCATGAAACTCGGAATGAGGTGATTCAAAAGGCATTTGGAAGATAACTCATTGATCCACCAAAAATCGCAATTTTTTGACTGCCCAAAGAGTACCAGTTTGCTTGCAAATAGACCCCTATTTTCAGTCTGTTCACCGCCTACTGTCCATATTTTTACCCCTTGTTTTTCACTTGATTTCTCTCTAAAATCAATCCTTAAGATTAGTAAATAATACGTGGTTCTTCTAATTATCTTACATAACCATTTTACCTCAAAATACTCCATAATTATCTTTACGTATGTCCTTTAATTCATCTCTTTACAAAATCACTCCAAAGACACCCATAATCACCCCAAACACACCCATAATCACCATTGCTTGCATAAATGAGCAAATGAACCACTTTTAAATCAATTGGAGAATTTTCATAATTCACCCCTTTATGCAAAAATCCCACCAAGCCAAATTTTTTTTTTTTCAAGTTGAAACATACCCAAGATTCATTTTACACCAAGGATTATACAAACAACATGCTTGATACGAATAATAATCCAAACCATGCATAATCACCAAAACCCTAGCTTATGTCCAACATAAAACATCTGCACCTCATCCCAAGATCACCAAACACACCATCATCATCATCAATGGGTTTAAACATTACCAAATCAAAGATAAAACAATCAAAATCCAACACTTTAACTTAAGCCTGCATGACGATGGACACCCCTCAATCCTAGCATGCTTCAAGCCTATCCAATCAATTAAAAACATCAAAATAACCCTTGATCCTGCCAATCTAATGTGATCAACAACCAAAACCAATGCAAATAAGAATCAAAACTAAAAATCAACAAGAAGAGTGTTAGTGTTTACTCATTTTGAGCTAGAAAAAGGAGGAGAGAGAAAGAGGAGTGTTGCTTGCTTGATATTTTGAGTCTTATACTTGGATGAAAATGATCTAAGTTTTACATGGTTAAGTTTATATCTTATAAAAGTAACTTAAGCCAATGGAAATTAAACACATTCAATAGTACTTAGTCCAGTAAAATGAAGTAATAGCATGTTGGGCCAGAATTGGGCCTAAATGAGCTTGGGCCCGAAAAATACACTTTATGCGATTGAAATTTTTCGTAGCTCAAAATTAAATTTTTATGATGCTATGAAAAATAATTTAACCTCTTAAACCATATTTATCAGGGCCTACTATTGATTCACATAAAATTTTACAATAATTAAAATCCGAATTGTAGAGTGGACGCCCAAATAAAATTTTTCCAACCGGGGTGATTAAATACAATAATTAAATACGAGAAAAAAATAACAACATGACTTAATCAAATAAATAAATATAATTTAGGGGCGGGCCATTAAATAATAAGATTACAAATGCAACTCCTCTAGATGACTTAGAGGGTATACTTTCAATGTCTTACTCACTCAGATGGTATACAAAAATGATTCTGACCTAATTTTGGTGGAACACTCTCACCGATTTTTGGTGGTTTCTCTCTTAAGTGTTTATCTCACTTGATTATGTTTTTTGTTGTTGTCGTTGTTGGTGTAAAGAAGATGATGCCTCTATTTAAAGTGGAGTTAGAAGAACTATTACCAATGAAAAATTCTCTCCCACGGAAACGCATCGTCCTTCTTACTTTTAAGAATAAGTTTTAAACATTTCCTCCTTTTTTTCTTATGGCTATCTCTTTCTCTCTCTCCCCTTTTTTTTACTATTTTTAGTTTTGTAACTCCTTACTAATTAAGGAAGGAACTCTAACAATTATCCCCCTTCCTGACTTAATTGGGGAACGACATCACATCGACACCTTCACAACAGCTTTCAAACTTCTTGTTCGGTAGCACCTTGGTCATCATGTCTGACCAATTCTCATCAGTGTTGACTTCCTCAAGTTGTAGGAGCTTTTTTTCTAACATTTCCTGAATCCAGTCATAACGAACATCAATATGTTTCGAATGAGAGTGGAAAGTGAAGTTTTTTGCTAAATGTACAACACTTTGGCTATCACATCGTAACACGTATTTGTCTTGGTCATAGCCCAATTCGAGTTAGAAATTTCTCATCCATATAGTCTCTTCAGATGCTTCAGTGGCTGCAATATATTCAGCCACAATGGTTGATAGGGCAATGCATTTTTGGAGCTTAGATTGCCAAGACACTTCTTCCCCTGCAAAAGTAGTCAAATACCTAGAAGTTGATTTATGAGAATCGATATCACTGACTAGGTCAGCATCGGTGTAACCCATTAACATGGATTTTCCTTCACCAAAGCACAAACATTTCTTGGTTGTGCCCCTAAGATATCTCAATATCTATTTCACTGCGGTCCAGTGTTCTTTTCCTAGATTAGTTAAGAACCGACTTACGATACCTACAGCTTAAGCAATAGTAGGCCTAGTACATATCATAGCGTACATTAGGCTGCCAACAGCAGATTAATAAGGAACATTCTTCAATTCTGCTTTATCTTTCTCACTTGTTGGGTTTTGCTTCATACTTAGCTTGAAATGTCTAGCAAGTGGCGTGCTAACGGGTTAGGCCTTATGCATGTCGAATCTTTGCAACAACTTTTCAACATAACTCTCTTGGGATAACTATAGCAACTTCTTTGATCTATCGCGAGTTATTTTCATTCTAAGGATCTTCTTTGCTGATTGATAGGCCCGCAAGCGCATGGTGGCATTGTAGCAATCAAGGTCTACCCCACAGAGACTAGGTTAATCTATTAGGCTATATTCCCTCAACATATGCTAGGCGAATCCAAATCTGATATTGAAACTAAATTAATCGAGCATCTAATCTAATGGATAAATAATAATTGGAATTAAGCAAAATAAGCAATCACTTGAGCCACGTATTAATCAAGCACTTCTTCCTTCATTGGTTGTTTTAAAATCGATAATCGAAGTATCACAACCATCTTTCAAGCTCAAGTGAAATACTTAAATCAAATCAATTATCGATTCTCATGGATTCTCAATTAGTTTAGGTTCGCTAAGCATGCAATTATCAAGTATGTGGTTTCTCAATCGGGTGTGCTCTCTCAAGACTCCACACAATTAAGTCAAATCCTAGGATTCTAGTATTTGAGATTTCACCTTTCAGTCCCTCATCCAAATACTCACAACATGCAAGAAAGTGATTAAGTTTCTCACAAGACAATAAACTTCTAGAATTCGATAAAACAATCCAACAATTCTAAAAGCACCAAATGATATCAACACGAGATCAAGAAACTAATAAATGTTTGCATAAATCCAAAATCAAACAATAAAGACAATCAAAATTACAAAACATAAATCTAAATTTAGAAAAGAGAGGAGAGGAGAGAAGAGAAAAGAAATGCTCAGCCAAGATCGCGCTTGAACCATCGTGCAAATTCGGGATGGAATCCTTGCAAATATTTACTTCAATTCTCCACTCTCTCTAACCTAATCTACACTAATCTATATCCTAACTAATGGAATATGGAGGAGAATGGAATGGATGAGGTGTGTCTCTTTTACTGCAAAAAATGGCCCTATTTATAAGAAAACCCAATCAATCTCAATCACATGATGAGGGAAAATGAACAGGGTAGTTATTATACGTCCACCACCGACGGTGGCATCCACCACAGGCAGACCGTGGTGCTATCTGGCTCATCATTCTTATATTCTTCTCTTGTTACACGGGCATAACAACTAAAGGATGTCCGTAGGGAGTCACAATACATCTAAATGCGGGTTAAATGGTCCAAAATCCTATAAGACACATCAAACAATCATATCCAAGCATAAATTGAGAATAGAGTATAAAGAATAACAGAAAGCACTCAATTCTCCTAAAAATGTGACAAAATGACCCTAAAATGATGTATACAATATGCACTTATCAAACTCCCCCATGCTTAAACTATTACTTATCCTCAAGCAAACACTAAATAAAACCGACAAGGGAAATGCATCTCAGCCTCAAAACATAACAACCTCCTTAAAATAGGCAAGTTGTAGCATATCACAAGCAAGAATGCTAATGAACGGCAACCCCAAACAGTGCACAACACATTTCAAAATTAGGAGGAGGAGAAGGTTTTTGAAGAAATGTAAGACCACAAGCTCGATATCAAACTTGATCACCCCCAAAGAACACAAAGCATATCATGCAAGCATATGGAATTGAATAGAGTCAAATGGGTAGGTAGAACCTCACTTTTGGGAAATATGAATCACTCCCACTTATGTGTTTGAAATATAGCATAGGTTCACTCAAAACTCATTCCAAAGATGCAATCTATCATATTTTTGCCAAGACTCTCAAATTCTCCACCACTAAAATGCAATGTGCACAAGACATCAAGAGGACTTTACTTGGATTGTAACGTGGGCCAAAAGGGTTAAGGAAAAGGAATGGATAAATGTATTTGGGACAATGTGGAGCCATTTAACCAAGTGACTAGGGAGCAATCAACAAAACACCAAGCAACTATGAAGTTCATTGACACTCCAAACCTCAACATATAATGAACATATCCCAATAAATTAAGTAGGAAATGAGTTAACAAAGAAAAAAATTTAAGCTATTTACATATCCACCGCCAATCACTAAGTCATTTTTTTGGGGGTTTTTTTTGCTTTTTTTTTTTTGCTTTTTTTTTCCCTTACAAGATGACTTCATCTTCCTTTTTTTCCTTTTTCTTCAACATAACTTTTTTTCTCTCTTTTTTTTGAGAAATGAAACAAAAATTGTAATTATTGACAGGTATAGGGTCACGAATTATCAACTCACAACCGAGTATATAAACAATCCAAATAAGAAGGAACCAAAGCAAATACTCAATGTGATCAATCCTCAACAAACCAACATACTAAAGCCACCTTAAACTCGATTATTCCTAAAATCGCTCACTACATAGATAAAGTGATGCTTCATAGGCTTGTCTTAAAGGTAGGAATATGTGTTTGGCCAAGGGCTAAGATAAAGGGATCACAACAAACATTGATGTAAGCTTAAATGGGTTAACAAAGGGAATAAACATGTAACACAAGGGTAGACTATTTGGCTATGTGGCTACAATGGTCAAAGAAAGAAATGACTCTATCATCTCATCAACTATGCACATGCTAATGTGATTTTGAACAAGAATCTAGGCAAGTTCTAGAGATGCAATATGGAAGAGTCACACACACGAAAGAAACATGAGATTAAATATAATGAATTAGTCCAAATAGGGCTCAAAATCTCATAGGATATCTACCAAAGTCTCATTAAGCTCATAAAATGACTCCATGTACACACATTAGTACTACGGACTCCAATGGATAAAATAGTTCTCAAGCAAGATAAGGGTCAAAACAGAAAATATTAACAAAACCTTCAAAAATTTATAACACCAAAAGGGATTACACATCAAAAGTTATTTAAGCGCATGAAAGCCATTTTGTCTAACAAACATATCATCGGAGGTTATCTCAAACCAATCCTCACCATCTCTATATGCAAATCGAAAATGCAAATCTAAAAATCAACTAAATGCAAAACATTAATGCAAACAAAAAGGAAAACCTAAAACTACATGCTCTAACATATATGCAAACTAATAACTGAAATAGAAAACATAGAAAACTATCCTTCTCCATGCTTAAATAAAGCATTATTATTCAAAGGAAAGAAAGTAAGAGAAGGGAAAGGAAAAAAACATAATGATCTTACTAGGTTAGGAGCATTCCAACAAAATATAACGATCTCACCAGGTTAGGTACAGAGTACACCTAAGCTATGCGGCCTCATAATAACTGAGGCTCATGGAGCATCAGCCACTCCATCATGATGTCAAAATTCAGCCCTTTAAATCAGACCCCATCAAGGCAGGCAGAAGCTTGCCAAACTCCTCATCATAGAGTTTCCAAGCATGACAATAAGAGAGCATGAAAATAATCACAGCAAAGAAAGTTAGTGCTCTTTTTAACAAAGCCAAAGCCATAGAAAAATCAAAAGAGAAAGCAAAGAAAGTGTTCCATATGATATTTCCAGACTTGTCCATTAGGAATATGCAATACGGATCAAGGGAGGTATCATACCCACAAAAGTATCCTAGGGAAGGAAAATTATCAATAGTTCCACCCAACATAGTAAACATTTTGCCCGCATGTCCCAAATCAACTTTAGAATCACAAATTTTAGGATTATCAATGGGCACATCTAAAGAATACTTGGGGAAATAAAGAGGGTTGTGAACAGGTAGGGGAAACATGGGGATGATCAAAGAGATTGGAGAAAGCATAATTAAAACAAAGGCAAAAAGACTCCTCATGCACACACTCATAACGACACCCTCTAAATGAGTGTTAACTAGATTATGCACCACCTCAAGAGTATCTTCCGATGCACAATATGAATCACCCACATCAAACTTAGCAATCAACAAAAGGCTCACCCACCTCGAGCCCTATGTACTGGGTTAAAGGAAAGAACGAATCAGGTAAGGTCAGGACAACATCAGTATTGTCCTAGGGTGATACAAAGTCAGGTTGAGCATAGCATACATAATAAAAACATGAATTTATATCATGGTCAGAAGAATTATAGAAATCACACCAAAAAGGAGCATAATAAGATCTAGCATAAAATACACAAGGATCAGAAAATAAATATCTAGAAACACGACTAGCTTCCGTAAATTCAAATGAATCCCAAGCAATTTACTTAAGCAAACAATATGCCTCGTCGACATTTTTAGCATGAAAACCACAATATTCTAAAAGAATACGAGTTTTACTATTCACACCATCATCAATAATGTCTAAAATTTTTCACTTACCAACACAATAACCATATTGAGCAAAAAAAGCATTTAAACGCTTAAAGTACCTCCAAAATAATTCATGCTTGAATTGAGGAAAATGGAAAATAACCATTGTTGTAATTTTTTTTTCTTTTAATCTTTTTATTTTTCTAAATCATTTTTTTTTCAAAGGAAAACAAAATGCTTAGTCAAACCTATTGAGAAAAACTCAACGTTCGATGCTAGTCCCTGACAATGGCGCCAAAAACTTGATAGGTCTGCAAGCGCACGGTGGCATTATAGCAGTCAAGGTCGACCCCACAGAGACTAGGTTAATCTATTGGCTTGTATTCTTTCAAGATATGCTATGCGAATCCAAATTTGATATTGAAACTAAATTAATCTAGTATCTAATCTAATGGATAGATAATAATTGGAATTAAGTAAAATAAGCAATCACCTGATTCACGTATCAATCAAGCACTTCTTTCTTCATTAGTTGTTTTGAAACCGATAATTGAAGTATCAAAACCCTCTTTAAAGGCGAAGTGAAATATCTAAATCAAATCAATAATCAATTCTTATGGATTCTCGATTAGTTTAGGTTCATTAAGCATTCAATTGTCAAGTTTGTGGTTTCTCAATAGGGTGTGCTCTCTCAAGACTCCACACAATTAAGTCAAATCTTAGGATACCAGTATTTGAGATTTCACTTTTCAGTACTTCATCTAAATACCCACAACATGCAAGAAAGTGATCAAGCTTCTCATAAGACAATAAACTTCTAGAATTCAATAAAACAATCCAGTAATTCCAAAAGTACCTAATGATATCAACACAAGATCAAGAAACTAACAAATGTTTGCATAAATCCACAATCAAACAACAAAGATAATCAAAATTACAAAACATAAGTCTAAATTTAGAAAAGAGAAGAGAAGAGAAGAGAAAAAAAATGCTCAGCGAAGATCGCGCTTGAACCGTCGTGCAAACTTAGGATGAAATCCGTGCAAATCTTTACTTCAACTCTCCACTCTCTCTAATCTAATCTACACTAATCTATATCCCAACTAATGGAATATAGAGGAGAATGGAACGGATGAGGTGTGCCCCTTTGGCTATGAAAAATGGCCCTATTTATAGGAAAATCCAATTAACCTTAACCGCACGATGAGGGAAAACGAACAGGCTAGCTGTTATGCCTCCGCCGTGGACCGTGGCATCACCACAGGCAGATTGTGGTGCTCTCTGGCCCATCATTCTTCTGTTCTTCTCTTACTCCACAGGCATAGCAACTAAAGGGTGTCTGTGGGGAGTCAAAATACATCTAAATGAGGGTTAAATGCTGGGTCAAATGGTTCAAAATCCTACAAAATACATCAAACAACCATACTCAAGCATAAATCGAGAATATGAGTATAAATAATAACAGAAAGCACTTAATTCTCTAAAAATGTGACAAAATGACCCTAAAATGATGTATACAAGAGGCACTTATCACCGATTCCATATCCTTCATAGCAAATGATTTACTCAGTGCCTTCTATAAAGCAAAAATTTTCTTTGGATCATACCCAGCTATTAACATATCATCAACATAAAGTAATAATATGATGAAATCTCCACCAGCATATTTCTTTGCGAAGATACAATGGTCAGTGAGTGTTTTCTTGAAATCATGCTTAGTCATAAAAGAATCAAATTTCTTATACCATTGTTTAGGTGCTTGTTTAAGACCATAGAGGCTCTTTTGAAGTTGGTACACCAAATTTTCTTCGCCTACAACTTCAAACCCTTCAGGTTGCTCCATATATATTTCCTCCTATAGGTCACCATGTAAAAATGTTGTCTTGACATCGAGTTGTTCTATTTTCAAGTCTAGACTAGCAGCCATACCAAGAACAACTCGGATTGAAGACATTTTCACAATAAGAGAGAATATTTCTTCAAAATTTATCCCTTTCTTCTGATTGAAGCCTTTCACTATCAAACGAGCTTTATACCTCGGTCTTAGTTTATTCTTCTTATTCTTGAGTTTGTACACCCATTTCTTTCTCAAGACCTTTCTTCCCTTGGGCAATTCCATTAGATTATATGTATGATTCTGATGCAAGGATTTCATTTCTTCTTGCATGGCTTTCACCTATTTTACCTTATGGTTATCAGCCATTACTTCTTCATAACTCAGAGGCTCCCCCTCATTTGTGAGAGTTATGTATTCACTTTGGTTATACCTTGTGGATGGTCTTTTTTTTTTTTTTCTGGTAGATCACCTTAATTGGGGTTCTTCTTGAGATCTTTCCTCGGCGAATTCAGCATCAGATCTGATTGACTCATAATGACCTTTCTCTTGATCATCATTGGAGGGGAAGGCGATATCGTCATTTGAGCTAGTCTCATTATTATTTTCAGTTGTGTCCTCCCCTGCATTATCATCAATCATAGGGGATGGCCCAGTATCAGAATCTCTAACAACTATGTGTTTAGGCTTATCCTTTTTAAAATCTTCCATGGTTTGGTCTTCAAAGAATATGACATCTCGACTTCTTAGAATTCTTCTATTTACAGGATCCCAAAGTCAGTAGCCAAATTCATCTCTTGGCGATCCAAGATAAATACACTCCTTTATTTTTGAATCCTGGGTCGCGCGTCCTTAGGAATATGGACGAATGCTCGATAGCCAAACACTTTCAGGTGATTGTATGACACCTTCTTTCTAGACCAAATTTCCTCTGGGATAACACCGTCCAAAGGAACTGATGGTGGAAGGTTGATTATGTCAACAGCAGTCTTCACGACTCCCCCCCCCAAAAAAGATTTAGGGAGTTTACTGTGAGAAATCATACAACAAACTCTTTCTTCGAATGGTCCGATTCATTCTCTTAGCTGAGCTAGTTAGCTGAGGTGTCTTTGGTGCCGTTTTCTCCAGCGTGATCCCATACAACTTGCAATATGATTCAAAGGGACCACAGTTGTAATAGCCTGACCCTAAATCATGTTTAGTTATTTAATTGAACCATGTTATTAATTTTTCATATTTATTTATAGCATTTAATCATCTCGGTTGGGAGAATTCATTTTGGACCCCACTTTGCAATTTGATTTTCATCTACCATAATAATTTTGGGTGAATAGATATTAGGCACTGATAAATATGATTAGGTGGTAATGTCACAAAAATTTAATTTTTAACCAAGCAAAAATTTGGGCCCAAATTCGTTAAGTTTAGCCAAATCCATTTGGACTCGAATTACGACCCGATTCATGTTGGGCTCAAATTGTGCCCCGAAACTTTTGGTGGTATTAAATTAAGTTGATCACCATTATTTACACCTAATTTTAATTAGCATAAAGTCACTTTTCATGCTTAAATATTAGGCTTGTATTCAAGATAAACTCAAAATCATTTTCATTCAAGTAGAAACCTTAGTCTTCTTCTTCCTCTCTCCTCTAAACCTACATGGTAGCACCACCACCAGCCCCTCCTACTACTATTTTAGCCTGCTGCCGCCACTCCCAGCCACCTCCGACCACCAGCGCCTACCCCCAACACCACCAGCAACTCCTGTCACCACCAAACACCACCTCAATCTTCATATATTCAAGCTCAAAGTGAGTAACTTTATCACCTATCTTGTTGATTTTGATTTTGATTCTTAGTTTTGTGTTGGATTTAATTATAGATCATGTTATCTTGATATAAATAAGAATTATTTTGATGTTTTAATTACTAGTTAAGATGTTTTAATTACTAGTTAAGCTTAAAAACATGCAAAGGCTGAGGTTGCTCATGATCATACAAGCTTAAATTTGAAGTGATAGATTTGTATTGTTTTTTATATGATTTTGGTAATCTTTAGTCTTATTGATGATTATGATGATGTTTTTGGTGATTTGAAAATATTTTAAGTGAAGATTTATGTGCAAAAAAGAGGAGAATGCAAAAACAGTGTGGCTGTCAACTGACAGAAAAAATGGAACACTTTGCTAATAAACTGGTAATGATCAGCCCAGATAAAAATTGTGATTTTTGGTGGGTGGATAGATCATTAAGTTAGCTTTCAAATGCCTTTTAAATTGCCTCAGTCCGAGTTCTGTGGACAAAGTTATGGTTGTTTTACAAGGATTGCACATGTTAGACCAAAACTGGCATACTTATGTTCTAACCCTATTTTGGAGAATCTATGGTGGGAATCATGCTTGGTGTTCTAAATAAAAGTTTATTGAGACTTCTTAAGCTTTCCATATTGGGGTTTTGGATCCCCATTTGAGGTCAACAGTAAAAGTTATGAATTTTTGAAGTAAACTTACCTGCTTTGGTGTAAATTACGCTGTTATTGCAATTTCTGTACAGCGTATACCTGGAGGAAAATTTCAAAACTTTTACTGTAGATTTTTCATATTATTTTCGAATTTTCTATAAGATTTCATGAATTTTGGTTGAGTATTTTGAGTTTGGTGATTTTTGGAACCATTTTGAGTAATTATGTAAAGAGCAATAATAAAGATTGAGTGAGATTGATCATACACTCATGTTGTGTGTTTTATGCCAAGTAAGATTATTTAAGGGGAAAATGAATATTCATAGACTTTCATGGAGTTTTGAGCTTGATTAATGAGAAAGAAGAAGACAAGTATACAATTTGGGAGCTTGTTTATGAGCTTTAAATCAATTATGAATTTTACAAAGAAAATACCAGGTTTAGTGAGCTTGATAGCTTCTATTAAGTTCAATGACTCATTTGGGGTGGAATTATATATATAATGGATTTATAAATGAAATATGGGAAGTGGGGAGAAATTTAGACTACAAAACTATATTTATCAGACCAAGTTATTACAGTTTATGCTATTTTGAACTAAGATATATCTCTCTTGACCTCAAAATTTTATTACTTACTCAATTCAGAATGTATCAAATGTATTTATCAGGTCAATCTAATGTACTCCTGTTATCTTGAACCAAGCTATATATCAGCAAGTTTTAAACCCATATCAGCAACTATCTCAGAAAAGGCCGCAACCACTCCCTCATTTGTCACGATCAACGCCTTTTCTTTTATAATCTCATTTATCTCACTTTGGTCTATTTTGCTTTCATTTACTTTATATTGGATTTAATTACTTTTATTGATTCAGTTTTGAAGTTATATTGAAATACCCAAGTTATGTATACCATTTAATTACTCAATTTCCATTACACATACTTTTACTTACTCAATTGTTTGAGTAAGGATCATTTGCTGACTACACATACCTACAATGACATTTATGAAGCAAAGTCGAGGCTATCAAGTCAGATAACATTTGTTTAAAGACTCAAGATACGTCCATTGCCTGTATCTTCAGAAAGCAGAACATGTTTATCAAGTTATAACTCTGAATGAGTTTATCAATGAATCATTTATACAGTGATTTGCCATTTAACTTGTGAGTATGTCAGTTATCATCTATAGGACGTCAGCCCATCATTTACCCACGCGACTTCAGGCCAACTTTTGATCGGATTGGCAGGTGTACACCTATGTATAGATCATATCATTGCAAGGGTTCACATCTAGATAATAATGAGTAATTCAGTTTTATATTACTTTTATTTTCATCGTTATTGCGAACTAAATGAATTGCAAAGGTGAGTACCCACCAATAGTATTTCTATCTCATTTTACAATACAAGAATGCATGTGCTGAGTTTTAGCTCATATTTTCGAATTGTTTTCATGTTTTTCATTTTAGGTGCTGAAGTATCACATGTTTCTCCAGTTAGCAAGCCCTTTTGGAAGTCATCAGATGCTCACAATGGATTCAACATAGCACAAATGTTGGGATTGACCTTAGGGTCAAGTTGAGTCTATATTCAATATATTTGTGTAGTGTAGAGTGCGAGTTAGCACATGGTATGATTAAGCCGATTGTATTGAAGTTGAACTATTATGGACTTTGATCTTGGAGTGTTTTAGTTTAATAGATATTGTGATTGTGAACATAAGTTGCAGGATTAAATGGTTTTGATGAGCCTTGTCCTTATCAAGATGGCAGCAGCGCCTTTCATCATTAAGTCTTCTGTTGCAGTTACCTATGAACCAAGTAATTAGTAATTTGGGGGCATTACAGATTTGGTATTAGAGCTAAGGTTTTAACGGCCACTGTGAGCTATCAAGTGTTTATGAGTTTGCTATCAAGGTGTGTATGACTTATGTTAGACTAGTTAAATGATCTATTGACTATAAGTTCATATGTACGAGCATATATGGAGGAACCATTTTCATTTGGATAACTCAATCATTTGGTAATATCCGTAGATTCGAGCAATAGCAAAGTGGAGTGAGGAACTATTTGGGTCACCTACTAGTGAGGCGTGCTCTCATTTATCTGGGAGTTGTATTGTATATTTCATTTCTCTCAATTGTTTAAATTTTTACAATCATATAATCTGGGTGTGTGACCCATTGAGTTATGAACTCTGACATATGGTCATTGAGCTATTGAAGTGTTTCTCTCTATTTCCGGTATCTATTGTAAAACTTTAAGTAGGGGTTTAGTCAGTTTTTAGGCAGAAATCTATCCGTTGTGCCTCAGGATTTAAGAGTTTTATTGAGTTGTGTTAATATACCTAATCTTGAGTACAGTGATGGTTGAAACCCAATGTGGGGATGTATTTGCAACTTCTTAAGGGATTAATATAGTGTCAAGTTAGATGTAAAGCTCTAGATAAGGAAATGCTTTTTGGGGCAATATCTTTGAGGTGAACCAGTATGAGATGAACACTACAATGAGTGCTTATGTATGGTGATAACAATTAATAGCTTATGATCTGCTACTTGGTATGAGTAAGATTAAGCTGCCCTGTACAGGAATTATCTGGTCTTGATACTAAGACCTTACATCAGCAATGCTCCTATTACTTCCTATCATTGACTTATTTCTACCCTAGTTACCTTGAATTGTTCAGCGGCATCATTTCTTTGCCACTAACAGTCTCTTGATTCGTAATTGAGTATTTATGAAAAGTCTCATATGTGGTATGTGGGGAGTCCTTTAAACACATCTTATCAACCTTTTTTATAGGCGATTCAAACCCTGACAATCATAACCGTTTAACTCTCTATTTTTATAATGGAGCCTATAATGACCCCCTATATACATTACTATGTGATTTGCAATTCTTCCTAAGCATATTTGACCCATTCTACTTACAGTTCAATCATCACCATGTTCATATTTTTACTGTCACCTACTTTAGCTCCTTGCTTCTATTTGGGCACTATTTATTATTGCTTGCAAAGCCTTTGGTTGCTTCAAACCTAGTCATTGAGCTCCCTTTTAGTAATTAAATGGATCCATATTGTTCATATTTCTATAGCACCGTAATGTCATGTTGGCATACTACTCTATCGCCGTAATTGCATGTCATTACTCAAGTTATTTTGGCAATCCTTTCTTTACTAGTACAGCCTATCTTATTAATGATAAACAATAATTTGTGCTATTTACTGCATAATGTGTTATTGATCGATGCCATCATATTCAGTCATAAGATTGACTCCTTTATCTTGACGTATTAGCCTTTCTAATATTAGATGAATAAAATTTTCCTTCTGATAGAGTTGACCCTCATCTTCATCAATTTACTCACATACGGGTACCGTATGACTTTCCAAATGCCTCCTCGGTAATCTGCTAGATTTCTTCACTTTCAGTGCTTAATACTCCTTCTCAACTTCATAACATCGTTCATTTACTTTACTATCATTACCATCATGAATAAACTACATGTCTTGTATATGCAGGTCATTTATATGTCTTACCTCTTTCATTATGAATCTTCGTCCTTTCATTCATTCAGCTTACATGCCGGTCATTTATAACCAAAAAAGAAATATCTTTGCAAGAGTTCATGGTGTCGTTACATCTCTTTACAGTTTAGATCTTCCCACTGTCTTTTAAATTTATTGAGACCAGTAAGCAGTTGAATGTATTATCTTTTATAAATATGCCTCTATTAGTATTACCGGAACCATATTTATTGGACATTTTTGATTGGCAGACCTTGTTATCATTATGGGGATTAATTGACTGTGTACTTATAGAAGATGACTTATAAAGATCATAACGTTAGCTTGAAGAATGAGAAAGACTGGACGTGTGTTTCTATGGACCGAGGGAAGAAAAATCCTTTTTTCGCCATAATTACACTGTGCAAGCAAGTGAGTTATCATATCAATAATACATTGAATATTAGTGATATGCAACCACACTCGGTATATACATATCCATATTTACAGTTTGTGAATTTAGAATTGTTTCATCTGACGACTTTCAGGACTGTTTTCTCCCAAGAAACTTAGTTCAAGGTGCTCAATCCATTTTCAGAGCCCCTATCATATGATCCCCAGCAGAGTTCAAAGAACTAAAGATTTAGTAAGATGAGTTATTACAAACGGGAGTTATTTAATCAAGTATGTCACCGTGGGAAACCCTAGTTTTATATGTGCGAAGAATGAAGGCAGAATCTTATGATTGTGTATAGCATACAGAGAGTTGAATGAGATCACTATCAAAAACAAGTTTCCTATACCTTGAATAAATGATTTATGGGATTAACTACCAACAACAGAAGTCTTGTTTAGGAATGATTTGAGGTTTGAATATCACACCTAAACTATGCAACCACCGGTTATCTTTTGCAAAAATGCCCTTTGATAGTAATTCTTGTAATTATTTGCTTGTCTCATCTTTAAAACTTGATACTATCCAATATTATTTAATCTTCCTTGCATTTCAACCTGATATTTCCTATTAGCATGATCTTCTATGTCTTTACAAATCTATTGTTAAATGTGCAATACATTTTTGTTCGACCTTATATGGTTGTCAACATTTCAGTGCTCTCGACCTTCACCATCTTTATTTCATGATCATGAGTTGTAGTTCATTCTGTTGAGAGCCGATTCATACATCTACCTTACATCTCATTTATTCATAATGATAAGCTTGTATAACTTGTTCTGAATTTATAATATAATTCAACTCTTATTAGTGTGGGTAATTGCAATTGTTGTAATCCCCTTACTCTCCTTATTTTGAACTTCAACTCCCACACATATATCTTATATGCTCATAAGTAAACGCCAACTTTTCTGTTCAATCTTATTACTGGACTTGAATTGGTTTCATATGAGCAAAGGCACGTTTCTAATGTCACTTATTCAATCTATTTACTTATCCGTTGGTACTTTGCTCGTCCCATCTATTGATTTATCCATTGCACTTTACCAGCTTAATCTATTTATCTATTTATTGCACTTGCAATTCTCACACCTAAATCTTATATCCTTATAAATAAACTTCAGTAATCGTTATTTAATCTTGTTGCCGTACTTGACTTGGTTCTATATGAGCAAAGGCATGTTCCTACTGCAGCCTATTCAATCCATTTATTTATTTATTAGACCTTGCTTGTTCAAGCTATTTATTTATCCATTGTACCTTGTTTATCCAATCTATTTATGTATTTATTATATTTTGTTTGGTCACTCCCTCGATGACATTTATCTTGTCAATGGTATCTAGAAAGTCATCCTGTTGGAACTCCATTGCTGGTCATTTTGTTTTTAAATCATCAGCTAAACTCGAAGGTAGCTGGGGCCATCTATCTTCTTGGATAATTATGTATTGGATCCTTTATAATCAATATTTATAAACCATGATTCTTATGATATTATGGTTCAGAATTCTGGATACACTCATGCTTATATTCAATCTAACCACCCCATAATAATCTCTCCTTTATTAGCCTTTTCTAGTCTCATTGTTAATTTCTTTTGTATAAATTGATTCGCTTTGTTGACAATCTCATCGTTCTCATCCTTAATCACAGTCATTTCATCACCCATTATCAATCGGGAGCAGATCCTTCAGTAGTCTGATGAGGGGAGATCATGTGATGCATTAAGAATATTAGATGATAACTTTTTGATAAGGACATAGTCTCAAGCACTGTCTAATTATATTTGAGTAAGTTCGAAGAAACATTGAGTATAAGGTCAAAGCTAACCCAAACAAGCATTAAGAGGAAAAAATTCAAGTACATGTTGAGGTGATACAAGGTCGACAACATAGTCATGCTAGCAAAATAAAGAAACAACCAAAGCCTCAGATGGGTTATAGAATATTTCAAAAGGCTTTTCTAGTCAAAGGTAGTAAACGACCGACTAACCAAGGACAATTAGGGACTAGCTACATTGGGCTTTATAATTCATTGAAAGGTTAGATCTTGTAACTTATTGACTGCACCTACCTGTTGAACCCGAACACGTACTTAATGTGTTTTATAATTCATAATAGTACTAGAGTAATTATCAGGGTATACAACAGTTTTCATTAGTGGATAAGGTGATGAACTAGTAGTAAGCACCTCCTCACTAGTAACAAGGTTCTTTTCTTTCGAAGAGAATATCAATTTTGAACCCAAGTAATTGAGTTCATTAAAGCTAGTGTGTGAGAAGTATCCTGATTTGCTACTAAAACATGGGATTAAGTAGTTATACAATATACAGACACCTATAATCCCATAGCTTGTTGACTAGGTCTACCTATATAACTCAAACACGTGCATAACGTGTTTCTTACCTTATAACTCAGGCAGTATATTTCAGATCCTAACCATGCTCCCTTAACTAGACCCATGGCGGTCACTGAGGGTCTTGCATTTGAAGAGCACCTAGTTCAGATATTGGATCACATGAATAAGAAGCTATGCAATAAGCAGATACCTTTAATCAAAGTACATTGGCAAATCATACCTCCTCAGAATCCAGTTAGGGAAACCGAAAATGAGATGCAAGTTAAGTATACACATCTATTTAAGATAAACTTGAATGTTTTGGCAAAGTTCATAAGTTTCGAGGACCAAACTCTTTAAGGGGACCACAGTTGTAATAGCCTGACTCTAAATCATGTTTACTTATTTAATTAATCCATGTTATTAATTTTTTATATTTATTTATAGCATTTAATGACCTCATGTAACATCCGGGATTTTTATCCCCCTTCATTAAGTCGATTCTGCGATTTTATACCGTTATAAATTGAAATAATATCGACGTGCCTGTTTAAGTGCTATTTTTATTGAAAAGAATATTATTCTTATTTTATTATTATGGAGGACTATTATTAGGCGCTACATTGAGTTGATTCCCGAATATGACTGGATTGACAAGTCTTGGGATTAGTCCTGCAATTTATTGAATTGAGCCTTGGGAATAAATTATGATGTGACAAGCGGATAAGTTCGCATTAATTATTGACATAACAAGTGGATAGGCTTGCGTTAATTATTGGTGTGACGCGGTAATTATCCAAAACAAAAGAAAAAGGAAAAAGAAAAAAAATATATAAAAAAAAATATAAGGGGCTCGAGGCCCCTGTTCTTTCGAGAGGAGGAGGAGAAGCACGGGCGGGGGGGCTCCTCGACCCCCAACCCCACGACACGCATACGAGGAGAGAGAGGGAGAGAGCCGGCCAGTGGGCACGTGGGCGAGTCGCTCGCCGGACTCACTTCCCCGGCCGACGCACATCACCAGCCCCGCGTCACCAACCAGCGAAAGAGAGAGAGTGGTGCGAGGTGGGAGAATCGGGGGTTAGGGTTTGGGGACCCGCGGCCACCATCCCGGCGACGGTTGCCGGCGACGGAGGGGCCCCAACCCAGGAACAGCAGTAGCCGCAGTAGTCGGACAGCAGCAAGGAGGGGAGGACCGAATTTCTGGCAGTGAGTGGGGTTTCATCTTGTTTCAGAATCAATCCGTACACGGGTCCTTTAACTTGGATTCGAGGTGGGTTTCTTCTTCCTCCTATTTATTGATAATTTCGATGAAGTTTATTAATTATTGATTATAGTTCGTTCAGGTTGAATTCGACCTGATTATCAGTGATTTGAGGAATAACGTTTATCGAGTATATAGTTATCAATTATATGAAATTTATTGATTATACAAAGTTTATCGATTATAAAGTTTAGTGATTAAATGAAATCCATTGATTATATAAAGTTTATCGATTATACGAAGTTTATCGATTATATGAAGTTTATTCATTACATAATCGATTATACGAAATCTATCGATTATATATGTTTATCAATTATATGCAGTTTATCGATTACATGAAGTTTATCGATCATGTGAAATTTATCGAGTATCTAAAGTTTCCCGATGATATGAAGTTTATTGACTATATAAAGTTTATCGATTATTGAAAGTTTATTGAAAATATATCGATTAGTGCAAGTTTATGGAAAGTTTATTGAATATTGAAAGTTTATTGAAAGTATATTGATTATTGCAAAGTTTTTAAAAGTCCACTGATTATCAATAATTGAGGAATTGTTAAGTTAACTGAAAGATGCCTAATATATGGGTTGTTCATACTGAACAAAAGTTTATTGATTATAGGTATCTGTTTGTAGCGAATGCATAGAAACGACAACGTTATGGGTTTGGCGACTGTATTTGAATTAACGATGAGTGATATCGTTATTCGGTAAACGTTTTTGCGAATGTACACTGCTTGAACTTTTATAACGATTATATGTTTATAGTGATGGGTATTGTTTATATGTATAAAGATTGATTTAACGACACCTCCTCTGTTTATGATGTTTATATGCTTAACGATATTATTTGTATGATTACAAAGAAAAGTTCATAATTCAGGAAGCTTGAACAGAGGAAATTGAAAAGTAAATCAAATGACTACATCGATTACAATCGTGTGGGTTGCTTTATAGTTGGGGAATTGGTTGATGATATGATTTTATAACGTGACTGTACGTGCTATGTGAAATCCTTTTCCCCCTGAATTAATGAATGCATGGGATGACATTGATTTCAAAGTGCCTCTAAATGTTTATCGGTTGCCTGTTTAATTGACGAGTTCTTGGTAATGAAATAATCCTAAATCATCGGACTGCTCAACTGAATGAGGCAGGAGACCAGTCAATAGGTCTAGGAATCCTTTTAAGAAAGGACTTAAGTATTGAGCGTCCGATCATGTCATATCCATTGCTATGGTCAATGTAGACAACCCAGTACCCTTTTATCGAAGTTTACATGAGAAATTGAAGTTCAATGTTCATTGTTCTGCCAGAAGGCAGAAAGTCAAGTTCAATATACATTGTTCTGCCTGAAGGCAGAAATTCAAAGTTCAATGTTCATTGTTCTGCCAGAAGGTAGAAATTCAAGTTCAATGTACATTGTTCTGCCAGAAGGCAGAAATTCAAAGTTCAATGTTCATTGTTCTGCCAGAAGGCAGAAACTCAAGTTCAGTGATTCAATGTTCTGCCAGAAGGCAGAAATTCAAGTTCAATGTTCATTGTTCTTCCAGAAGGCAGAAGTTCAAGTTCAATGTTCATTGTATTCAAGTTCAATGTTCATTGTTCTGCCGGAAGGCAGAAATTCAAGTTCAATGTTCATTGTTCTACCGGAAGGCAGAAATCCAAGTTCAATATCCATTGTTCCGCCAGAAGGCAGGAATTTAAGTTTAATATACATTGTTCTGCCAGAAGGCAAAAACTCAAAGTTCAATGTTCATTGTTCTGCCAGAACGCAGAACCTCAAGTTCAGTAATTCAATGTTCCGCCAGAAGGCAGGGAATGCAAAGTTCAGTGATTTAGTGATCTAAAGTTCAAAGTTTCATAGTTCAGCCAGTGGGCATAAGTTTCAAAGTTGAATGTCTCATAGTCCAGTCAATAGAAAGAAAATCCAAAGTCCATCTGTCCTATAGTTCTGTCAACAGGTAGTAGAATCAAAGTCATACGTTATAAGCCTGTCAACTGGTAGAAAAACCAGGTCAAGGGGATTCCCAGTGCATATGATGGTTTATAGAACGGGATGCTTTTAATAAACAGATGTGTGATGCACAACAGAGTCTAGTAAAGTTCTATGTTCAACGTGCAGTGTTTAATATTCAATGTTCATTGTGTACTATTCATAGATTTTACGAATTCATGCGAATCTAATGTTCCATGGCCAATGTTCAAGGTACAATGTCTAATGTTCAATGTTCATTATTTATTATTCAACTTGCAAAGTTTAATATTCAATGTTTAGTGTTTATTGTGTAACGTGCAAAAGTTTAATATTCAGTATTCATTGTTTATTGTTCAATGTGCAATGTTAACATTTAATGCGTTTTAATGACTCTTTACGTTATAGATTATATGAGATGAAACAAGCCTCAAGGATATAATACCCATATGTATAAAGTTTAGCAATTGGTCCAAATACTATTGCTCTTTCATTGTGATTTGAATACGTGGCAAGGTAAGTGAATTTCTTCAAAGGGAAGGAACTACAAGTGGCTTTTGTAAGTATTATTGCACCTTAAGTACTGTTTGAGAGAGGGGGTCATCCACTGGGCGATAAATTCTCATTCCCATCTATTCTTCTTCCCTTCCCAGGTTTCTAGATGATAAGTAAAAAGATCAGGCCAGTAAGCCGAGTTGGATTATTGCTGTTCTAGAAGCCAAGTTGCCTGCTCTATATGAGTGTGAGCTGCAATTGCATTGTTATGTAATTTAAGTCCCTAGGTACATGTGTTGCATATCATCTAGAGTCACTCCGTATGGCCATGTGAGCCGCTCATCGTTTAGCTAAGGTTGTTTTTAGTTGGGATGTAATCCCAGTACTCCGGACGTGTAGTCCATGGAGTTGTACTTTTATTGTTTCATTATTTTAGTATTGAACTGCGCTGGTTGATATGCTGCGGGCGGGTGGCCCATTGATCCGTGAACTCCGACGAGTAGCCGTTGAGTTGGTTTTATTATTGCGTTTAATTGTAAGGAATTTAATGTAAGGCTTTAAGCCTGAGAAACGGTCAGTTTTCAGGGGAAACTCTGTCCGTTTCATCCCAGAATTTAAAGAAAAACAAAGTACAACATTAACACTCCTAATCTAGGGTTGGGGGCATTACAGATGGTATCAGAGTAAGGTCCTGCGACCATAGGCCACGACCTAAGTCTTGCATTGCATATAGTTGTCTGAGAATGCTTGATGATGAGGTGCTATTTGATGTTCCATTATGTGCAAATGTGTTTTGATATGAAAGTCATTGTGTCAAGTTGGCTATGTGTGGCTTGAGCCAGCTGAACGATTAAAAGGATGAGTCGCTGCTAGGGCACCGACCGAATGACTTGTGTTTTGCGTGTGGGCTGGATGTTAGCTTAATAATCATTATCTCGTATTTATGCTTTAATGATTTAATTCAAAGATTTAAAGTACACTTGATTTGGACTCAAATGATTGGAAATACTCGATTTCTGAGCTCAGCCTCACCTCTAAGGTACGATTTGCTCATCAGGCTTCACGGAGCGAGCAAACGTGCTGAATGGTTAGTAGGGAAAGGGGTAAGAAGCAGCCAAATTACTTTTCTATCACGTTGAAGGTCTGCCTAAACGGTGAGTTAAAGGTTTTGTTCCACATTGAAAGATCTTTCTTATTAGATAGTAAACCCTTAATGTTACGTCAAAAGACGTGCATTTGTTTTGCAATGATGTTCAAGTCACGTTTTAGGAGCGTGAGCCTCTAGACATGACTAAATGTATTGGGTGCTTACGCGCTAAGATACATATGTTGCGCGATGTATTAATGACAAGTTGTAAGTAAACAGTGATTACTTCCCTTGACTGAAAGTTTTTGGGCAATACCCTATTATGTCACGTAGCATCCTTGCCAATATTGTTACGTACATGTCAAGAGAACTAAGTAAGCGCTTCATATGCGTACATGATAGCATGAGTGTTATTAACGCCCAGACGTGACTTTAATTCGGATTTTCATGTGCGTTGGGAGGCATCCTTGCATCCCAACATGCAACTGGTATTATCTTTGAGTCAGCTCAGCGTTATACTTGTTGTGGCATGAAACGCTATTCATATTATAGGCTTCATAGTGTACTGGTCACATCAACCCTGATACACTTAAGGTGGTGTTAAAGGAAAGAATCTGGCAGACTTTGGAATTGCTATGCTACATGTATCACCTCGCTACTACTCAATGCGAGGATTTATGCCTTTTCAATATGGTTTATGCACTAATACCAAGTGCAGAAGTGGGAATACCTCGTAGGTGAAGGTAGAACCTTTCCATTCGCGCTAAGAGTTTCTCAAACCTTTGCAATTACCTTAAGGGACAAATGCATTACAAAGCTTCAGCGTATGTTTATAAGACCATTGGTTCCATTGCTTTTAGTTTTGGTTAGCTGATTGATGGCTAATTTCTAATGATTTTGGACAAACCCCAAGACATACTTGTAACCTGAGATTGCATAAGAGGGTTGTAATCAAGTATACTCGTACAGATGCCCTTTGTGCAGCATTCTTACGAGTCTATGTGCTTTGAAGTGCAAATATAGCCCTGCGAACAGTTACATGGAATGTTGTGCATGGTCACTTGTATGTTTTATGAGGGAATGAGGTCATAAATAGAGCAGTTGGTGCTGGGTTAACTTGAAGTTTATTGGATATGTCATTGAGTTGATCAAACGAGTGTTGCTTCATAGAGTCATCATTGGCTAACCCGTATATAGCATTTCATCCTTCTATTGTGGTTAAATGACCAGCTGTGCACCTACTTCATAGCAGGATGCCCGATTGTGGGCCGTAACATTTAAATGCGACCTTATATAGAGTGGTAAAAAAATAATAAAAAAATAAAAACAAATAGGGTGCTCATCAGAGGTTACAGTTGCATTTGGTTGTCGTGCATATTTTATGCTTTGGCTATACCACACGCCAACGTACTTATTCATGAGTAGCTTAAAGATGATGGTTGCATATGTAATGTCTCTGCCAGTTGCTATCAGGTATACGAAAGGGACTACTATACATTGCATATGACGCTTGGGTTGTAAACATTGAGTCATTGATACTGTGAGATGCCCTCATCACTTTAGAGGATTTTTTGGAAGCTTAAGGACAACCATTCTAAGTCCATAAGTGTATTGAATCTATGTTCTAGAAGGAACTACCCATGTACGACCCTTAAGGGTTTGACCTGACATCATATCTTGAGGCGTTGATTCAGGGCGAAGCATGTGTAAAAAGTTCATTATCATGATACAACTGGTGTTTAAATAATCCCAAGATATGTGCCTCTTTCGAGAGTAAAGTTATTATGGTTATCCGCACCAACATATTTGCCCTTTCTAATGTGACTTACCTTCAGTGTCTAAGGAGACGCTTGACACGTTGGCAAGATGGAGCTTGGCTCCTATGAGCACTCCTCGATTTTAAGTCATTGTCAAGCGGATTTTCCACTCACATTCGAAGTTATGTCGAGCATACCATGTGTATGCGCAGGTGTGGGTGGCTTAACTATAGACCTTGGAATTTCGAGGACGAAATTCTTTTTAAGGGGGGAAGGATGTAACACCTGGGATTTTTATCCCCCTTTGTTAAGTCGATTCTGCGATTTTATACCGTTATAAATTGAAATAATATCGACGTGCCTATTTAAGTGCTATTTTTATTGAAAAGAATATTATTCTTATTTTATTATTATGGAGGACTATTATCAGGCGCTACATTGAGTTGATTCCCGAATATGACTGGATTGACAAGCCTTGGGATTAGTCTTGTAATTTATTGAATTGAGCCTTGGGAATAAATTATGATGTGACAAGCAGATAAGTTCGCATTAATTATTGACATAACAAGTGAATAGGCTTGCGTTAATTATTGATGTGACGCGGTAATTATCCAAAACAAAAGAAAAAATAAAAAGAAAAAAAATATATAAAAAAAATATAAGGGGCTCGAGGCCCCTGTTCTTTCGAGAGGAGGAGGAGAAGCACGGGGAGGGGGGCTCCTCGACCCCCAACCCCGCGACACGCATACGAGGAGAGAGAGGGAGAGAGCCGGCCAGTGGGCACGCGGGCGAGTCGCTCGCCGGACTCACTTCCCCGGCCGACGCGCATCACCAGCCCCGCGCCACCAACCAGCGAAAGAGAGAGAGTGGCGCGAGGTGGGAGAATCGGGGGTTAGGGTTTGGGGACCCGCGGCCACCATCCCGGCGACGGTTGCCGGCGACGGAGGGGCCCCAACCCAGGAACAGCAGTAGCCGCAGTGGTCGGATAGCAGCAAGGAGGGGAGGACCGAATTTCTGGCAGTGAGTGGGGTTTTGTCTTGTTTCAGAATCAACCCATACACGGGTCCTTTAACTTGGATTCGAGGTGAGTTTCTTCTTCCTCCTATTTATTGATAATTTCGATGAAGTTTATTAATTATTGATTATAGTTCGTTCAGGTTGAATTCGACCTGATTATCAGTGATTTGAGGAATAACGTTTATCGAGTATATAGTTATCAATTATATGAAATTTATTGATTATACAAAGTTTATCGATTATAAAGTTTAGTGATTAAATGAAATCCATTGATTATATAAAGTTTATCGATTATACGAAGTTTATCGATTATATGAAGTTTATTCATTACATAATCGATTATACGAAATCTATCGATTATATATGTTTATCAATTATATGCAGTTTATCGATTACATGAAGTTTATCGATCATGTGAAATTTATCGAGTATCTAAAGTTTCCCGATGATATGAAGTTTATTGACTATATAAAGTTTATCGATTATTGAAAGTTTATTGAAAATATATCGATTAGTGCAAGTTTATGGAAAGTTTATTGAATATTGAAAGTTTATTGAAAGTATATTGATTATTGCAAAGTTTTTAAAAGTCCACTGATTATCAATAATTGAGGAATTGTCAAGTTAACTGAAAGATGCCTAATATATGGGTTGTTCGTACTGAACAAAAGTTTATTGATTATAGGTATCTGTTTGTAGCGAATGCATAGAAACGACAACGTTATGGGTTTGGCGACTGTATTTGAATTAACGATGAGTGATATCGTTATTCGGTAAACGTTTTTGCGAATGTACACTGCTTGAACTTTTATAACGATTATATGTTTATAGTGATGGGTATTGTTTATATGTATAAAGATTGATTTAACGACACCTCCTCTGTTTATGATGTTTATATGCTTAACAATATTATTTGTATGATTACAAAGAAAAGTTCATAATTCAGGAAGCTTGAACAGAGGAAATTGAAAAGTAAATCAAATGACTACATCGATTACAATCGTGTGGGTTACTTTATAGTTGGGGAATTGGTTGATGATATGATTTTATGACGTGACTGTACGTGCTATGTGAAATCCTTTTCCCCCTGAATTAATGAATGCATGGGATGACATTGATTTCAAAGTGCCTCTAAATGTTTATCGGTTGCCTGTTTAATTGACGAGTTCTTAGCAATGAAATAATCCTAAATCATCGGACTGCGCAACTGAATGAGGCAGGAGACCAATCAATAGGTCTAGGAATCCTTTTAAGAAAGGACTTAAATATTGAGCGTCCAATCATGTCATATCCATTGCTATGGTCAACGTAGACAACCCTGTATCCTTTTATCGAAGTTTACATGAGAAATTCAAGTTCAATGTTCATTGTTCTGCCAGAAGGTAGAAATTCAAGTTCAATGTACATTGTTCTGCCAGAAGGCAGAAATTCAAAATTCAATGTTCATTGTTCTGCCAGAAGGCAGAAATTCAAGTTCAATGTACATTGTTCTGCCAGAAGGCAGAAACTCAAGTTCAGTGATTCAATGTTCTGCCAGAAGGCAGAAATTCAAGTTCAATGTTCATTATTCTGCGGGAAGGCAGAAATTCAAGTTCAATGTTCATTATTCTGTCGGAAGGCAGAAATCCAAGTTCAATGTCCATTGTTCCGCCAGAAGGCAGGAATTCAAGTTTAATATACATTGTTCTGCCAGAAGGCAGGGAATGCAAAGTTCAGTGATTTAGTGATCTAAAGTTCAAAATTTCATAGTTCAGCCAGTGGGCATAAGTTTTAAAGTTTAATGTCTCATTGTCCAGTCAATAGAAAGAAAATCCAAAGTCCATCTGTCCTATAGTTCTGTCAACAGGCAGTAGAATCAAAGTCATACGTTATAAGCTTGTCAACTGGTAGAAAAATCAGGTTAAGGGGATTCCCAGTGCATATGATGGTTTATAGAACGGGATGCTTTTAATAAACAGACGTGTGATGCACAACAGAGTCTAGTAAAGTTCTATATTCAACGTGCAGTGTTTAATATTCAATGTTCATTGTGTACTATTCATAGATTTTACGAATTCATGCGAATCTAATGTTCCATGGCCAATGTTCAAGGTACAATGTCTAATGTTCAATGTTCATTATTTATTATTCAACTTGCAAAGTTTAATATTCAATGTTTAGTGTTTATTGTGTAATGTGCAAAAGTTTAATATTCACTATTCATTGTTTATTGTTCAATGTGCAATGTTAACATTCAATGCGTTTTAATGACTCTTTACGTTATAGATTATATGAGATGAAACAAGCCTCAAGGACATAATACCCATATGTATAAAGTTTAGCAATTGGTCCAAATACTATTGCTCTTTCATTGTGATTTGAATATGTGGCAAGGTAAGTGAATTTCTTCAAAGGGAAGGAACTACAAGTGGCTTTTGTAAGTATTATTGCACCTTAAGTACTGTTTGAGAGAGGGGGTCATCCACTGGGCGATAAATGCTCATTCCCATCTATTCTTGTTCCCTTCCCAGGTTTCTAGATGACAAGTAAAAAGATCAGGCCAGTAAGCCGAGTTGAATTATTGCTGTTCTAGAAGCCAAGTTGCCTGCTCTATATGAGTGTGAGCTGCAATTGCATTGTTATGTAATTTAAGTCCCTAGGTACATGTGTTGCATATCATCTAGAGTCACTCCGTACAGCCATGTGAGCTGCTCATCGTTTAGCTAAGGTTGTTTATAGTTGGGATGTAACCCCAGTACTCCGGACGTGTAGTCCGTGGAGTTGTACTTTTATTGTTCCATTGTTTTAGTATTGAACTGCGCTGGTTGATATGCTCCGGGCGGGTGGCCCGTAGAGCCGTGAACTCCGGCGGGTAGCCGTTGAGTTGGTTTTATTATTGCGTTTAATTGCAAGGAATTTAATGTAAGGCTTTAAGCCTGGGAAACGGTCAGTTTTCAGGGGAAACTCTGCCCGTTTCATCCCAGAATTTAAAGAAAAACAAAGTACAACGTTAACACTCCTAATCTAGGGTTGGGGGCATTACCTCTCGGTCGGGAGATTTCATTTTGGGCCCCCCTTTGCAAGTCCCTTTTCATCTCCCGTAACAATTTTGGGTGCATTGATATTAGGCCCCGCTAAATATGATTAGATGATAAATTATTTTTCATAATGTGATAAAAATTTAATTCTTAACCATGCAAAAATTTGGGCCAAAATTCATTAAGTTTGGCCCAATCCATTTGGCCCCGAATTACGACCCGATACATTTTGAGCTCAAATTGTGGCCCAAACATTTTGGTGTTATTAGATTAAGTTAATCACCATTATTTGTGTCTAATTTTAATTAGCGTAAAGTCACTTTTCATGGTTAAATATTAGCCATGTATTCAAGATAAACTCAAAATCATTTTTCAAGTAGAAACTTTAGTCTTTTTCTTCCTCTCTCCTCTAAATCTACATGGCAGTGCCACCACCAACCCCTCCTACTGCTATTTCAGCCTGCTGTTGCCACTCCTAGCCACCTACCCCTACCCCCAACACCACCGCCCACCATCCCCAACTCCTATCACCACCAAACTTCATCTCTATCTTCATATATTCAAGCTCAAAGTGAGTAACTTTATTACCTATCTTGTTTGAGTCTTGATTTTCTGTTGGATTTGATTATTGATCATGTTATCTTGATATAAATAAGAATTATTTTGATATTTTAATTATTGGTTAAGCTTAAAAGCATGCAAAGGTTGGGGTTATTCATGATCATGCAAGTTTAAGTTTGAAGTGATGGATTTATATTATTTTGTATATGATTTTGGTAATATTTAGTATTATTGATGATTATGATGATGTTTTGGTGACTTGGAATGATTTCAAGTGAGGATTTATGTGAAAAAAAGAGGAGAAAGCAACAACAGTATGGCTATGAACTGATAGAAAACAGGGGACATTTTGCTAATAAACTGGTAATGATAAGCATAGATGAAAATTATAATATTTGGTAGGTAGATAGATCAATGAGTCAACTTTTAGATTCCTTTTAAATCGCCTTAATCCAAGTTCTGTGAACAATGTTATGGTCGTTTTACAAGAAGTGCGTAGGTTAGACCAAAACTAGCATACTTATGTTCTAACCCCATTTTGGGAATCCTGTGGTGAGAATCATGCTTAGTGTTCTAAATAAAAATTTTTAAGACTTCTTAATCTTTTCATATTGGGTTTTGGATCTCCATTTGAGGTCAACAGTGAAAGTCATGAATTTTTGAAGCGAACTAACCTGCTTTGGGGTAAATTGGACTGTTATTACAATTTCTATGTACCATATACTTGGGGGAAATTTTTGAAAATTTTACTATAGATTGTCCATATTATTCTTGAATTTTCTATAAGATTTCATGAATTTTGGTTGAGTATTTTGAGTTTGGTGATTTTTGGAAGCATTTTAAGTAATTGTGCAAAGAGCAATAATAAAGATTGAGTGAGATTAACCATGCACTCATGTTGTGTATTTTAGACCAAGCAAGTTTATCTAAGGGGGAAATAAATATTCATGGACTTTCGTGGAGCTTTTAGCTTAATTAATGAGAAAAAAGAAGACAAGTATACAATTTGCGAGCTTGTTTAAAAGCTTTCAATCAATTATGGATTTTATAAAGAAAATACCAAGTTTAGTGAGCTTAATAGCTTCTTTTGAGTTTAATAACTCATTTGGGGTGGAATTCTATATATAATGAATTTATGAATGAAATATGGGAAGTGAGGAGAATTTTTTAACTCAGAAACCATATTTATCGGACCAAGTTATTACAATTTATGCTATTTTAAATCAAGATATATCTCTCTTAGCTTCAAACCTTTATTACTTACTCAATTAAAAATGCATCAAATGTATTTATCAAGCCAATCTAGTGTATTTACTGTTATCTTGAGCCAAGCTATACATCAACGAGCCTTAAACCCGTATCAGCAATCTATCTCAGAAAATGCCACAACCACTTCCTCATTTATCACCATCAAGGCCTTTTTCTTTGTAATCTCATTTATCTTATTGTGGTCTATTTTACTTTCATTTACTTTATATCAAATTTAATTACTTTCATTGATTCAATTTTAAAGTTATATCGAAATACCTAAGTTATGTATATCATTTAATTACTCAATTTCTATTACATATACTTTTACTTACTCAATTATGTGAGTAAGGATCATTTACTGACTACATATACCCACAATGATACTTATGAAATAGGGTCAATGCCTAGTTATCGTTTCTCATTATGCATAAGTGTTATCAAGTCAGAACATATTTATCAAGTCAGATGACATTTGTTTAAAGACTCAAGGTACGTCCATTGCCTGTATCTTCAGAAAACAAAACATGTTTATCAAGTTATAACTTTTAATGAGTTTATCAATGAATCATTTTATACAGTGATTTGTCATTTAACTTGTGACCCCGTCAATTATCATCTATAGGACGTTAGCCCATCATTTACCCGCGTGACTTCAGGTCAACTCTTGATCGGATTGGCAGGTATACACCTATGTATAGATTATATCATTGCAAGAGGTTCACATCCAGATAATAATGAGCAATTCAGTTTCATATTACTTTCATTTTCATCGTCATTGCAAACTAATGAATTCCAAAGGCGGGTACCCATCAACAATGTTTCTACGTTCATTTTACAATACAAGAATGCATATACTGAGTTTTAGCTCACATTTTTGAATTGTTTTCATATTTTTCATTTTAGGTGATGAAATATCACATGCTTCTCCATTTAGCAAGCCCTTTTAGAAGTCATCAGATGCTCACAATGGATTCAGCATAGTATGAATGTTGGAATCGAGCTTAGGGTCAAGTTGGGTCTATATTCAATATACTTGTGTAGTGTGGAGCGTGAGTTAGCACATGGTATGATTAAGTCGATTGTATTGAAGTTGAACTATTATGGACTTTGGTCTTGGAGTGTTTCACTTTAATAGATATTGTGATTGTGAACATGAGTTGTAGGACTAAATGGTTTCAGTGAGCCTTGTCCTTATCATGAAGGTGGTAGTACCTTTCATCATTAAGTCTTCTGTTGCAGTTATCTATGAACCAAGTAATTAGTAATTTGGGGGCGTTACAACGGTATTCTCCACCATTGTTCGCTCGAATGCTCCTTAATTTTTGTCCAGTTTCATGTTCCACCTTAGCATGAAACTCCTTGAACGCTTGAAGTACTTGATCCTTTGTTTTCATCAAAGAGGCCCAAACCTTTCTTAAGTGCTCATCAATAAAAGCAATAAAGTATAATGCTCTGCTAAGTGACTTTTCGGTCATAGAGCATACGTCACCGTGAACCAAATCAAGAATGTGTTTTCTTCTGGTGGGTAAGACATTTTTATGAAATGCCACCCTATGTTCTATACAAGGCTCAAGCGATTTACCTTTTCTGTTGGGAAGAAGGTCTTTTCTAGCAAGGATCAATAATCCTTTTTCATTCATGTGGTCATATCTTTTGTGCCATAACTCCAAATTTCAGTTGTCATAGGGAACATTAACCTCCCGCTTGCACAATTTTCCTTGCATAAAGTATAAGGAACCTTCCTTCTTTCCTCTGGCAATGATTAGACTTCCTTTGGTGACCTTTCATATTCCCCAATCAAAGTGATTAACCAAACTGACATCATCAAGTTTTCCTGCCGATATAAGATTGAGGCGTATGTGTGGAACATGCCTCACATCTTTTAACATGAGCATAGGTTCTGTGTTCGTTACACCAATGCCAACGATTTTGCTCTAAACTTGATTTCCCATCTTTGCCTTACCAAAATCACCACCTTGGAAAGATGAGAAAAAATGCTCATGTGGAGTAACATGGAAGGCGATACCTGAGTCAACAATCCACGAACAATCATCATGTGCTAGATTGAGATAATTTTCTTCTTCAATAAGGAATACATCATTTTCATCTTTTAATGCAACAGCAGTTGTACTTTTATCTTCTTTCTTGTGTTCAATTTGATCTACCTTAACTTTTCCAGCCTTCTGATCCCCCTTATAATATCAACAATCAGATTTTTTATGACCTAGCTTGCCATACTAATAACAAACTAGTTTAGGCCGAGATTTAGATCTCCCCCAAACTTGTCAGGTCCCTTATTTCTCCCGCGGTTCTCACTTCTACCATGGTTGTCAATAAAATTACCTACATATTGCGATGAAATGCCTCTTTTTTTTCTCCTTGCTTCTTCGTTTAAGAAACTGTCTGCCACAGTACCTATAGTGAGTTTTCCTGTTGGGGCAGATTTACTCAATGTAACGACCAATGTGTCCCCACTCTCGGGCAATGAACTGAGAAGCAATAGTGCCTACAACTCGTCATCGAGTTTCATCTCGATCTTTATTAATTGATTTATAAGCCCCTTGAAATTATTCAAGTGCTCAATTAGAATTTGCCTATCACTATACTGGAGTTTCACCAATCGTCTCACAAGCAGCGCTTTATTGCGCGGCGTCTTCTCTTGGATCAAGGACTCAAGTTTTGTCCACACCTTGTATGCATTGTCAAAATTTGACCCATGCTCAAAAAAACTTCTATCTATGTACTTTCGGATTATCGCAACTGCTTTGCGATTCAACAACTTGCACTTGTTTTCATCTTTACCCACTGGCATATTTTTATTCAAAACAGACTCAGCAAGGTCTTTGCAAATTATCTGCAATAGGAGTAATTATCTGCAATAAGTTTGATCATGTCACCATCATAAGTGACAACACCCTCCACCTTGATTACAGAAGAATGTGGTTGCTCAACCTGAGCTTTAATACCACTGTTGAGAAAAGACGGAATAATGCAGAAGCAAATTCTTTTTCCTCTTTATGCAATTAAGATAGGAAATAAAAATAAATAAATATTAGAGATGGTGACACGAATTTTTACGTGGAAAACCCTCCAACAAAAGGTAAAAACCACTGGATTATCAGCCCAAATAATACTTCCACTATTTTATAGTAGGATTACAAATGCAACTTCTCTAGACAACTTAGGGCCTGTTCTTTTCGTGGGTAAATAGGGTGGGTAAAAGGGTGAAGTAGGTTGAAGTAGGTTGAAGTAGGTTGAGATGGGTTGAAATTGGTATTTTTTTTTTTAGACGGGTTGAAATAGGTTGAAGTAGGTTGATGTTGGTTGAAGTGGGTTGAAGTTGGTATTTTTTTTATGTGGTGGGTTGAAGTGGGTTAAAATAATAAGAATGTAACTAATGTGTGATAATTTATGAAGTGATCAAAATTTTGTAAAATTTTTGTTTATTCTTTTTTATTTTTTATTTTTTATTTTTTTATTTTTTTATTTTTTATTTTTAATTTTTAATTTTTAATTTTAATTTTTAATTTTTAATTTTTAATTTTTAATTTTTAATTTTTAATTTTTACTTTTTTATTTTTCATTTTTATTTTGTTATTTTGTTATTTTGTTATTTTGTATTTTTTATTTTTATTTATTTTATTTTTTTATTTTTCATTTTTCATTTTTCACTTTTCAGTTTTCACTTTTCATTTTTTATTTTTTATTTTTTATTTTTTATTTTCTATTTTTATTTTTATTTTTTATTTTTATTTTTTACTTTTTATTTTTTATTTTTTATTTTTTATTTTTAATTTTTATTCCTTATTTTTTTATTTCTTATTTTTAATTTTTAATTTTTAATTTTTTAATTTCTTGGTTCTTATTTTTTATTTTTTTATTTATTATTTTGTAATTTATTATTTTGTAATTTTTAATTTTTAATTTTTTATTCAAAAAATAAAAATAAAAATTAAAAACTAAGAAATAAAAAGTAAAAAATAAAACAAACAATGTAAAAAATAATAAATAATAAATCAAAAAATCAAAAAATCAAAAATAAAAAATAAAAAGTAAAAAAAGAAAAGTAAAAAATAAAAAATAAAATGTAAAAAGTAAAAACATAAAAAATAAAAAATAAAAAAATAAAAATGTAAAAAGTAAAAAGTAAAAAAATAAAAAAATAACAAATAACAAATAACAAATAACAAATAAAAAAATAAACAATAAAAAATAAAAAATAAAAAAGAATGAACAAAAATTTCACAAAATTTCGATAACTTCATAAATTATCACACATTAGTTATATTCTCATTATTTTAATCCACTTCAATCCACCACATACAAAATATATCAACTTTATCGCACTTCAACCTACATCAACCCACTTCAATCTAGTTCAACCTATTTTAACCCACCTCAAAAAAAAAATACCAACTTCAACCTACCTCAACCTACCTCAACCTACTTCAACCGACTTTATCCTTTTCCCCACCCAATGTACTCACAAAAACAACAGACCCTAAATTCCATATGATACTTTACAAATTATTAAAATTATGAAGGGGGTGGGTTGAAATTGATTGAAGTGGGTTGAAGTTGGTTGAGGTAGGTTGAAGTTGATTTTTTTTTTTTCAAGTGGGCTGAAATAAGTTGAAGTAAGTTGAAGTAGGTTGAAGTGGGTTGAAGTTGGTAGATGTGGATTGACCCACGAAAAGAACAGGCCCTTAGAGAATATACTTTCAATGTGTCACCCACGAAGATGGTATACGAAAATGACTTTCACCTGATTTTGGTGGAACTCTTTCACCAATTTCCGGTGGTTTCTCCCTCAACTGTTTATCTCACTTGATTGTGTTTTTTGTTGTTATCGTTGTTGGTCTAAAGAAGATGGTGCCTCTATTTAAAGAGGTGTTGGAAGAATTATTACCAGTGAAAAATTCTCTCCTACGGAAATGCATCGCCCTTCTTAATTTTAAGAATAAGTTTTGAACGTTTCCTCCGTTTTTTTTTTTTTCATTATCTTTATCTCTCTCTCTCCCCCCTTTCTTTTTTTACTGTTTTTAGTTTTGTAATTGCTTACTGATTAAGGAAGGAACTCCAACATATTTTTAATTTGATTGTTACATGTAGTTAGTCCATTCATTGTACTGGGGAAAAACCCAAAAAAAGAAAAGAAGTTGCCAATTTTATTCAGCTTTGCATATTAGCAGCTGTAACTTACAATAGTGGCTTTGGATAAATTCATCACTAAACTCGATTCCTCATTCCTCAAATTAATACCAACACATGAAATTAATGTTTCCTCCGGTTTGTTTTTACTTCCTTTAAGTTTTATTTTATTTTTTGAATGATTAGCTAAGAAAAAGGAATAATTAATTACTAAAAAGTCACGTCATATTTATAGTGAATATCTTCCAATAAGAATAAATCTAAAGTATCAAAATAAATCTTTATCTTCAGAAAGCTAATAGCAAATATACCGTCGCAAGATATAAACTTATAACATTATTCATCCCACCAACCGCAACGTTAATGCATTGTTCAATGTCAGTAAGATATAGTGTAATTTTATGGAACATATTTCTATTTGACATGATATATTACACCTTATAAGAAATATTGTCATAGGAGAACCACATAAAATTTCATAGTTGACTCATTCCTTAATCAAACTAAATAGATGTTTAGGCAATACCATCCAATCCATGTTCTACAATAAAATTACTCTATGAATTTCTAAATCTATGATAAATTGTACAAGAGCGATGAGCCAAACTCTTACTAGAGTGAGAAATCTAAATGACATTGAAGGTGAGGAAAATGAACAACATAACTCTCACAAATGGAGATAAAATTTATTGAAAAGGCATAGAAATACTAATACCTTGCAATTAGATAAACCTTGAAGAATAAGGGGCTTACTATCGGCAATTACAATTGATGACAACCCCTTATTAGAATAGACGAGGTTTAGAGTTTTTCGTAGAGAGACTGGAGCTATTTTCTTGCGAAAGGACAACACCTATTAGTGGATTAGCGCATTCATATCTTTTGGAGATATATTTCGTTTACTTATGTACTTTGACTGTACTAATTTAGTTTAGTGTGCAAATCCTTGTACTTACCAATTTCTTATAATTACCATGTTTGTGAACAACTCTGTACATATATATTCTGCTGCTTAATAAAATTACAGGCAATGAGGAGAGCACTAAGAATATATTCTCTCCTAGCTCTAAAACTTTTCATGGTATCAGAGCCTCCAGTGCTGATTAACTCAGTTTTTCAATCATGAGTGGAGAGGACAAAAACAACACAAACAATTCAACACCTCTGTTCAACATGAATGACCCCCAATCTCCTTATTACCTATGCAGTGTAGATCATCTCGGTAATATTATCTCATCTATAATCCTTAATGGAGAAAATTATGCGAACTGGAGTAGAATTATGACAAATGCTTTGAAATCTAAGAACAAGTTTTGCTTTGTTGATGGATCGTTAATAAAGCTAGAGAACAACAACCCTGAAGGTCATGCCTAGGAAAAGTGCAATTCAATGGTTATTGTGTGGTTATACAACGTGATAGCTAAAACTCTATATGGCTCGGTTGCATATGCAAAGAAGACAAGCGAGATTTGGACGGACTTGAACCGTTACACAGAGGGTAACGAAATCGGGGTGCATCAATTCAAAAGAGAAATCACACCCGCAATACAGGACAGTCTGAATGTCGTTGAATGCTTCAGTAAACTTAAGGAATTGTGGGATAAGTTAGGAGCTTACCAACAAATCCCAATTTGTAGCTACTTAAAGTATTTCAGCATGAGCAAGTTCCAGGATATGGAGAAAGTACATCAATTTCTTCTGGGCCTTGACTCAGATCAATTTGGGATAGTCAAATCGAACATTCTTGCTATGGAGCCCCTGCCGAACTTCAATAAAGTGTATTCCATGGTCTTAACAGAAGAAAGACAACAGAACATAAGTAGAGGGACGGCGAACCATGCAGCTGTGGAAGCAATGGCCTTCAAGGTGTTGGCCACTGGGAGATCCAGACCACCGATTCGCCCGAAATGTGGTCACTACCAAAAAATCAAACATGAGAGGCACCAATACTATGAGCTCATTGGATATCCACCCAGTTGGCAGCAAAGGAGGACGAATCGAGTAAATCAAGGGCCAAATCAAGTGACATTCGCTGGAGGAAACTCGAACAGACCTGGCGGCGGCTAGACTCCAGTCATTATAGCGGGCTTCACTGGCAAACAGAGGGGGGCGAAAATTGGAAGACAGGGGGAGGCGAAATTGGTGAAGGAATGAAGGGTCACCGAGGTATGGCCTTGTCTGGAGAAAGGTATGGCATGGGTAACGAGGCAGAGAGACTTGCAGGTTTTACTCAGTCTCAAATTGACACCCTATATGCAGTCTTTAAAGAAACAGAGAACCAAGAGAAACTAAGTGGTAGGAAATTACCATTTGCAGCGCTTGAGTGGATTTTGGACTTCGTGGCATCTTATCATATAACTTCCAACATTACTGTTATCAACAATCTTCGTTATTTACCGCACACAATATATATTTTGATACCCAACGGCATTGTGGTGGAAATCAAACAAGCAGGGACGGTTAATCTTGGGCACGGTTTAGTCTTGAAAAACGTGCTATATTCGCCACAGTTTAAATGCAGTCTTATTTCTGTTGAGCAACTTATGATAAAAATTGTATTATTATTTATGGTGTTCAATGTTATCTTATTCAGGACCTCACCTCAAAAACCCTGATTGGACCGGGCGAACAGAGGAATGGGGTGTATTATCTCAAATTTGGTGCAGGAGGAAAGGCTTTTTCAGCGACCAACCTTAGAGATTGCAATCTTTGGCATCAACGTCTTGGGCATCCTTCTTAGGTAGTTTGTCTTCTTTGTCGAATAATTTTAGTTTAAAGTTGAATAAGAACTTAGATGAGCGCCGTGATGTTTGTCATCGTGCTAAACAAACACGGAGTCCGTTTTCTCTTAGTAATACAAAAACTCAACGTCCTTTTTCCTTAATACACTATGATTTATAGGGACCATATCATACTGTTAGTCTCAGCGGATGTTATTATTTTTTTTGTGTTGTGGATGATTACAGTCGTGTTGTTTGGGTATACTTGTTAAAAGATATATGACAAGTTAATTAGTTTCTACTCCATGGTCAAAAAAACCTAGTTTGATACACAAGTTCAAAAGGTGCATAGTGACAACGGGACTGGATTCACCAAGGGCCCATTACCAATTTTCTTTGCAAAAAATGGAATCCTGCATAAGACATGTTGTGTTGATACACCATAACAAATTAGTCGTGTTGAAAGAAAAAAACACATCCTTAATGTCGCTAGGGCCTTACGGTTTCAAGCTTCTTTCCTTTAAAAGTACTGAATTTTAAAATGCCTTATGAAGCTTTATTTGGAGTTGCACCTAGCTATAATCATTTACAGGTCTTTGGGTGTCTATGTTATGCACATAATCATAACAAGTCCCGTGATAAATTTGATCCAAGAGTCACTAGGTGTTTATTTTTTGGGTATCCTCAGGGTAAAAAGGGGTGCTTGTTATATAATTTGGAGACAAAAAAATTATTCGTATGTCGGGATGTTCATTTTTATGAGGCAATTTTTCCATGCACTGAACCACCCTCTCAACTGCCTGACCCAATAGAGCCCAATGTGACAAACCACCAGCCCAATGTGACTAACCTCTTCCCTATGGATGACTTGGCTTGTGCTAAAGATTACCATCCTGTTTCGGCTGGACTGGGCTCGAATAGGGCAGCCCAACCAAACCCTGCAGACAGGGAGTCACCATCTCCTACAGCTTCTTTGTGCACACTTGACGGGTTGGCCCAAGTCGAGGTTGCAAGCCACGTGGATCAACAGGCTATGGCAGGCCCTGATTCACTGCCCACACGAAGCCCAATCTTGGAGCAATTCACTGAACAAGGTACTAGGGTTGAAATAGGACCTAAGTCCACTTGGCCACAATGAGCAAGAAGACCTCCCACACATCTGAAGGACTATATTTGTTACGCCATTACCCAACCTGCCTCATCCCTGCTCCATGCTAGCTCTTCGGGTACGTCTGACCCCCTTTCTCACTTTATTTCATATGATCGCTTCTCTCCTAAGCATCATGATTTTTTGGCTGCTATAACTTCTAACGATGAGCCTAGGTCTTTTTCCCAAGCTATTCGTGATCCTAAGTGGCGCAATGCAATGGCAGCTGAAAATTTTTGCTCTTGAAGATAATCAAACATAGGAGTTTGCAACTTTACCTCTTGATAATTCATATTTTACATATAATTTTCTCCTTCATAATATCTACTTTTAGGTCTTTGAAATATATTTTTATGAGTAAATAATGCATAGTTTATGAAATTTTAAGGTAAAAAAATAAAATAGAAGAATTTGGACTCGGATATCTCATACGTGCAATACCTACAGTCCAAGCTCAAGCCCAAAGAAGAAAAACAAAGAAGAAAACAGAAAAAAAAAAAAAAGAAACAAAGGCCCAACCGGCCACCCCAGTTCGCGGCCTAAGCCTGTGAAATGCGGCTCGACAACCACGGCCCAGCGGTGCAGTGAAGCTCGAGACCCAAACATCCCCCCAGCCTGCTCCTCCTCTCATTCTCTCTTCACGCCCAGCCTTGGCCCGCCTTCCCAGTAGCTCGGCGCAATCTCCAGCCTAGCCGCCTTGCCCCCAGCCCCTCTCTTTTACTCCTTCTCTTTCTCCCTCTGTGTGGGCCTAGTGCGTGGCCCACCAACTGTTTTGTTTATTCCTCCACATGCACCACTTGTTAACCTAGTCAAAAGCTAATTAAATTTGATGCTTATGACTAGCCATGTTCATGCATGTAACATCCCAAAATTAATTGGAATTGATTCTCATTAAATTTGGGGTATCCAAAGGGGTTGGATTTTCCACTATAAAAGGGGCTATGGGTTGACACACACTCACACATCCATACATGCATTCTTCTCATTCTCTCATCTTCTATATTTTATTTTCTTTAGAGAGTTGAGAGTATTATTGTAAGACAAAATCATTTGGGTTGAGAGGTTAAGAATAAAATAAGCTTTGTTAGCTATTTTTTTTTCTTCTCTTCTCATCTCATTTGTGAGTCAAATTTAAGAGTTTACATTTGATTATATTATTTGTGTAATTGAGTATAAAGTTTGGACATAGGATGTGAAATATACCAACTCTAATGGTGTTTTCACTAACTATGGCCGACTAAACTACTCATTCTAGGATTAGGATGGATCCTTGATAATAATATTCGTTTGCTAATTTCTTATGAGGTTATTCTTGTCTCTTTTACATAATCTTGAGTTTATATTTGATCATAATCTATTTATGCAACTTAATACTAATGTTTAATCATGTTGATTACAATAGTTTAATTTGCTATCAGAAATGAATATTAGACCATGTAGGCTAATATGATGATTATGTAATTGGACTTAAAATTATAATTATTTCAATTGAATAATTTATGCTAGAAATTAGATGAGTTATGTCTAAGAAGAATAATTCATACTAAGCCACTAGATAAATAATCTCATTTGATAATAATAACCATCTTTTTGACTTATAGCCTAATGCTTGTAGCTTTTGTTGAACAAGTGATAAATTAAATCCCCATTTGAACTAGTAAATCAATATTGGCATCAAAGGTGAAATCCAAAGTCCTAGATCTCTTTCCTATTGATTTCTCTCCAATCTCTTGACTTGTTTACTCTTATTTTGCTCCTTAATTCATTTTGATAATTGAACTCATAAATTGAATTATTCTTTACAATCAGAAAGGATAAATTTAAAATCACTATTATTCTTCGTGGGATGGACACCCCTATACTTGCTTGTCTACAATTAACCTTGTGCACTTGCAAGTAAAAAGGGTTTTAAAAATAAAAACATAAAATTCACAACAAGTTTTTGACGCCGTTGCTGAGGAACGAATAGTGATTTTAAAATTTTCTCTTCCTTTTATTTATTTTTTCCCCCCTTCCCTGCTAATCTAACAATTTTATTTATTTATTCTCCATCCCCTTCCCTTTTCTTTTTTATTTCATTCTCCAATTCCTCCTAATCTAACCATTTTATTTTTGTTCTTCCCGCTCCCTTCTAATCTAACTATTTTCCCTATCCCTTCTAACCTAATCTATTTTTTTTATTTTTTTTATTTTTTCCCTTCTCCCCACTAATCTAACAACCTAATCTAACTTTTTTGTCTTTTTGTAATTTTATTTATTGTACCTAATCTAACAATCCCTTCCCTTTATTTCCTTTGTTTTTTTTATTTGTTTATTTTTATTTTATTTTCTTTTATTTTGCTTTATTTTACTTTATTATTTTTTGTTATTTTCCCCCTTCCCTGGGTTCTTTCTTTTATTTGTTTATTTTTATTTTTATTTATTTTTTTCTTTCTTCTTATTTCTCTCTTCTTATCTCTCTTTTCTTTTTTCTCATTTATTTTATTTGGTGGTTATTATTGTGATGATTTCATTATTTTCTTTTTGTTATTTATTGGTATATGCTTGGTAGACGTTTTTTGTGCTCAGATCTTGAACCATATAATCCTAAAATTAAACGCTCTCTTCGTAAGATAAGAGCTAACAAAAGGAATCCAAGAACAAGATGGCTGAACAACCAACCCCACCACGTAAGCAACTTAAGGAATATTTCACTCCTGCCACTTATGACTTACCAACACGATCACGTATGCCCACTGTTATGGTGCCATTTGAGATTAAATATTCTCTTATCCAAATGCTCCCGTCGTTTTATGGGCTAGAGTCTGAAAATCCTTTCAAGCATATTGATGCATTTTTAGAGATTTGTTCCACTGTGTTTTTAAATAATATCTCTGATGATGCTCTTCGCTTACGGCTTTTTCCTTTTTCTTTAAAAGATAAAGCTAAAGCTTGGTTGGACACTAAGACCAATATCACCACTTGGGATCAATTACAAAAGGAATTCTTGAAAAAGTTTTTCTCTATTAGTAAACTGACTGCGTTAAGACGTGCTATAACTACCTTCTTACAGAATAAAAATGAATAATTATATGAAAGTTGGGAACAATTTAAAGAGTTGTTGCGATGTTGTCCTCATCATGAAGTACCTATGTGGCAACTTGTCCAGAGTTTTTACTCTGGCTTAGATGAGTATAATAGGCAGATGGTTGATGCATCATGTGCTGGTAGTTTTTTGTACAAAACTCCTGAAAAAGTTTGGGAATTATTTGAACATTTGAGTTAAAATTCGCACTTGCATGCTTCTTCCTCATATTCTGATTTGCCTAGGCAATTAGGAAGTAAGGGGGGTTTATGAGGTTTCACATTCGATTGATCTTTCCAGTAAAGTTGATGCTTTAGTTAAGAAATTTGATCAATTGTTATGTATGAATAAAGTGTCTAATGCCCTTAATATGCAAGATGTGTGTTCGATTTGTGCTAGTCCCATGCATGCTTCTGTTGATTGTCTGTGTATTAGTAAGTCTAACTATGTGACTGAACAAGTGAATGCTGCCTAAGGATTTCCTCCATCTAACAACCCTTATTCTAATACCTATAATCATGATTGGAGGAATCATCCTAATTTTTCATAGAGGTCTCAAAATGTTGAGAATCCTTAGACCCAGTCTAGCAGACCTACCCCTCCTGGTTTTCAAAACAAGAGATATACCCCTCCCTCTTCTCATCAAGCTCCATCTGGGAGCTCTGATATAGACAAGGTAATTTCTGCCCTTGAAACCTTGACCTCTGTTGTGCAAAATGTTGATTCTAAGGTTCAAGACATTGAGTCTAGAATGCACATAGTTGACTCTCACTCACAATCTATAGCTAAATTAGAAACCCAACTTGGGCAACTAGCCATAACTGTAGGTAAAAGAGAAGAAGGAAAACTTCTAAGTCACCCCATACAGAACCCTAAAGGTCAACAATTTAAACAATTGAAAGCTGTAATAGTTCTTAGGAGTGGTAAAGAAGTGGATAACAAGGTGAGTGAGAAGAAACATGATAAAGATGAAGGACTTAAGACCATCGAGAGTGACCTTGAGATTGAAAAAGAGAACGACCCATCCCCTTCTCCTGCTATATCTGACCCCACTGTAGCATAAAAGCCAAGGGTTTCTTACCCTTAAACTTTGGATGCACCGTTCTCTTCCAAGAAAGACAAACAAAGAGATGACATCCTAGAGACCTTTAAGCAAGTTAAGGTTAATGTTCCCCTCTTGGAAGCGATTAGACAGATCCTGGCCTATGCTAAGTTCCTTAAAGACATGTGCACTTTTGAAAGAAAATCTAAAGATGACAAGTCTAAAAAGGTTCTTCTAAGTGAACAAGTGAGTTTGATTCTAAAATGTGATACTCCACCTAAGTTCAAGGATCCTGCTGTCCCTATCATTTTATATTTTATTGGCAATCACAAAATTGAAAGTGCGCTTTTGGATTTGAGTTCTAGTGTCAATTTGATACCATATTCTGTTTACTTAGAGTTGGGATTAGGTGAACTACAACCTTCCAACTGTACCCTTCAGCTTACTGGTAGATCGGTTAGGACTCCTAAGGGGCGAATAGACGATGTCTCGGTGCAAATTGATAAAGGATTATTTTCTGTTGACTTTGTTGTATTAGACATGGACCCCAGTCATGCTTATAAACAGATCCCTCTTATTTTAGGACGTCCCTTCCTAGCCACAACTAATGCTACCATTAACTGTAGGACGGGAGTGATAGATGTCTCGGTCATGAACATGAAGGTTAGGCTTAACATTTTCAAAGCTTCTGCTCAACCTGTATTTGAAGATGAATCTGAATGCTTCTTTGTTGATGTGATTGATGAAATGATTGAAGAGGCTTTACCTGCTATTCTGAGCAATGATCCCTTAGGAATCTGTCTTTTCTATGAGGATTTGAGATTGTTTGACTTAGGAAGTATGATAGGTGAGATGAATTCTATTTTTGACTCCACTCGTCATCTTGAGTCTTCCTCCTGGGTGTTCACTTATGCACCTCTTCCCCATTTGGCTAGTTCTCCTATGCTGCCTTCTGTTATTTCTCTACCTAAACTTGGGTTAAAATCTCTTCCTGATTCACTTAAGTATGTATTTTTAGGCCCCAAAGAGACCCTACCTGTTATTATATCTTCTCTTCTATCTTGTGATCAAGAGGAAGAATTGATTCGTGTTTTGACTGATCATAAGGGTGCTATTAGATGGTCTGTTATTGATTTGAAAGGGATTAGTCCCACAATTTGTATGCACAGAATTTATTTAGAGGATGATGCTAAACCTGTTAGGCAAATACAACGTAAACTGAACCCCCACATGAAAGAAGTTGCTCAGAAAGAGGTAGTAAAGCTTCTAAATGCAGGCATTATCTACCCTATTTCTGATAGTCAATGGGTCAGTCCAGTACAAGTGGTCCCTAAGAAATCTGGCATAACTGTGATTAAGAATAATAAAGGTGAACTAATTCCCACTAGACAGACCACGGGGTGGAGGGTGTGCATTGATTATAGGAAATTGAATTCTGTCATAAGAAAGGATCATTTTTCCCTCCCATTCATTGATCAACTTTTTGAAAAAGTTAGCTAGATAAAGTTTTTACTGCTTTCTAGATGGGTATTCTGGTTACAATTAAATATCTGTCTCTCCTGAGGACCAAGAGAAAACCACATTTACATGCCCATCAGGTACCTTTGCCTATTGAAGGATGCCTTTTAGGTTGTGTAATGCACCTTTCACATTCCAGACATGTATGATGGCCATATTTTCTGATTATATTAATAATTTCATGGAAGTGTTTATAGATGATTTCTCTATTTTTGGTTCTTCTTTTGATGTGTGTCTTGTTAATTTATCCATTGTGCTGAAAAGATGTGAAGAAGTGAATCTTGTTTTGAGTTGGGAAAAGAGTCATTTCATGGTCCAAGAAGGGATTGTTTTGGAACATAAAGTGACCGAAAAAGGGATTGAGATTGATAAAGCCAAGGTTGATCTGATTTCTAATTTGCCTATGCCTTTTTCTGTGAAGCAAGTCAGATCTTTCCTTGGTCATGCTGGTTTCTATAGGAGATTTATTAAGGATTTTAGTAAAGTGGCTCGCCCACTTACTAATCTTCTTACCAAAGATGCTCCTTTTGTGATTGATGAGTCTTGTGTGCAAGCTTTTGAAAAGCTTCGATCTTTGTTAGTGTCAACCCCTATTGTGCAGCCCCCTGATTTTTCTTTGCCATTTGAGATCATGTGTGATGCATCTGATTTTGCTATTGGGGCTATTTTGCGTCAAAGGGTGAATAGAATGCCTCATGTCATATACTATGCTAGTAGAACTCTAATTGAAGCTCAAAAAAATTATTCTACTACTGAGAAAGAGTTGCTACCTGTTGTATTTGCACTTGATAAATTTTGTCCATACCTTTTGTGCTCGAAGTGATTGTGTTTACTGATCATGTTGCATTAAAATACTTGTTGGCTAAGAATGACACTAAACCAAGACTCATTAGATGGATTTTGTTACTCCAAGAATTTGATGTTGAAATAAAAGATAGGAAAGGATCTAAAAATTCTATTGTCGACCACTTGTCTAAAATCTTTACTGAGCATACTGATGACTCAGTTGGTTTTTCTGACCACTTTCCTGATGAGCAATTGTTTGCTGTGTCACATGCCCCTCTCTCTTAATTTGCTCACATTGTGAACTACCTTGTCACTGGGAAGATTTCCCCCTCACTGGTCCAAACAAGAGAAAGATAGGTTCTCCTCATAGGTAAGACATTACTATTGGGAAGATCCTTATCTTTTCAAACATTGCCTTGTCCAAGTGGTCCGTAGATGTGTCCCCGAGAGTGAAATCCATAGTATTCTCACCTTTTATCACTCTTATGCTTGTGATGGTCACTTTGGAGGTCGTAGGACGGCTGCTAAAGTCCTACAAAGTGGGTTCTTTTGGCCCACTCTGTTTAGAAATGCTCACCAATTCTGTCTTGCTTGTGAGCGTTGTCAACGTACGGGTGCCCTATCCTGTCGTGATATGATGCCCCTTTCTCCTATTCTGATTGTTGAGGTATTTGATGTGTGGGGCATTGATTTCATGGGTCTTTTTCCCCCATCTTTTGGCTTTGTATACATATTGGTTGATGTTGATTTTGTGTCAAAGTGGGTGGAAGCTCAGGCTATTGGGACCAATGACCACAAAGTTGTGGTCAAATTTTTGAAAGAATACATATTTTGTCGATATGGAACCCCTAGAGCCCTTATTAGTGATGCAGGGAGTCATTTTTGTCATCGATCTTTTGAGGCTTTGCTTAGGAAGTATTCTGTGACTCATAAAATAGCCACCCCTTATCACCCTCACACTAGTGGTTAAGTTGAGGTGTCTAATCATAAAATTAAGTCTATTCTTAAAAAAAACGGCTCGACCTGATAGAAAAGATTGGTCTTTGAGATTGCATGATGCTCTTTGGGCCTATCGTACTGCTTATAAGACTCCCATTGGGGTGTCTCCTTACCGGCTTCTTTTTGGTAAGGTTTGTCACTTGCCAGTTGAGTTAGAATACCGTGCTTTTTGGGCTATTAAAGTTTTTAATTTTGATATGAAACAAGCAGGTTCTAACCGCAGGCTTCAATTGAATGAGTTGGATGAATTGCGTAATGAAGCCTATGAGAATGCTAAGATTTATAAAGTCAAAACCAAAGCTTTTCATGATAAAACGATTTCTTGTAAATCTTTTGAACCTAATCAGAAGGTTTGGCTTTTTAACTCTAAGCTTAAGCTATTTCCTGGCAAATAGAGATCCAGATGGGATGGTCCTTTTGTTGTCCAACAAGTGTTTCCCTCTGAGGCGGTCCGAATTTTAGATCCCCAAGATGTCAGAGTTCTCATGGTTAATGGTCAACGTTTGAAACCTGTTGTGACTCATTATATTAACCCTGGTTCGATTGAATCCATCAACTTGATCGACCCTGTCTACTATGATTAGTGGGTAAGGCATTGTCTGGCTAAAGACATTAAACTTAGCGCTTATTGGGAGGCAATCCAATCTTTTTAGGTAATTTTGAGTCTTTTATTTTTATTTTTATTTTTTCTATGAAGGTGTGCTTGTGTTTTTAAGTGTGATTCTTCACTTGATTTTGACTCTTGAGGTTGGTGATGGTTGTGAAGGTGCATTGGGAGGTTGATTGTTGAGCTTCAATGGGCATAACTTCTTTGTGCTATTAGGTTGTGTCGCTTTTTTCTCCATTTCCCTCTATCTTATTGTTTTCAACATTGAGGACAATGTACAGCTTAGGTGTGGGGGGAAAGCAAAATGAAAATATTGAGGAAAATTGAAACTTGAAAATTTGTGGCTGAATTTGATTTTGGGAAGAGTTTGAGTGTTCTAATTGTGTGTGTTTTATTTCTATTATATGGATTTCATTCATTGACCCATGCTCACTAGAGATTATTTCTAGTTTTGACTAATTGAAGGCTAAAATTTTTGCTGTGCAAATATCACTATGTAGCCGAATTTTGAATTTGAGATGTAACCCCATTTACAATGTCATGTTGAGTATTCCATAAGCATTGAGATCCCCATTGGCTTTTCAAAAAAAAAAAAACGAAATGCAATAAATCGCATGAATTGAGTTCTGATTTCGGTACCAATGTTCAGGTCCTATCTTTATTCATATCTTTAATTGCCTGAATATGTACTAAGTGTTTCTCTGAGTGTTATCTTTATACATATCTTTATCCGCTCAAGAAAGTACATGAGATCAAGTAACTTTTGAAATTAAAAAAAAATCAAAGTCTCAAAAAGAAAAGGCAAATCAAGAAAATTGATTTGGCATTGGGGACTCGATTTTAAAAGATGCTCTTGTGATTTTTATTATGTGGGGTGAAATCTTGTACTTACGGTTCGCTACATGGTTTCGTTGTGTGCTTAATTTGCTCGAATTTTCTGGCTATGGACTAAGTTGGGGTTAGAAATTTTTGATAATAAATTGTGGGTTGGTAGTGAATTGATATATGTGATTTGGAATGGACATTTATAATTGGGTCACTTGCTTTTCTTCCCTGATCTTATTCTTCTTGATGGTTTAAATGAATACATGCATTATTGGTGTTCTTTGCTCGGGGACTAGCAAAGTTTTGGTGTGGGAGAGTTGATAATTCATACTTTATATATAATTTTGTCCTTCATAATACTTACTTTTAGGCCTTTAAAATATATTTTTATGGGTAAATAATGCATAGTTTATGAAATTTTCAGGTAAAAAAATAAAATAGAAGAATTTGGACTCGGATATCTCATATGTGCAATACCTACCGTCCAAGCTCAAGCCCAAAGAAGAAAAACAAAGAAGAAAATAGGAAAAAAAAAAAAAAGGAACAAAGGCCCAACCGACCGCCCCAGTTCCCAGCCCAAGCCTGTGAGGCACGGCCCGACAACCACGACCCACTGGTGCAGTGAAGCTCGGGGCCCAAACATCCCCCCAACCTGCTCCTCCTCTCATTCTCTCTTCACGCCCAGCCTTGGCCCGCCTTCCCAGCAGCTCGGCCCAATCTCCTGCCCAGCCGCCTTGCCCCCAGCCCCTCTCTTTTGCTCCTTCTCTTTCTCCCTCCGTATGGGCCTAGTGCGCGGCCCATATTGTAGCCTCGGCACCCCATATCAGCCCAACTGTTTTGTTTATTCCTCCACATGCACCACTTGTTAACCTAGTCAAAAGCTAATTAAATTTGATGCTTATGACTAGCCATGTTCATGCATGTAACATCCCAAAATTAATTGGAATTGATTCTCATTAAATTTGGGGTATCCAAAGGGGTTGGATTTTCCACTATAAAAGGGGCTATGGGTTGACACACACTCACACATCCATACATGCATTCTTCTCATTCTCTCATCTTCCATATTCTATTTTCTTTAGAGAGTTGAGAGTATTATTGTAAGACAAAATCATTTGGGTTGAGGGGTTAAGAAGAAAATAAGCTTTGTTAGCTATTTTTCTCTTCTCTTCTCATCTCATTTGTGAGTCAAATTTAAGAGTTTACATTTGATTATATCATTTGTGTAATTGAGTACAAAGTTTGGATATAGGAAGTAAAATATACCAACTCTAATGGTGTTTTCACTAACTATGGCCGGCTAAACTACTCATTCTAGGATTAGGATGGATCCTTGGTAATAATATTCTTTTGCTAATTTCTTATGGGGTTATTTTTGTCTCTTTTACATAATCTTGAGTTTATATTTGATCATAATCTATTTATGCATCTTAATACTAATATTTAATCATGTTGATTACAATAGTTTAATTTGCTATCTCAAATGAATATTAGACCTTGTAGGCTAATATGATGATTATGTAATTGGACTTAAAATTATAATTATTTCAATTGAATAATTTATGTTAGAAATTAGATGAGTTATGTCTAAGAAGAATAATTTATGCTAAGCCACTAGATAAATAATCTCATTTGATAATAATAATAATCTTTTTGACTTATGACCTAATGCTTGTACCTTGGGTTGAACAAGTAACAAATTGAATCCCTATTTGAATTAGTGAATCAATATTGGTATCAAAGGTGAAATCTAAAGTCCTAGATCTTTCTCCTATTGATTTCTCTCCAATCTCTTGACTTGTTTACTCTTATTTTGCTCCTTAATTCATTTTGATAATTGAACTCATAAATTGAATTATTCTTTACAATCAAAAAGGATAAATTTAAAATCGCTATTGTTCCTCGTGGGACCAACACCTCTATACTTGCTTGTCTACAATTAACCTTGTGCACTTATAAGTAAAAAGGATTTTAAAACTAAACATAAAATCCACAACACCTCTCAACAAAAAGGTGCTTGGATGCAAATAGGCGTAGAAGACCAAGTATCATGCGGATGGGTCTATTGAACGACATAAAGCACGTTTGGTTGTTTTGGGTAATAATCAAGTCGAAGGTGAGAATTTTCATGAAACTTTTGTCCCTGTAGCAAAGATGACCATTGTTCGCGCTTTACTGACGGTTGCCGCTTTCAAAGGATGGGAACTACATCAAATGGATGTGCATAATGCATTCCTGCATTGTGATATATGAAGCCTCCACCGGGTTTCCATCCTTCTCACCCAAATATGGTCTGCAAGTTCAAGAAATCTCTATATCGGCTTGTATTTCAAGTTAGTTTCGGCTTTACTCCGGTATGGATTTGTCCAATCCCCTTTGGATCACTCTCTATTTATTTATCGCCGCGATGGGATATTCTTGGCCCTGCGTATCTATGTTAATGATCGGGTCCTTACTGGTAATAGTCATGATCACTATTGTAAGTTCAAGTGCTATTTACAAAACTATTTTAAACTTAAAGATTTGGGCCCCCTGAAACATTTTTTGGGTATTGAAGTGGCTCGGTCCCAAGAACGGCTATTTTTATGCCAACACAAATATGCTCTTGACGTTCTTGTGAGACCTGGTGCTAAACCATGTCCCTGTCCTATGGAACAGAATCATAAGTTGTTAACTGATTCAGGTCCACCTCTAGTCGATGCCTCTCGATATCGACATCTCATTGGCCGCTTACTTTATCTCACGATTACCAGGCCAGATATAAGGTATTCTTTTCATATCCTTAGCCAGTTTATGCAAGATCCTCGCTAAGGACATTGGGACGCCGCTTTACGCATACTTTGCTACTTCAAATCTTCTCCATGGCAAGGGATCTTGCTGCCAGCTAGTAATCCTCTTGACTTACATGTTTACTTTGACTTAGATTGGGCCAGCTGTCGCATGACTCGGTGTCTTATCACGAGTTATCTTGTTAAATTGGGGAAGGCACCTATTGCATGGAAGACCAAGAAACAGGTTACTGTGTCTTAATCATCTGTTGAAGCTGAATATCGTGCTATGGGTAATGCCACGAGTGAACTCGTTTGGCTATGCCAGTTACTTCTGTTTTTGGGCATTCCTGTTTCTATAGCTCGCTTGTACTGTGACAATTAAGCTGCCTTACATATTGCCAATAACCCAGTCTTCCACAAACGTACCAAGTATATCGAGGTTGATTGTCATTTTGTCCACGAACGTATTCTCTCTGGTGTTCTTACTTCTCAGTGTACTCCTATTCATGAACAGCTCGCCGATATTTTTATCAAAGCTCTAAATTGACCTTAATTCCACTATCTCCTCGGCAAGTTGGGCATTTCTCATCTGCACGCGCCAACTTGAGGGGGAGCATTAGTGGATTAGCGGATTCATATATTTTGGAGATATATTTTGTTTCCTTATGTATTTTGACTGTACTAATTTAGTTTAGTGTGCAAATCCTTGTACTTACCAATTTCTTGTAATTACCATGTTTGTGAACAACTCTGTACATATATATTCTGCTGCTTAATAAAATTACAGGTAGTGAGGAGAGCACTGAGAATGGATTCTCTCCTAGCTCTATGGGGATGTTTGTTAGATGGCTTTTTGAATGACTTTTTGCTTTAAAATGGCTTTTTGGGACGATTTTAGCTGTTTGGCTAAGTCAAATAGTTATATGGGTTGTTTGGTGAATGGCTTTTTAAAATAGCTTTTTAATCCTAAAAGGCTATTTTTCAAAAAGCTAACATTTGTAACTTTTTCAAGTTGGCTGTTTGGAGATTTAATATAAAAGACTAAATTGCCACTGATTAAATATCATAAACAAAATCCATAGATTTTTCTTACATTCTCTCTTCTAAGTTTTTACTTGCTTCTTCAAATTCAAACTAAATAATGACACAAAGTAACCATACCTTCATAATTTATTTTAAAAACATAAAATCATTAATGTTTGCTAATTATACAGTAATAATAAATGTAATTCAAAGTTTAATTCTCTATTTCTACCCACTTCAAAAAAATCAATTCATATTGAAAGAAAGTTAAACTAATGACAAATAGAAATTTTTCTAAGTGAATAACAAAACAAGGTTGTGTTAGGGCCTTAAACATCACATAACTTTTAATTTAGATTGAAAAGAAAATTAGACAAAAAATAAGTCATGTATAAATTAATAAGAAAGTTTAATAACTAATAATAAAATGTGATTATATAAGCGAAAGTAATTTGCACATATCACATAAATTTAATTCATATTGAAAAAGAAATAAGTGACCAACTAATTAAAAAAATATATCTTTGGTGGTAAATAAGAGATATGGGCATAAATAGAATTTTATCAAATATATGTTTTAGAAACAGCTAATTTTACTAAACACCTTTTTAAAAAACAGCTGATTGGAACAATTAATATAAATAGCTGATTGAAGCAACTAACAGCAAATAGCTAATAGAAATAGCTAATAGTTAACAGTTGTTTGTCAAACAGGGTCTATAACTTTTCAAGACCTATAGCGTAAGTCTAAAATCCTTTTGAAAAACTTCCTTTTGTTTTCAGCACGTAGCCAGCCAAAACTAACTGTATATCCGTTTCTTACGTCTACAGTCTACGTTCTCTCTTTCTCATAAATCATAATGGTATAATTCATTAGGGTTCTCTCCTTTCCTAAACAGGGACTTGGGGTGTGGGGGTTTAAATACGACCAAAGGGGACTTTCCTGAACTTCTAAAAATTAGCTAACAAGTAAGCAGCTTTGGTGGGTTTTCTAAAGCAATGATTCAACATATAGCTAAAACATTATGTAATTTAAAAGGTGAAGCAGTATTAAATGTTGACGAAGCCGATGAAAATTACACAAGGAAAACGTCCACTACAATTTTGTATGTGAAAAACACACTACAAAACAACGACATTTATTTTAGAACAGAGAAAATTATTGTATACATTAAGGCCCAGAATTTGAAGCAGCCAGCAACTCGGTGAAGTTCTCAAGAGTATTCTCATTAGCTCGATAGTGGTTTTGAGTGAAGCCCACGAAGTCTGACCAGGTGAAATCAGGGTACTTCCTTGGGTTACTTAGTTTTTCTGGCGGCCTAACAACTTTGTCTTCTCTTGGGCACAGAAAAAAGGCCATTGACTTCCTTTCCTTCTTCTCATTCACCACTGCCCTGTGCAAGCAACTCTTGTATTTACCGTTTGTTAGTGCCTGCACTTCCATTACAATAAAAGTTAAGCTATTGCCCATGGTTTTATATTACTATCAATTTAATCCAAACCAAAACCCATATTCTGATCAGACTCAGGTCTGCTTGGGGTACACGAGGGTATAAAATTGTAGCAACCTTGTTTCTGAATTGTAAAAAAAGTTGGTTTTATTATATCAATTTAACCATCGCTAAAAATAGTGATATGTTATGAAAACCATTACAATATATGTAATGTATGACACATATTACTTATGAATTAAAGTCAAGACTTGCTCGATTATTAATGCAGACATGAAAACGTACCATGAAAGTGTCGCCAATGTTAATGACAAGAGCATTAGGGTGAGGCTCAACACTTTGCCACTTATTGTTGGCAAAAACTTCAAGCCCTCCAACCTGGTCTTGATAGAGTATGGTTAGGGAGGTGGGATCGCAATGGGGGCCGGTTCCAAGGACCAGGCTTGCCTTGTCGCATGGCGGGTAGTAGTTGCACCTCATGATCGAACTTGCGTCTTCGAAGAAGTCGCGATAGTGGTTTCTCTCCACTCCTATGCTGATTGCCAAGAGCTCCATAATCTCCAAAGCTAACTCATTCATTGCTTCGCAGTACTTTTGATATACCATCCTACAACTCAAGCATAATCCAAAACAGTGGCAGATTCAGACAATTTCATTATCATGTCCATAAATAATAGAATCTCACAATAAATTGTCAACAACTATTGGGGTCATTATATACTGTAACTGTCTTCCCATCTAATTTAACATGTATATATGTGTGTACGTATGTATATAGACTTATTTTAAAAAAAAAAAAAAAATTACTTGCTAGTGTCCCAGGACCCGCTACCTATGTAGTGTGGCTCTGCCACCTACTGATCCAAAAATGAAATATGCCCTATATGCATGTGTACCGGCTAGCATATAATTACCATATGCATGATATTTGGGTTGGTTAAACTTGCGTTGAATCAACTTTGAAGTCTGATGATTCACAGTGGAGAAACTGAAATTATGGAAATCTCGTGAGGGGGGCGAAAAGAGTGGTACGTTAACAATGCATGAAACTTGTACTAACGTACTCATTTGCATTTAACATAATTTCAGAACGCTGGCATGCGTCATTTGAATTTGAATCACATTTGAGTTTGTCAATTGTCATAGTGAGCTTGGTTTTAAAAAAAAAAAAATACATAGAAAAACAAACACCTTGCTTATGGCCTACATAAATTTATTGAGTCTACTCAATTTTTATCCTAATATTAATTCAATTTCGTATACATCCTAAAAAACATCAGATAGTAAACTTTTTCTCCCTTCTAAAGTAATTTTTCTAAAGTAATTTTCTGTAGTTATGGTCATAGAGTTTTGTAAGAGTAAATTTTTGAGGTGCAAAAACAAGTTTTCATGGGTGCATATATATCTTTCAAGAGACTCATCACAAATTTAAATTTCAAAACCATAAGTAATCTAGATTTAACAAAAACACAAGTAATCTAGTTAGTTACAACTCATGCTTACCCCATAGGCTCCAAATCACTACCCATCACCGTGGTGAAGTAATCCAACACCATGGGTTTAGGGTTCTTCGCACTATACGGGAAAGACAACGTTTCTTTCCATGGCAAGTTTGCGAAGAATCGGTCCGCATGGGCTTGGGCAAGTCCCCACATGGTACCAGGTTTTTTCAGAGCTTTAAGCTTTCTATTAGCAGGTAACTTGAAAAAATCATCAAGGCGATTATATGCCCCTTCAAGGAGTTTGGGATCAATTCCATGGTTGATCACCTGGAAAAAACCGTGTTCCATGCAAGCGACCTTCACACGTTCTGAGGCTTGTTCGATTGCCCCCTTATCCTCTTTGAAGAACCCTTCGAGGTCTATCACGGGGGCGTTGATCTCGTCTTTCGGTTGACCTATATCATCGACTTGCCAAACAAAGCTCTTAGGAACTTTGGGTTGGTCTTGCGACACCGAGGAGCTGCAAGATTTGAGGTTCCATGGCAAGACTAGCGGGGAATGAGCAGAGATAGTTGTTGAACTCATAGTTTTTGAAGAGAAATGAAGAAGCAGGTAATATAATATATATGTTTTGAGACGATTATAGAGAAAAAGACATGCCAGTGTTGAGATATTTGTAGAGAGAATAATGTAATTATGCAAAAAGAATGAGACGTTTGGGACATGCATGGGGAACAAATGATCTGGTTTTAAAAATGCATTCATCGTTAGGTGTGTTCACACTTTTGAGATTATTAGGCTGGTGAATTGGTGTCATCCGATTTTTATTTTCATCTTAGGAGTGATGTCTAGATTTGGAATAAAATGTAGCGGAATACTTGTTGGTCAACTACCAAATCAAAATGTGAAATGCGAACTTTTAAATTGCAAGCAATTTGTGTGATTCACTTCTATTATAATTAATTAGTGCAATGGACATGCATATATACAACGTAATTTTCCTTGGTTTGTAAGATAATCAATAAAGGATCTCACCTCACATGGAAACTTACTGGCTAGTAAGGAAAGATGTGGAAGAGAGGGACAGAAAATTGAAGTACATACATGTCTTTTGGACAGCTCCATCTTAATTTAAGTGCAATGGGCTATACCATTTGTAAATTTTTATTTTATTTGATGAAATAACAAGTATATGAGGTTACGGATAGGTTGACAAATATCAGAATATCTACGGATTTGGGTATTACTTTTTGGTTTCTCCTCTTAGGGAGGTTTTAAATATTTTATTTGTAGACATACAATGTAGGAGTCGTATATATGGCCCATATTGTTTAGAAATTAATACCTTCCAAAAAAACAAATGCTCATATTTGGCTTTTGAGATCGAAGTTTGTGAACTTTGACTATTAACTTATTAAAATATACACTGAATTATGGAATGAAATTGCTGCCATAAGAATTATTGGAAAAAAAAAATGCTTTCATAAAGAATATGACCTATAACTTTCGCGAATACAATTGTTAGAAATCAATAGTTAAGTTGTTCTATTGAATCAATGTATGTAATTTTTTTTGGGCGAACCAAGTAATGTCACTTTTGGTGCGTAAGCCCTCTTCTGTACCAAGAACAAATGAAGATATAAACTTATCAAATATGTTCTTGGATTATTATGGAACTACATCATATCTACGTTATTGGGATCTTTGAATTGGCCATAACTTACAATTTTCACTTTGATCTTTTCTACTCTTGTTCTCTTTATCATTAAATAAAATTCAGCGTTCATAAACAAAACCACCATCGAAGCTTTATGGTAGAATATGCTACATATCATCACAATATACTAATTAGTAAGTATTAACTAAATTAATATCCTAGTTAGTAAGTATTAACTAAATTAATTGGTGAAAAATCACTATCGCTATATGTTTTTGTACTAAAAAATCAAGTTCAAATCATGCATTGTAGACAACAAAACACGAGTAATTTATTCCAAGCAATAAACCTACAGCTAGAGTGAAGCCCATCACACGAACTCGTGTCCAATCAAACTTAATACAATATAAGCGTATAAAGTTTTAAAACTTGCCAACAAGGATTTAGCAAATTGCCAAAAATGACATGAATACTAAAAATTCGCAAAAATTTTAGTTTTCGCTCCCAATCAATTGGGCAATGTCATTAAAAAATAACAAATAAAAATCAACTAAAATCTACACCCCCAAAAAAAAAAAAACCGCTCCACAGAAAAATAAAGCAATCTAAGGGAATGTTTGGACTATTAAAATCTTCAATGGTCATCAAGTTCATGTCTTGCTCAGAAATCAGCAAACCTCCTTTTGCCAACTCCTCAACTTTTGATCCTGTCCTGATTATTCTGCCATTCTCTCTCTTCGCCACGTTGCTGGGACCCTCCATGTCTCGTGGGATTGTTGTTGCGTGGACTTGGAGGCCTAAAATGGTAATTCTCTCTCCTCATTGAAGTTGTGGCAACCTCTCCCGTGAAATGTCTGCTTGAGAAGAGCGATATGACTTATGAGCCTCAAATCCCCACTAACACCATCACTTCTTGAAATGGGCCTATTGGGCTCGTTGTGGAAGCGCCTTTGACTGCCCAATTTGCTTGATGAGTTATTGCAAGGCCGCTTTCCGGCCACTGGGGTCACGGCTCTTTGTGGGCTATGGCACTGAAGTTTATACTCAAATATTATGTTAGAATTTGATTTTGATCATCGCAACGATTGGCCTAATCTTTGTCTAAGAGCATATACTTTTGAATTTTTATTAAATATGTAAGTCCCACTGGTTTTTATAGGAGTCTCCTTTTAAACAATTTTATAAAGTTTTGTGTATTCTCATTTAAAATTTTAGAACGAACTTTAAGCGATCAGTTATTTCAGACAACTTGTTAAATGTGTAAGTACCACTCATTTTTATTATATATAAGAGTCCATTTTTAAACAGTTTTGTGAAATTATATGAATTTTTATTTTTTTAAAAAAATTTAAACTAACAGCTATCTTAAACAACACGTGTTTATCATTGCACCCAAAAAACGAGAAAAAAGAAAAGGAAGAAGGGTAAAGCCCTTTGGCGGGCCTTTGATAGCACTAAGTCCTGTTGTTTCCATGGAAATACTTCCGTCATCAAATTAGCTGATAACCAACTAATTCAATGAGGTCTTAGATTTTTCCAAAAACACAAAAGAAAAGTAACAAAAAGAAACGAATCTCTTATTTCAATGACCTATTGTTATAATAAATATGAATCCGAAAACCAAAACTTGTATTGAGAGTCTCTACCTTATGATAATATTTAGCTCCGTTTTAATTGGAGTTATGCCAAAAAGTTCAAAAGTAAATGAAAACCTTAAACAAACATTTTAGGGTGTAGAAAGAAAAAAAATCAAGGAAAGTAAGTTTATTTTTTTTGTTTGGTTTTAGGAAAAATGGAAGGAAAAAAAATAGAAGGGAAAGTATGGTGGAAAAAATGACTGAAAATAGGCAATTAAACTTTCCTCTCAAAACCTTGTGCAAAGTCAGGAAAAAATAAGTCGAAAGCGTTGCTCAACACTCTGGCTGCGTAATACCCTTCCTCTTTTTCTTTGTAAAATCTCCCTCCAATGACCGCATGATGGAGATAATATGATCAGTTGACTATATTTTTTATTTTGGAATATTTTGGGGTTTAAGTGTAATATAATAATTTGATAAACGCACAACTTTGAGACTCAATGAATCAAATGCTAACATTCAAAAACTTTTTTCCTTGTATTTTCCCCAAATCCAAACAAGAAAAAAAAGTTTACTTTCATTCAACTTTTTTATCCCTCATTTTTTTCCTTTAAATTTTCTTTCTACCTACTTTTCCTCAGTTCAAATAGGGTCTTACATATTTTAGATTTTCTTCAAAAATTGCAGAATATTTTAAAGGAAAAGATTCATTTACAAACTGCAAAATTCAAACATTAGAAACTATACAGGGTGCAATCGATTTTCAAGTCAAATTTTCAGGTGGAACAATAATATTTGGGCTTGATCCTGTGTTGGTTTTAAAATTTGAGTGCAGCTTCAGGATATGTACAATACGTACCGACACTGTGACTGAGGCTCAGTAAATCACTGGGCACTGGCAGCCTTCTGGTCTCATCCAATCGGTCCCACAAATTTTCGAAAAGCAAAAGACAAACCAAAATAAGAGACAATGGTCCTGTTTGATAATCAATTATTAGCTATTAGATATTAGCTATTTGGATTAACGATTTATATTAACTGTTTGAATTAGCTGTTTTTAGAAAAAATGTTTGATAAAATTAGTTGTTTTTAGAAAATATGTTTGGTAAAATTTTATTGATGCCCATTCTTTAAAATACTTTTCAATGGAATAAGTTTTTATCTATTGATCATCTTATTTTGTTTTTAAACAAATTAATATATGTCATATGTACAAATTAGCTTCATCCTTGGAACTCTATTTTGTATTAATTTAAATAATTTATATTCATTACTTATTTTCTTTTGTTTTCAATGTTTACTTACTTATATAATGCTTACATCTTATAACCTTTGTTATTTTTAGAGATGCTTATTTTTTTGTAAAAAATTGAAATTAATATGAACCTACATCTATATTTTTGTCATGAATTGAAATATGTATAGATTTCAAATAATTTAATCTTCATCAACCTAAAAGAAAATTAGGAACAGAGTTTATTAATGACAATAGGGATCGTGGAGATGAAGGTGGGGAGGTCGAATAGAAGAAATTGAAGGTAAAATTTGTCTAAGATTTAGTCAAGGTCAGGAACTAGGAATAGAGTTTATTAATGGTATGCATATAATTTTATTAAACTTTTGGGCAATATTGTAATTTCTACAAATAGCTATTCCCAAAAGGCTAATGGAAATAGCTGTTTGAAAAAGAGATATTTGGAGCAAAACAGCTCTTTTAAACAGCTGTTTATCAAACACCTCTTCAACTGTTTGACTGAGTTAAAACAGTTAAAGTCTCCCCAAACAACTCTTTTTCCTCCAAACAACTGTGTTACCAAACACTCCTAATGAAGTCCTATAGATAGTTTAAAGCCAATCTACGTAAAGTCTTACCCCTCATTAATTCACGTTGAAAAACCAACATAGGTATAGTGTTCAAACATTACACTTTGGATCATACAAATTTGGGGTTTATATGACATGGGAAGAATTTTATATTTATAATACTCCAACTGTACAGCGCAGTTTTGGTTCACGGATAAATGCAATTTATTTGCAAGGAGTTGTGTTTCAAGTACTGAAGTTATCTCTCAAGTGTTTCAAGTTGGGTAATCGAGAGAAGATGGTCATGAATAATTAAACCAAGCTAAGAAAGATGCACAAAAAAGAGTGGGGCTCAGGTTGTATTTTCATTGGTTAATGGACCGATGAATCAACGCAAGTCTAACCTACCCAAGTTTAAGTTAGTATTTAGCAAATATTCGGTTGCACCTTCAGGATTCACCCAAATCCTCTTTCAAGGGTCGTAAGCTAGTTTAATTGGCTTAACCGTACCGTAGGCTTTGTGGGATTAGTCCAATTAAACTATAAAGATAACAACCTTGGATCTAATTAGGAGTCGTACCATTTGCATGTCAAAATATGTGATATTCTGTCTCCGACACTCGCAAATTGGTTTCATCTTTTAGCATACGTGCGCCAATTGCTGAAAATGAAAGAAAACTCTTTCATCTATTTCACTGGATACTTGGCAAGCATAAGAGAGAACCTTTAATTCAATGGGTCAAGGCATAATACAAGATTAAACGTCCATTAATGTGCTAATCACAATCAAAGCCAACAGTCCAACCACAAGCCAACATGTAAACACAATCAAATCAACACAACTAAGGTATGTAGCTACCAAACAAGCAAACCTGAAATAGGGAGAGAAAACTAATCTATCCTAATTTAACAAACTAGATAACATGAAAACTAGCTAACAATTAACATGAAAACATAACTAAATCAAAGAACTAACTAGGCAAGAAAATAACTAAATAAACAAGAAATGAAATAAAGAGAGAAGAAAAGGAAAAAACTTAGGCTTGAATGGCTTCCAAAGATTTAAAATGAAAGCTTTTACACTAAAATTTAATCTAGTCTAACCTAAATTACCCTAATATTTTCTCTATATGGGATTTCTGGCTAATCTTAAATCGTAAAATAGATCTTCAGTTTGGATGAAATTGCACTCAAATAGGCCTGAATTGGAGACACTAGTTGCACATGTCATTCCCTAGACAAACGAAATGAAACATACAGACAACAACAATCCAAATAAGAAACCAGTCAAATTTTTGTGCGGTTCAGCGGTATCCAGTCTAGTTTCGTGAAACTGAACCTAGTTTTGGGTTGATCCAACCATTTTCTAACATGAACAGTCTGGTTCAACCTTAAACTAGTCATATTCAGCTTAACTGGCTAGGTTTATTAAAGCAGTCTTTTTCAATAGAAATGGCTAGTTCAGAAGGATTTCAATCCCATTCTTGACTCCCTGCTTCCTTCTTCTAGTCCTCCTGTGATTTCAAGCTTTTTTGAGTTACTTGTGAGCTTTCAACTTTCTACACATGTCATATCAAATTTTCAACATTTCTTAAAAACAATGAGAACAAGCATAAATTCTACGTTTATATTATTTTTGTGAGCCAAAAGTCAGATACATAAGGGTATAATGATGTAATATTAAAACCGAACATTATGCTAGTGCTTTTGGTAATTTTTGAAGAGTTAACGAAATTAGTTTTGATATTTTTAAAACCATTATGTGTTTTCATAATTTTATGTTTCTTGTTTCATTCAATAATTTTCAATTTATGGTGTGTTTGGTAGGGGAAAAAATTATTTTTTTGGAAAATGATTTTCCATGGAAAATGATTTTCCACCTACATTTTCTGCTGTTTAGTAGAATGGAAAATTATTTTCCCAGAAAATCATTTTCTGCTATTTGGTAGAATGAAAAACCATTTTCCAATACCATAATTCTCAAGTGTTTGATACTAATAGGATAAGCTAATAGATAAACGATCAATTTAGTCATCAAGCAGTGCTTACAAAGTCATCAAACAGTCACAAAGTTATAATTCTCAACTATTTGTTCTCCTTAGCCAAAAAAGGGGAGACCAAAAAAAAAAAAAAAGAGAGAGAAATATCACTTCATTCAATTGTTCTCCTTAAATTTTTTAAGCCAAATCCTTCTCAGCTTGTCGCTCTTCGCTAGAAAGCCCTTTGCAAGGTTTTCGCGCTCTACGAGGTGATCGAAAGCGTTACTCAAAAAGTCCTCTTCAAACCCTTCGGTTTTCATCACTTTTTGATAAAGAAGGTTGACGTCCAGCTTGGTTTTCAATCCTTCCACAAACCATTGCCTCCCTCAAATCAACCACCTCCAAGGCACACTCAAACTAGCCACAACTTCCAAATTCAAGCAAAACTTAACATACCACACAGAGATAAATGGAAAATTTCGGTTGAATAACCATATATATAACGCAATAGACAGAAAAATTGGTAATTTTCAGTCCCATCAACAAAGAAACGCCATTAATGGCGAGAGCCAAGACTTCCAAATTCAAGTAATTTTCAGCCAAATTCAAAGAAATTGAAACCCTAGATCTAAAAACTTACCTAAAAAGTTGAATCTGAATACAGTGGCAAGAATGCTTGGACTGAGACTCGAATACAGCGGCGAGAGTGCTTCAACCGGCTTCCAACAATGGTGAGAGCCAAAACTTCTAAATTCAAGAGAGGGAGTAAGGCTTTCGAACGTTGCTGAAACTTTCCTGAAATCGAACAGAAGTTACAGAAGTAGAGTTGTTTTCGAGTCCCAGGAAAATGATTTTACGGCCATTTTCACGGGAAAACATTTTCCTTCTCAGGAGGTAAAATCATTTTCCCCTGAAAATGATTTTCCCCTCCGCTATTTACCAAACAACGTAAAATAGGAAAATATTTTCCGAGAAAATGATTTTACCCCCTACCAAACACACCCCTAATAAATTATTAACATTCTTTCATGGAAATGTGAGTTTATTTCCTAAGGCAATCATCAAATTTACCGCTTTTTTTTTTTTTTTTTTTTTTTTTGGTGTGTGTGTGTGGCATTGTTGATCAACTGGTTGCCACTAATGTGTAATAGCTATCAACCACCCAAGCAAGTAAGCAACTATTACCGGCATGATCAACTATTTGTTGCTAAATAATGACTAGGCATACTTCAAATCCTACGTTTGAGATGAATTATCAAATGTTTTACCCAAAAAAAGACCCCCCAAACAAAAACTAAGCGTATTAATAGTCTCGTGTGAGATACTGAAAAAAAATAAGCAGAAAACCTTGTTAATTGCTAGTAAATTATTGGTCATTAACCAATGCATAATCCACCATTTGTGATTGTAAAATAATAGTTCACAAAAGATTATACATATGTATGATTATTTTACTTTCTTTGGACTTCTACCTATGCTTTTAACCATTTGAAGTCATACATTTTACTCTCAAGTTGTTTTATAGAGGTTAATTGGTATTTCAATAGGAATGTAACGTCGTATATATAGATTATAATTTCTGTTTGTACCAACCCCTAAAAAATCACTAAAGAGTTAAGGCATATGTGACAAGCCCCATGACTAGGCTTTATGGAACATATAAATTTGTAGGCATATAAAATTACTAACGTGCTGTATCTTGAGAAATATCTTAGCCCAAAGGTCATTTTCAACATCCTCAAAATAGAAGACCGAGTAGAGGTTCATTAGTTAACCAATTAATACAATCAAACATTGGCATTCTCCTGCTCTGAAATATGTACGCCTTAGTCATTAAGATTTCCAGCTTCGCATTTCACGTCACCGCTAATGTCAGCACTGTCAGTTGTAAATTCTTCAACCCCACTGTCATGAATTCATCTGCTGGACTCCACATCAGCCATTGCAATTACCCAATGTTGTTGTCAAATGTCTAATTCAGTTCATGCACTATTTATAGTTGTGTTTTTAAAATATTATGTTATAGTCATGAATTTAGAATCTGTTTGTTACTGATAACGAATTATGTTTAATTTTTCTTTATTCTTCCAATTAGAAGAAGAATTAAAGAGTGGACATAATAATTGCCAAATCTACATGTCAAATAAAACCCAGATGTTGAGCTTTTTGTTTTCAAGAATTTATTAAAATTAACATTACGAGTTGTTAAACTTCTAATTACTAATCTTTGTTCTGCATATATGGCAACTAGGGTTCGGGCTTAAAGGCCAGGTCCTATTTGACTTGAATGAGGTCAAATATCAAAATTTAATCAAGATTGAATTGACTCTATACTAGACAAGAATTATCCCCACCTCACAGTGCATGAACTAATTTCAATTTGAGGGTTGAACATCAAATCCAAGCTCTGAATTAATGGCCATTGACAAATTGTTGAAATTGGTCCGGAACCCGGCGGGGCAAAGTCCGATCTGTGATGGGCAAACCCACCGGCCCTAACCCGGCCGCTTTACGGCGTCGGCCTGCTAGTGCTTAAAATCCAAGAAGATATCGCATCATTTTATCAACTTCAATTCACCAGATCGTATTCTTTCTTTAAAAACAGGGGATAAAGTTGATTAGATCCGACCCAAATCGCCAATAAACAGAAGCCCAAATTATGATGCGGAGAATCACACCATCCCTTGCCGTATAACTTCACCATTTGATTAATCTGAAATCAACAATCGTTGATCAAAAACACCCAGGAAAAAAAAAAAAAACAGAAATACAAATCCCAATTATCTGAATTACATCAAACTAATCAATTATTTACAAGAAATTTCATTTCTACAAAATCCAGAGGAACCAGATCGAGTATTTCTCTCTGCTCTACAACCCAGCCCATCATCAACCATCCTGCAGACATGGGCCCCCAAAATTGTACAGAACCTTCTCAAACCACACCGAAGGCATCGGAAAAAGATTTTTTGTTTTAAAAAAATGGAAATTAGACCCAAGTTCAAAAGGTTAGAACCTGAAATTGGTAAAATTTTGCCAAAAACAGAGTGAAATTGATGCTACCCAGATGCTGGAAACACCAATTTTTTCTTCCTCCTATTCTTCTTGTCGTCGGGTTCGAACTTGGAATCAGAGGGATGAAAGAGAGAGAGAAAGAAGTGAAGAGCTTGATCGAAGATCATACGCTTCACAAGCTTCCTCTTTTTGGGAATAACACTGCCCTTCTTTGGAGTAAAGTACCAGGGCACTTGTTCCCCCATGATTTTACAGTCAGATTTCTTCATAATCTTCATCTTGTCCTCCATTTTCTCTCCCCTAATTCTTTGGGATCTTTCTCTTGGTATGTCTGAGATTTGAAACCTGGCTTTTCTTTGCCCAGAAATCCAGGCACTGGTTTTTTTGGGCCCTGGTGAAGGCAGGGACCAGAGAGTGTCAGACTGAGGAATCCTGGAAAATTGGGAAGGCTTTGTGATTGTTTGAAGTGCCGGAATTGGAGTGAAGGGTATTTAAAGAGGCGGCGACTGCACAAAATGGGAAAAGGAAAAAGGAAAAATTGAAAAGGGTAAAAGAACCGGAAAAAAAATTACAGCTTGGAGTACAAGGAACGCCATAATTTATATATATTATGAAGTATGAACAAAAAAAACGTGCCGACATGAAAGGTTCTCAGTTCTCACTACGTCATGGAATATGTTCATCTGCTTGCTTTTTAAAAAAAAAAAAATGAAAAAAGAGGGTAATTTTAGATTTGGTTCCTATGAAAACAGAAAATAGAAGGGGAAGGGCTTTTTTTTTTTTCCCCAATTTTTTGCGGGTTCTCTTGTAATCGGGGGCGGATGAGTCTTTCATTAAACATAATTGGGAATATCAGTACAGTACAGAGTGACAAATTTACATATAAATATCGACGTTTTATGTAGTAGTGGATCTGAATCTAATATAGGATATTTAAATTTATTTTTAAAAGTATGTAGATATAAACACCTGACATATCTTTTCAGTAGACAATTAGCTTATTAAATGGCTAAATCTGGCATGAACATTTTATGTCACTCTTTTTTTCCCCCTCCTACTTTCATTGCAAGAAGAGAATTGATTATGCTGGGATCTATCCCAAATTTCTTTGTCGGTTTTGAAAACAAGTAAATTATTTCCTTTTTGAAGATTATTGCTTGACTCCCAAGGGTCTACTCACTACAAGAAAAAGACGAAATAAGACGGAATCAGCGACGGAATAAGGTTTATCAGCGACGGAATAAGGTTTATCAGCGACGGAATAAGGTTTATCAGCGACGGAATTGGCGACGGAATACGGCTGTCGGATTTTCGCTCGTCGCTGAGTACCTGGCGACGGAATTTTAAAATTCCGTCGTCATTGGCGACGAATTTAGCAATAGAAATTGCGACATACTTTTTTTGGTGAGGGAATTGGCTGGCCAAGGGCGGCGACGGAATGTGTAGTCCGTCGCCATCAGAGACGGAATCAGCGACTGAAATTCCGTCGCCACCTTATCCCCCCCCAAAAAAAAATTTTGTCATTCCCTCGCTAGGTTTCTAATTTTTTTTAAATAAAAACGATTGTGTTTTATCGTATCCCTTAGTACATACATTTCAATCCCTATAAGAAATTTACAAGATCTTTGTACACAATCAACATCCAATGGCTTCGAATATGATTTTATTCGAAGCGTTCTCAACAATTTCAAGCCGCACAAAGATGAAATATCACATCCAACGCAATACTTCCAACCAAGGATTTTCAATTCACAAACCACAAGCTCCAAATAAAGTCTCTCCATGTCACAAACCACAAATCCAAACAAATCAGAAGTTGCCAGTAATTGATAATGAAGTTATATGTTTGCAGAAGAGGGAGAAGCAAGCGCCAAATAGGAGGAAAATTAAATAAGCACCAAGAGAAGGGAAGTGAAATAAGCACAAAGGGGAGGGGAAGCGAGTAACAAGAGATGTACTGCGTGAAGAACCAAGCAGAAGAGCCACCAACTGAAGAAAAACTGCAACCAACTCAATCACCAAGGTGAAGATCATTCTCTTCCTCTTCCTCTTCCTCACCGTCTTCCTCATTATGTTGCGAGTGATGAGTAAATGGTGGCTGAGATCCCGAACCAAATGCCTGTTGCATTTGAAAGAAAGCTTGGAGGTGCTGATCGATGTTCATCATTTGTTGGCTCAATTGTTGGTTGCTTTGAGTGAGCAATTTGTTGGATTCCTCTAGTTGCTTACATTTTTCCATAAGCAACCGGTAGCTTTCACCTTGTGAAGTTAACTCACCCCCCAAGTTGGTTACTATACCCTTTAAGTCATTGAGTTCTTGTTGCGATGGCGTAGAACCGGTACTTGCTGACAGGCATTTCAGTGAAGTACGCATTAGTATTGCAATTAAGTAAATTCATTGCATAACCATGTTCGTTGAAACTTTAATATGAAAACTGTACCAGATTTTTGAGTGGGACTGAAGTAATCGGATTCCCTAATATTGACAGCCTCGTCACCAATACCATAAATACGACCCTTTTTGTGCTTGAGCGTCTTCACCCACAACTCATTTGGGTTTGGAAGTGGCTGATTTGGATCTTGAGAAGTGTCATCCCCGGTCTCTTAAGAGTTGATAACATTTTGAAAATCACATTCAAAGGATTCCTACAGTACCGCAACATGTGCACGAAATCATGTATACTACAATTACTGAAAATAAAGTATACAAGTTCATGTTGAACTACCAATGAAGATTGAGAATAGCTAATTGCTTACATATATTTGTTGTGATTTCTTGTCAACCCAAGGGGCATCTTCTCTGCTATGGAGTTTGTGAGTGCGACTGAATAATTCAACAATGGTGGGTTCCGTCCCAAGTTGTTCCCCCTGTGTACATGCCAGAAAGAATGATGTCAAGCACAACACAAAATACAGTATTAAACTTAAAGAAACACATAGCAAACATTAATTCATTTACCAGACGCTGTGTATGCTCATGCATAGGGATCGAGTCACAGGTGTGCAGAGATGGACCACCACTTTCTGGAGTCCCCAGTCGGTTCTTCTAGGCTATTTCACGCAATTTTTTGTAATGTTCATTCGCCCAGTGCTGTCGGAGTCCCTCCCATTGAACATCACCGAGCCAAACAGGCTTCTGGTTATGCTTTCTTGCTTTGCCAAAGAAGTCTCTCAAGCATGTATTACCTCGGTTTTCAAAATTTCTTCTTATACGGTCCTCATGGACCAGATCCCAAGTAAACCACTTCTGCAATTATGAAAACAAAAACTCATCAAATAATACAATAGTAATTTATCACGTTCACAGAAACTGTTAATACGTAGTCACTGTAGTTACCTTGAACTCTCCAAGCCACAAATCTCATACTGGTTTGGGCACTTTACTCCAACTAGGCCAAGTTCCGTCATATTTGCTTTGAAATATGAGCGAAATTCTACTAACAGCACCATCATTTGGGAGAAACCTAATTGAACATAACACATCAAATTGATTACTCGTTATGCAAAATTCATGTAGTACTTCATAAGACATAACAAATGAAGACTTACCCGTTACCATATGGCTCAATCCAAGTCTTAGCTTGAGTGCTCTCATGACTGGATTGTGCTTCACTTTCACCACTTGCAATGTTGTCTTGGGACTGGTTTGTATTAGGGTGAGCACGTTGGGGAGTAGGTTGTACAGTGTAAACAAGATGGGGGTTTGGAGGAATGTTGTAGGCAAATTAGCTGTACATGGTGCTTTGGTTGGGAATGTATGAGGTCTGATGATGGAAAGCCACAAATGGGGGAGGCATTGGTCCTAAAATACCTGGTATGTAAGCAGCCATTGTGGCTCCTGGTTGAACTAGAATATGAGGCACCTGGGGACAAGATGGATCAATGTCCATTGCGGTCGGATCTATGGCTTAGCTCCTACGCCCTCGTCCTCTACCTCAAGAAGAGGACTTACCTCGACGAGAACTGGAATCCACATCTAAAATAGGTGACAACAAAGTCAAGTACAAATATATAATGATTGCACATATAAACCATTTACTCATACATCATAATAGGTATGTAGGTAACATATATTTTGCAAAACTCATTCATACAATATAAGTAAAGTCACAACCAATTGTTTGACATACAAAATACTCAAATACATAAGAATTCATAAGCACTCAATCATCTGCATCCTCATCATCATCAGTGTCATCGTCATCGTCGTCATCATCATCATCATCATACAAATACAAATTTTCTTCATCTTCATCTGTTTCATTACCGTCATCCCACTCCCCCTCTTCATCACCCTCATCATTCTCTACCTCATCTATCTCATCATTACCCTGAATGAATGAAAACCCTATTTCATCATTAACCTCTTCCAGTGGTGCACTTTCACCCACTAATGATGTAGGGATGGCGTCATTCACAGTTTCGACGATAGTCGTCATGTCCGTTTGTTGGTACGCAGTAGGTCGAGTGTACTGCTTATCCACTCTCGCCTTAGTTTGGTTAGTATGACAACAAGCCAATTAGCCCTATCCCTTGAGCGATTTGCATGTAGCATGAAGTATACTTGTGATGTGGTATTTAGGAAGATAAATGGATCGTACTTTCGGTACCTTCTTGTACGGTGGACCTCAATAAGGTTGCTTCGTTTATGAGATCGTGTCCCACGATTCAACGTGGGATCGAACCAGTTACAACTGAAGAGCACACATCGTTTAAGTGGTTCGCTTATGTACTAAATTTAGACAATATCCTTCAGTACACCATAATAATCATTCTTAATATCACCTTCCCCAGTGCCACAAACACCAACACCACAATTATATGTTCTCTTCCTGACGCTTCGAGCTTCTATGTGGAATTTGAATCCATTTACTCTATATGCCATCCACGTCGACACATACTGATTTGGCTTAGCAGCCAATTGGCTCAAGTAGCAATGTTTATCGATATCAAACAGTTGAATAAAATGCACCTAAGGTGACATAACATATGGTTTTAATTAATACAATGCACCTAATTAACTGTTATGTTAAAATTATGAATAAATGAGTTATAATACTTACATTCTGACTAAACCAATCTACGAAATGATTTTCGATGATGGCGTCGACATCTGCGTCGCTGACATTGGGACATGCAGTTCTGACTTATTCTGTGAAAATTCTATCACATTTTATGAAGCCTATTAATATACCTGCGCTCTGAATAATAAACTCAATTGGAAGTGAAAATACCATTCACCCTATATAAGGTTTAACTTCATCACAATTTAACAGCACGTAAAGATGGGCAGCAACATATTCGGCGTCTGTGAGATACCTTGATCTTTCCCTACCAATAGTGGTCCCTTGTGGTGCAAATACGAACAGAGTTGAAAAATGATTAATATGTTCATCGTCATCCTCATTTCTCCTGCACCTAGTGTACGTGGAGGGCACATTAGAGCCGAAATAATAGGAGGCGAAGAATGTCCTCTCTACTTCTAGGTATGCTTATGTGATTGAACCTTCAGGACACGCTTGTTGCTTTATCTTTTTCTTCAATCGGCCAAAGAACCTACCAAATTCACAATTACATTCACTTCTAAGTGATTCCATATATAAGAATTGAGATAAGGTTTCATCGATTATAGTATACTTTACCTCTCAAATGGATATATCCATTGGTATTGTATCGGACCACCTCTCTTCTGCGAAATGCACTGGCAGGTGCTCCATTACATTGAAAAAGCCAGGAGGGAAAATGGTCTCCAACTTACACAAAGTGATGACAATGTTGCGATGCAGTTCCTCAAGCATATCCTCCCGTAATATTACTGAGCATAAGTTTTTGAAGAACTGACTTATCTCAATAAGAGGTTATAAGTTGTAACGACCACCGGCCAAATGGAGTATGATCTTGAAGACAACATGTAAGGATTAAATCCATCAGCATGTAAGCCAAGCCTTACATTCCGAGGCTCTGCAGCAAATTCAGGGTACTTAGTATCGAAATGTTTCCATGCTGCCCCATCTGATGGATGACATAAAACACCGTCCTTACGTCGATGTTCATAATGTCATCTCATATGCTCTGCACTACTTCTTCATGCATACAACCTCTGCAGTCGAGGTTTTAACAGCAAGTAATGCATCCTTGAGTATGGCAATGGATTCTGATTCCTTTGTTGTGACCTTTGCCTCTTCCATCTTAAATGCCCACAAAACTTGCACGCATCCAGGTTTGCGTCCTCCTTATAAAATAGCATGCAACCTTTCCGACAACAATCAATTTGGATCACATCATTGCCGAGATCTTTAACAACTTTCTTCGTTTGCCCATAGTTGTTTGGCACGCGGTTGTTAGGGGGACACATCTCTTTTATTAATTAAACAATTTCATTAAAACAATTTTGAGGCATATTATAATCAGATTTAATACTCAACAGTCTCACCGCCGTAAATAGCTCACTGTGGATGGAGCCACCATCATATAAGGGTTGTTGAGCAGCTTGAACCATATTATAAAATGGTTCTCGGCAAGTGCTTGACCCCTCTTCCTTTACATTTTGATCTGCTATTATAGCATCATCAACCATGTCCTCCATCCGATCTATGTAGGATTCAGAGTAGTTATTATTAATATGACTTAAACCTCTAACTTCGGGAATTTCACTATTTGAATACCCAGAATCATATTGCTGAGGTTCTATTTCCTCATGACTTATCCAAAACCAATACTCTTGCACAAAACTCTTATACATAAGGTGTATCTTGACCTCATCAGTTGTCAAGTACACCCTATGTCTACATTTCGCACAAGGACATCTGTAATTTCTCCCATTCAGAAGCTCTGTCTGTCTACGTACAAATTAATCGAATTTGTTTACTCCATCTAGAAATTCTTCCGTATAGCCATTACGATCGGGCAGTATTTTATTATACATCCACCTACGATGTGGAGGACCATTTATATTCTGCTCAAATAATAATAACCACATAAGGTATTTGATAAGAATTAATTTTAATCAAAATTATAATAATTACATAAATTACACAATTATATATTATATATGTTTACTTTAAAATTTCCACATGCACCAAAAAAAAACTTATAAATTTCGACAAATATACTTATATTCTCACGAATTTTGCAAAACTAATAATTCATACATAGTTGACCACTTTATTCCACCAACATATCAAATTTCAACTTAAAATTACCAAATCTAAGTGTACATTGCATTGTGCGAAATCTTTAAACAAATATGAGCTGCAACTTCATATGAACATCACATTTGAACAAAATTATAAACTAATGCATCTCAATCCACCAATATATCAACTTTCAAGTTCATATCACCAAACCTAAACCCTAAATTGCATTGAGCAAAATCTCCAATCAAATTAGATCAATAACCTCACACAAATACCACATTTCAACAACATTATCAATTAAAATATTTTATTCCACCAACATATGAAATTTCAAGTTCAAACTACCAAACCTCAACCTTAAATCGCATTTACCAAATTCTTGTAACGAATTAGAGCAATAATCTCACACAAATAGCACATTTCAACAACATTATCAATTAAACCATTTCACTCCACCAACATATCAAACTTTAACTTCAAACTACCAAACCTAAACCCTAAATCGCATTTATCCTAATCTTGAACTAAATTAAAGCAATAACCTCACACAAACACCACATTTGAACATAAATATGAACTAACTATGAAATTCTAACAATGTAATATAAAAATTTATAGAAATTACAAGTAGTTTAGTTGAGAAAAATACCTCAAATTACTCCAAAAAACCGGCGGTGAGGGGCCGGCAGGCGGCGGCAGGCCTCGAGGAGGCGGTGACAGACAGCGGCAACGCCGAGGGGGACGCCGGCGGTGGCTAGGCGAGGCGATGGTCGGACGATGAGCTTGGTTCACCACACACTCTCTCTCTCTTCGAAGGGATTTCGTAGCAAAATGAAACTAGAAAAAACTCTGGTTTCATTTAAGTGGGCTGGCGACGGACAGGCGACGGAACTTTTTTAAAAAAATTTCGAAATTTTTTTTGGCGACGGAATTTAAAAAAAAATTAATTATGACGACGGAATTTCCGTCGCCCACTGTCAATTATGGCGATGGATTGAGTTTTCCGTCGCCATATCTGACGTACAATTTGACTTTTTTGTAATACTGTTTTTCATTCGCCATGTCTGTCGCCAAATCTGTCGTTAATTTTTTCCGTCGCTGAATTCCGTCGTTAATTTGAACTTTTTTAGTAGTGAGTTGGGTGATTGGAGATATTTTATTTTATGAAAATTATATTATTTTCATATTTTGGTTTAAGATTTCTTTTTTTTTCCCCTAGAAAGATGATGCTTGGTGGCCAAGATACTTGTTTGCGGATAAGATTACTCCGTGGTATCTTTGGGCTTCTTAATAAATGCTAAGTTATTTAACCTAATTTAATGTGAGCGTTTGGAGCCCTTTGCAGACATTTGATGTGGCCTTTAGGCCCCTTGGGGGCATTTGTGGAGTGGCCAATTTTGTACCAATTTTGAGAATCTATTCTAGGAGAGTTTGGTGATCTTGAGAGTTTGTGTGTGTGAGTTGCTATCTCTTTTTGGTTGACTCTTAGGTTGAGATTATTCGTCGTACTCTCTCCCAATTAGTGGATTAGTTTTACTCATCGCCACCCATGGTTTTTCCCGTTTGAATTTGCCATCTTAAAATAGTATCTTCTCCCATCCAATGTTGATTTTGTTTTCATTGTTCTTGATACTTTGTCATCCTATTCGCTTATGCCAATTAATTGCTCAAATACATCCCTAACAAGTGATATCAGAACAACTTTTGCTTAAGGCTTTATATTCTAATTGATAACAATATAGGTAGAATCCTTGAGAGAAGCTATATGACGTTTCTTCCTATTCATTAATATGTCAACAACAACAAAGCATTGTTCGAGCCATAGGGGCCATGATCCCCTCCCTCGGGAGATGCCATACAATTTTTGTGTGAAGTATTAGTAGACATGACTTCTTATAGTTACATTAAGACTTTGTGAATAAATCATCTGGAGGTTCTAAGTTCGAGCCTTGATACCTAGTGTTCATAGGGTATTATCAATTTTGTAATCTTGTTCTCCTGTTTTGACAGCGCCGTCTATGTGATGCAACTTTTCTTCTGTTCTTAATTTTCAGTTAATGTTTCTAACCCTTTTTTGTTATCCATTTTGAAAGAAAGACAATAAGACAACTAAAAGCCATCAAAGATTTTATCATCACTACAAAAGGAGTGGTCACACCAAAGATCAGTGTTTTTAGATCTTTGGATACCTTGACTGATATGGAAGTGAATGCGCAAATAATCAGTTAGCCAGATGCATCAAATTTTTGCAGTCAAATCTAGGGACTTTTGTGTGTAGACACTTCTAGAAAAAAAAAATGTATATATTAAGGCACAATTTTTTAATTCTGAAATCCATAGAAGGCTTAGTGGGAAACTTCTTTATCTAACATTAACAAGACCCGATATCTTTTACTCAACCCAACAATTAAGCCAATTTTTTGCAAGCTCCTAGACTACCATATATGCAAGTTGCTAAATACATTTTGAGGTACTTAACGGAAGCAACAAAAAAGGGCTTTTATAGTCATTCATTAGCAACCTGCAGCAAAAACCTATTGTGACGCGGACTAGGGACTTATAGAATGTCTCACTGATCTTTCACAAGGTATTGTGTATTTCTTGTGTCTACCTTGTAACTAGGGATGGACATATAGCGGGCATGGGGTGGGTGGAGTTATACCCACACCCATACCCATTTTCAAAAGTCATCCCCATATCCATACCCATACCCATCGGATTTTTAAAATATATCACAACACCCATACTCATCGGGTATTTAGGGTTTTATTTAGGTATATACATATATTACAATATAACACCCATTGAGTACGATAATTTCTTTTACGCAAAGAAATTCATAAAACTAAATTCAACTAGGCAAAATGTTTAAAGAAATACAATGCCCATTGGATTCAATAGTTCATACTTAGTTCATAAATAAAAAACTGCATTCTAAAAATTGAAATGAGAGAATAAGGGACACAGCAAATGAGCTAGAATTTTCGATTTGTGAGTCGTGAGTCACGTGACTTTATGTATCGACATAGTAAATGAGCGGCACAAATTGATGCATTGCATAGTTAGGGATTGGTTGCAGTATGGAGTTTTTTTTTTAAAAAAAGTAAATTATCAACGTTCAAAGTTCAAAACTTTACTCAACAATTTATCTACCCCTAAAAAAATTCGACTACGGGGCGGGTATAGGTATGGGGCGGGTGATGCCTATACCCATACTCATACCCGTTATCGGTGTACCCGCCCTATACCCATTTTTTCCTAATTTTTCATACCCATACCCGTTATAAATGAGGCAGGTTTAGGCCGGATTTTTTTTGGTTCAGGTGCACCTCCTATCCCGACTTGTAACGCCCCTAATTTAATCAATCCTTATGCTTAACTAAGCACGTGAAATAAATGAAATAGCGGAAGTTAAACTCAAGCTGGGGCATTGCAACAACCTCTCTTAGAGGGAAATAAGGCAATCGCATGATGATTAATGAACCAAACTCAAGACAAGATGTAACGCCCCACCCGAAGGGGCCAGGCACGCCACCGCCGTGGATGCCCGATTAGGAACATCCACAAGGCTATTTAAACTTCTTAACCATAATTAACCTGTTCATAGGCGATAGCAGCGGAAGCTCCTATCAAAATCTAACTAAAGTTCGGGAAGGTCAATCTAAAACATGCATTACATACATACTTAAACCGTATCCATAATATTGTTACACATATCCGAACCAAAAATACATTTAGAACTGTATTTACTAAACATAATCCATAACATAAACATCCAACGAGGCCTGCAGTTCCAACTAAGTTCTTCAAAAGTGTTTCACAGCTAGCTAGTTCTCTTAATACTCCTGTGGTCCCTTTTCGCTTCCAAAACCTAAAAAATGATGAGGTCATGAGCTCATCGAGCCCAGTGCATAACCCTTACCTTCCCCGTTGTTACACTTTGCACATTAACCGGTTAACACATAATCACACAGTACACGTAACTTATGACATATAGACAGAACATATCATATAGTATATAGAAGGCGATAAGAGAACATGCTTATGTTCCAAAAATCGAAATAAACTCATATATTTCATATCCGACATGTTCCCAAACTTTACAAACACACACACATATGTATGTCATCGGATGGACAATTAGACTAACTTAGTCGTACCTGCCCCATACCAAGTACATTTCAAGGACTCTTGTTTTCACTTAAGTCCCTGAACAGACTCTGCTATTAGTCTATTCACCAAACTAACCATGGTTGTCCCATACCAACCACGTTCTTTGGGCTCCTAATTCTCATTGAAGTCCAAAAGAAAGCAAAGCCTACTAAATCATGCTAATGACATGCCCGCAACTATACTTGACATATACATAAAGCATATTCCATTCAAAAGTCCACATACGTGCTTTAAACACATAATATATTTCTTTAGACATATTTATCGATCACAATTTTATAAATATCCTAAATAATTCTTCAAATCCAAAATCAAGTCCAAATCCAAAAAAAAACTAATTTCATAATCCAAAGTCCAAATCCAATTCCAAAACCAATTTCATAACATATCCAAAGCCCAAATCCAATGCCAAAACCAATTTCATAGCCTATTACATATTCTTTGACTGAATGCAAGCCTTTTTAGTTTAGGAAAAATCAACTTATGACTCACACAAAGAACCATCACAACACATGGGTGACAAACACATCCTGGTGGCCCAACTACGGCTCATTCATATAGTACCAACCAATGGTAGACCAACCGTAACTCATTCAGATGATACTAATCAGGCACCCAATGCTCTAAAGTACGTAGATGTCCTCAAATCACAAACTAATGAGTCACATTCACATCTTGGAGTACCAGAAATCTATACAGCTCCCACATAACACAAACTGAAGAGCCAATTGGTGGACCGGGCAGTGCCCACTCAAGGTACCAACCAACGACTCACACAACTCCAAACACAAAGACAACTACTTCTATAGCCATAGCTCTAGAACGCTCTGTAATAGTCTCAGACAAGACATGAACCTCTTTCTCTAAAAACGTAACTTAATGAAATCATATAATCGCATTTTTATTTTCAAAGAAATTCAATTCCACAATTTTAACAAAAATATAATCAAAACAAAGCATAGTTCCACTCAAAATACTTTTCAAAAGTTTCCAATAATTTATAACCACATTTTACTATTATAATACATGAAATCATCACAAACGTGATGACTATTTAATTTATGCATATTAATAACCCATAATTACACCAAAAATAACGTTTCACTCAAAAATCGTAACTCAAAGGATACACATCCAACATGAACAAAAATTGGCAGACAATTGCAAAATAATATCATGCATTCACTATAATATTTTTATAATTTTATACTAAGCCAATCCTCCATAATAATCGAAACAGTACCAAGAATTATGCTTTAAAACAGCACAATCTCAATCAAAACTCCACAGCTCATGAAGTACACCTACAAAGTTCATAAAATTTTTGGAAAATTTACAAACATCATAGAGAACCTATATTAAAATTTTCACAATTTTATGCCAAGCCAATAATTACCAGAAAATTCAGACAGCAGCCGAACTTTGAGCACTAAAACAAGGCAGTTTAATCAAAAATTCATAACTCACAAAGTACATATCCAAAATTTATGAAACTTCATACAAAACTGCCCAATAACATGAATATTCTACAGTCAAAAGCTTATAATTTTTCTTCAACCCAATAGCTCACAATAATCAAAACACTAACCGAATTTCAGCACAAATTTATAGGGCAGATTCAATCAAAAATTTGTAACTCACAAAATAAGCGTCTAAAATTCATGACAATTTACAAGAAATTGTCCAACAACACAGGGAACCTACAATATAAATTTCAAAAGTTTTGAATACTCTAATAATTCACAAAAATTCGCACCATAGCATGGTTTCTCAAAAATCCGAAAATTCAACTTAATTTCTATCATCTTATTCATCCAATACAAGCAATCAACCCAAAAATCCATATTCTAGCATACAAATGAACAATTTAACAGCATCATCATCAACCCACAATATCCAATTAATCTAAAAATCACAATTAAACATGAAACTTTAGGGTTAGTGTCTACCAATTGAGATTAGTGTGCTAATCTCCTAAACCCTAAAACATCAAATTCAAAACTTCAATTCTAAATTGATTTCTCAAATTTGAACCAAAATCAACAAATTAATCCTACCCTAATCAATTTTAGGGTTACAGAAGAATAATGATTACTCACCTTGAATCGATTTCTAAACCTAAAACCTTAATCTTCTCCTTCTTCTTCTTCTTCTTCTCCTCCTCCTCCTCCTCCTCCTCCTCCTCTTGCTCTCTCATTTTCTCTCTCTAATTTCGTGGGTTGGGGTTCAGGGGAATAAAGCAGAGAGACCCCCTCCCCTTTTTGCTTCTTTCACATGAAATGAAACCCCCTCCCCCTTTTTGTTTTCTTTTTCCTTTTCTTTAATTTTGGGTCAAGCCACCTATTTTGACCCCTCTTTCCAATTCTTTTCTCTTTTTTTTTTTGGGTACAATAACTACTAAATAAGTACCATTTCCTAATCACTCTAAAAAACATAATAATAATAATAACGTAAAACACATACATGTGCCTAAAATAAAATAGGTACGACATACACATAATTTACGTATTACACATAATTCAAAATAAGTAACAAAAATTTCGGGGTGTTATATCCTTCCCCCCTTAAAATAAGTTTCGTCCTCGAAACTTATCATCACCAAGTTTCTAATCTCAAGTTCCATCCATGTCAAACAAAGTCACAATGCAAATCACATAAACTCGGCGTTCGTGTAAAACACATGTAACTCACATAATCGCACATCATGAAACAAATAGTCAATCAATGCGCACACAAGCCCTACAGGTCAGAGATCACAGGATTGTTGCTCTGATACCACTTCTGTAACGCCCCGCCCCAAGGGGGCGGACACGCCACCACCGTGGATGTCCGATTAGGAGCATCCACAAGGTTATTTAAACTTCTTAATCATAATTAACCTGTTCATAGGCGATAGTAGCGGAAGCTCTTATCGAAATCCAACTAAAGTTCGGGATGGTCAATCTAAAACATGCATTATATACATATTTAAACTGTATCCATAATATTCTTACACATATCCGAACCAAAAATACATTCAGAACTGTATTTACTAAACATAACCCATAACATAAACATACAACGAGGCCTGCTGTTTCAACTAAGTTCTTCAAAAATGTTTCACAGCTAGCTAGTTCTCTTAATGCTCCTGTGGTTCCTTTTCGCTTTCAAAACTTAAAAAATGGTAAGGTCATGAGCTCTCCGAACCCAGTGAATAACCCATACCATCCCCGTTGTTACACTTTGTACATTAACCAGTTAACACATAATCACACAGTACATGTAATTTATGACATATAGACAGAACACATCATATAGCATATAGAAGGCGATAAGAGAACATGCTTATATTCCAGAAATTGAAATAAACTCATATATTTCATATCAAACATGTTCCCAAACTTCACAAACATACACACACATATGTATATCATGGGATGGGCAATTTGACTAACTTAGTCGTACCTGTCCCATATCAGGTGTGTTTCAAGGACTCTCGTTTTCACTTAAATCTCTGAACAAACTCTGCTATTAGTCTATTCACGAAACTAACCATGGTTGTCCCACACCAACCATGTTCTTTGCGCTCATAATCCTTATTGAAGTCCAAAAGAAAGCAAAGCCTGCTAAATCATGCTAATGGCCTGCCCATAACTGCACTTAACACATACATAAAGCATATTCCATCCAAAAGTCCACATACATGCTTTAAACACATAATATATTTCTTTAAACATTTTTATCGATCACAATTTCAAAAATATCCTAAATGATTCTTCAAATTCAAAACCAAGTCCAAATCCAAACAAAAATCAATTTCATAACATATCCAAAGTCCAAATCTAATGCCAAAACCAATTTCATAACATATCCAAAGTCCAAATCCAATGCCAAAACCAATTTCATAACCTATTACATATTCTTTGACTGAATGCAAGCCATTTTAGTTTAGGAAAAATCAACTCATAACTCACACAAAGAATCATCACAACACAGGGGTCACAAACACATCCTGGTGGCCCATCTACGGCTCATTCATATGGTACCAACCAATGGTGGACCAGCCGCAACTCATTCATATGATACCAATCAGGCACCCAACACTCTAAAGTACGTAAAGGTCCTCAAATCACAAACTGATTGTTAGAATGTATAAGGTTTTGATGATAACAAATCCAAGTGTTGTAGTAGTTGTTGTTGTTCCAAACAGGCTTTACCAACAGGGTCTTACTGCTGCTCTTCAATATATTAAAACTGCTTGACTAATGGTTTATCAAGAACAGGTACTCAAGTCAGCGATGTAAGAACAACCATGAGGAACAGGCTCTGTAAGGTGTTTTGAAGCATATCCTGTGAAGTGTTTGAAACATAAGTGCAGCTGTGACAAACAGGTTCTGTGAAGTGTTTGCAGCAAAGTCGTTCTACAAGATGACTAGTGGTTACAACAAGATGTCTTGATTTGATTTGGTTTTATATTTTTAGACTCTTGTTAATATGCCAATTAGAAAGTTTTAATTTACCACTCACTGGAAACGGTTTTGCTTTTCGGAAAATATTTCGGATCACCCTTCAGAACAACCCTGGAAATAGGACGATCAGGGTGTTTCCAGAATAAGCTGCAAAAAAGTGCTTTGCACGATTTTTATCTTTTGGATTTTGAGCAGCTTATTCAAAGATTTGCAAGAAAGATTTTTCTATGGAGTATCTTATTCTTTACCCTAAAAAACGGTTATCAAAAATCTTAAGGGATTTGCAAAATCTTTTTGAATAAAAAGAATATCCAATTTTTGGCAAGTGGATAAGGTAGTTGAGAAAAACATGGGCTAGCTGCTGAAGAATACCGCCTTATGCACGCGGTTCAGGAAGTATTTTCAGCTCATGTCACCTTACCCCTTGTAGCTAAAGGATTCTATTTTCTCTAAGATTTTAGTTTCCAAAAATTTCAGAAATAGTTTTTCCATCCCTTGTGGGTAAAGGATTCTATATTCTTCAGATTTTTTTGTTTCCAAAAATTTGATGAATTGTGTTCCAAGCACTATAAAAGGCGGCTTCTTACAATCTTGGACACATCGGTTTTCAGAGAGGAAAAAATGAGTTCATGAGCTAAAACGTTTGAAAAGAAAACCGAGCCTTGTGAGTGAATTAATTGAGCTTTCAAAGTTGACATACTAGGACTTCATTGTACCCTATATTAGCTTAGTTGAGAAGCATTGTAATAGGGTGTTTTTTCTTTACATTCTTCTTTCACAAGAGTGAGTAGAGTGTGTGTCCAAATCAAGGGGATTTTGGACGTGGGGTAACTTGTCTTAGGGAAGACAGGTTACGTGTGTTACAAGTTGTAACAAGGTGTGTTACTATTGTAACGTGATTAGCCCGTTTAGTGAAGTGTTTAAATCCTACACGAGGTAGGTCGTGGTTTTTAACCTCAGTTGGGTTAGAGGTGTTTTCCACGTAAAAATCCTATGTCCATTATTTTCGCATTCAATTTTGTTGGATTTTCGCTTCTGCTTATCTCAGAAACAACCTGTGCGAACAGGGTCTAAGACTGTTTGTCAGCAACTTGCGAAAATCGGACACCACAATTCACCCCCCTCTTGTGGTTATGTACTCTCTAATTCAACAAGTGGTATCAGAGCAGGTTCTCCTTTGAAAAGCTAACACCTTTGAGAGATCCTTGAAGATGAGTACTCCACAAGGCATGCTTGAAGGTCAATCCATAACTCGTCCACCATACTTTAATGGCCAACACTATAGTTGGTGGAAGAATAGGATGGAAAACTACATCCAAGCCGAGGACTATGAGTTGTGGATGCTCATCAAGCATGGACCACTCATCCCTAAGAAAACAACTGAAGATGGAAAGTCAATCCCCAAGGAGCCTAAGGAGTTCAATGCTGAATATTACAAGATGATGGAGAAGAATGTCAAGGCCAAGAAACTCCTATATTTTGGCCTAGGTCCTGATGAATATACTCGCATATCTGAATGTGAGTCGGCCAAAGAAATCTGGGATGCTTTGCAAGTAGCTCACGAAGGGACCAATCAAGTAAAGCAATCCCAGATTGAATTGCTTATGAGAAAGTATGAGCTGTTCGAGATGGGTGATCGGGAAAGTGTGATGGACATGTACACTCGCTTCACTCACATAACGAATGAGTTGAAATCCTTGGGAAAATCCTTCACCACCGAAGAATTGGTAAGGAAGATCCTAAGAATTTTACCTCATTCTTGGGAAGCGAAAGTAACGGCCATCCAAGAAGCTAAGGACATGAACAAGATCACCCTAGATGAGCTGATTGGGAACCTCCAAACATATGAACTTAGGAAATATTCTCAACAGAAAGATGAGACAAAGAGAGAACGAGGTCTTGCACTAAAGGCCTTAGAAGATGATTCTGATTCTGAGGAGGAGGAGATTGCCATGATGACTCAAAAATTTAAGAAGTTCTTCAAGAAAGTCAAAGAAAACATCAAAAGGAAGGACTTCGGCAAAGCCAGGAACACCCCTCGGGAACAGTTCACTGGGTGTTTCAAGTGTGGTAAGCTGGACCACATTGTGAGAAACTGCCCACTGCACAAGGAAGAACAAGAACCCGAACACCCCAGAAAACAGGGGAGGAAACAGGGTGTAAGCAGCTCAGCGAAAAGGTTCTCAAAAGCTATGCTCGCAGCCTGGGGAGATTCAAGTGAGGATGAGGAAGGGTCTGAAGCTGGGGAAGCTGATGTAGCACTCATGGTAAGGAGTGACACTGATTTAGATGATGGGTCAAAGGATAGTTTGATTCAACTCAAGAACAAGGTACGTGGTCTAAATAAATCAACTCTTGAGAAATTAGTGTACAATATAATGGATATATGTGCTGAATTAAAAGGGGATGTTCGAGATTTAGAACTTGAAAATGAAACCCTTAAATTAGAAAAGCTTGAAGTTGACAAAGAGACTCTTACCTTGCATGAAAACATCAATGTGCTTAAAGAAACTCTACTCATTAAAGAAGAGACTTGTTCCACTAAACTGACTGAGCTAGAAAAAGAATCTCTTGACTTAAAAGGTAAGGTCGAGTCTTTGCTGGAAGAAAACAGAAACTTGCTTGAAAAAATAAAACACTTAGAATCGGACCTTGCCACAAACAAGCTCTGGAACAGGTCCTCAAGGGTGTTGGAATGGTTAAACACTCATCATAGTCAAAATAGAAGAGGACTAGGTTTTGTGCCTAAGATGACCTACCCAGTGAATAACAAATATGTGGGATTACCTGAAAATATTGTTTGTTTTCATTGTGGTAAAACGGGGCATTATCGATATGCTTGTCCTATAAGAAAGTATGCCATTAAAAAGAACTCAGTGCATGTAAAACAAATGTGGGTTAGGAAAGATGAGATTTACACGTCTAAAGGAATGGGACCCAAGTGGATCTGGGTTCCCAAAACTAACCCTTGATTTGTTTTGCAGGCTGAAGTGAGAGAGAACAACCCAGCAAACAACCCAGCAAACAGTGCAGGAAACAGTCTAGGGAACAGGCAACTGTGGTATGTTGACAGTGGGTGTTCGAGGCATATGACTGGTGAAAAATCCAATTTTCTCTCACTTACAGCATCAGAAGGAGGGAGTGTGGCATTTGGAAACGGCAAATCTGGGACAATTGTCGGTATAGGTAAGATAGGTGAGTCACTCTCCCATTCAATTGACAATGTTTATTTTGTGGATGGTTTAAAACACAACTTGCTAAGTGTGTCCCAGCTGTGTGACAAAGACAACCTAGTAGTGTTCTCTCCAACACGTTGCTTGGTTGTAAACATGAACACAGGAGATGTTGTGTTGAGGGGGAAGCGACACAAAAATGTTTATAAAGTGTGTATTTCTACTCTTCCCCAAAATAATTTGACTTGTTTGAGTGCCTTAAAAGATGATGTTATGCTTTGGCACAAAAGACTAGGTCATGCAAGCCACTCTCTTTTGAACAAACTTGTAACCAAAGATTTAGTAGTTGGCTTACCTTCCATCAAATTCAATGATGACAAGGTATGTGATGCATGTGCCAAAGGCAAACAAGTCAAAAATTCATTTAAGTCTAAAAAGTGTATAAGCACTACTCGACCCCTTGAATTAATACATATGGATCTATGTGGTCCAATGAGGATCATGAGCCGAGGTGGCAAGAGGTATGTGCTTGTGATAGTGGATGACTACTCTCGTTTCACTTGGACTTTGTTTTTGGCTTCTAAAGATGAAACTTTTGAAAAATTTCTTGCTTTCATTAAAAAGACTGAAAAGAGGGTAGGACACTCTTTGGTATGCATAAGGTCTGACCATGGTACAGAATTTGAAAATTCGAGCTTTATTAACTATTGTAATGAGCATGGTGTTGATCACAATTTTTCAGCTCAAAGAACACCCCAACAGAACGGGGTGGTAGAGCGCAAAAATCGTACTCTAGAGGACATGACTAGAACAATGCTTGTTGCTAGTGGTCTTCCTAGAAATTTTTGGGCTGAAGCTTTAAACACATCATATTACATTATAAATAGATGCATGATTAGACCTGTTCTTAACAAAACTCCTTATGAGATCCTCAAAGGAAGAAAACCAAATATTTTGCATTTGAGAGTTTTTGGGTGTAAATGTTTTGTGCATAATAATGGAAAGGATGCCTTAGGGAAATTTGATCTAAGGAGTGACGAGGCAATATTCCTCGGTTACTCCTCGCATAGTAAGGCATACAAAGTGTTTAATAAGAGAACCTTGTGTGTTGAAGAAAGTGTGCATGTGCTTTTTGATGAAACTAACTCTCTAAGTGAGAATGATGCACAGGAGGAAGACCTCGAACTAGGTCTTGTTAAAAAAGACATGCTGCTTCAAGATGAACCAGGTAAGGATCAACCTGAGAGATCAAGGCCTGAAACTGTTCTTCAGGAAGGTAGGCAGGGTGTGAACCAAACAGGGGGAAACAGGGTGGAACCCTGTTCGGGACAACATCAGCCGAACCCTTCTGAGATAATTTCAGGAACAGGCTCCCAAACAGGCTTGGGAACAGGTCCTGAACTTGTTTCACCAAGTATTCCAGCTAGGATGGAGAGCATATCTGTGAACCCACTTTCACCACGATCATGGAAATACCAAAGTTCACATCCTCTTGATCAAATTCTGTCTGATATTAATGCAGGAGTTCAAACTAGATCTAGGCTTAAAAATTTCTGTGCTTTCTATGCTTTTCGCTCAAAAATTGAGCCTAAAAATATTAATGAAGCTCTTGCAGATTCAGATTGGGTCACAGTCATGCAAGAAGAACTCCATCAGTTCGAAAGAAACAAGGTATGGCACCTTGTGCCACGGCCAGAGGATAGAACAATCATTGGAACCAAGTGGGTGTTCCGTAACAAGCTAGATGAGTGCGGAACAGTCACTAGGAACAAGGCCCGGCTGGTGGTTCAAGGCTACAACCAAGAAGAGGGAATTGATTATGAAGAGACTTTTGCACGTGTTGCAAGGATGGAAGCCATTCAAATCTTGATAGTTTTTGCAGCCCACATGGAGATCAAGTTATATCAAATGGATGTTAAAAGTGCGTTTCTAAATGGGTACCTTAAAGAGGAAGTGCTTGCAAATCAAGCAAACCTCAAACGGCACCATGATCCATCAACAAAAGTATATCAAAGAGTTACTTAAGCGTTTTAAGATGGAGTCGGCCAAGCCCATTGATACTCCCATCTCTCCCTCAACCAGGTTTCTTGGTTGATAGGAAAAGCACCTCAGATATGGCTCACTTTCTTGGACCTTGTTTGTTATCTTGGGCAACCAAGAAACAACTTTCTGTTGCCTTGTCCACAGCAGAAGCTGAGTATGTGGCAGCTGCATCTTGTTGTGCTCAGTTATTATGGATAAGACAACAACTCAAGGACTTTTGTGTTGACATAGGATGCATTCCTATTTATTGTGACAATACAAGTGCAATTAACATTGCCAAAAATCCATGTCAACACAAAAGAACAAAACATATTGACATTCGTCATCATTTCTTGAGAGACAATGTTGAAAAGGGAGTGATCTCAATGAATTTTTGTGCCACTGAAAATCAAATTGCTGATATATTCACAAAGGCATTGAGTAGAGAACAATTTGAAAGGAATAGACTCGAACTAGGCTTAATTAGAACAACCTGACCAACCTGTTCTCTCTCCCTGTTTGCAAAATTTAAAAGTGACGGGTACAACATGTTAAATTTTTGTTTGCAATCAACTTGTGTGCTATGTTTAGCATATGTGAGGTTTGCAACTTGCTGACACTCGTTGAGGTCTAATGAGATTGCCCTTATTGTCCAATGTTACCGAGCAAGTAACCTCAAGAACAAGCATCAGGAACAGGTACGCCTCTTGTTTGTCAAATGTGTGCAACAAATTGAAAACTGCTAATCTCTTCCCGAGGCGTGCGCAATAAATGCTAAAGTCCGTTGCAAAAACGGGCAAAATCTTTTAAAGATTTCGCACGTCTCTCTCTCCCTTTAAAGCTCTTGCTCAATCTCTCACCTCCACCGAAACTCTCTTGCTTTGAAACTCTGTTCAAGAAACCCTAATCTCTCTCCTTCCTCTGAAAAATGGCATTCCCTATTAGCTTCGAGAGCTCATCGACCTTGACCCAGGGCAATCAGACACAGGGCACAGCCTTGCAAACAGCCACAACCCTGTTTGCACCTACACAATTTCTGACGGCTCTCATGGAAGGTAAAAATACTGAACCTCCTCGACCCATTGCGTATAAACCTTTTGGGTTTTTGAAAAGTATCGACCTTAGAACAGTGAATTTGAAATTGGAAGACATCCCGTACAAATTTGGGTGGGAATTGATTTTGTTTGGTGAAACGGGCGCATGTCAACCCCAAGAACTTATTGGGGCATCTGAAAGAGAAATTGGGGCTTTAGATAACTCTTTCTATTGAACCATGGGTTAGATGACATCAATTCGTTTGGGCTGTTTGCTGAGCAGGAAACAGGGTCAGAAACAGGGCCTGAAGTTTTTAGAGATGACCTAGGGGAGGATTTGTCAAAAGAAGGGGGAAGTAGTGGTCAACTGGAGGAGGCCCCTGCCAAAACTGAACAGGCCACACCGGTACCACCAACCGGTGAGAAACCTAAACGGTACAAAATTGTGGCTAGGCGTACTAGAATGCCAAGAACACGACCACCATCAAGGCCTAAAAGCGGCCAGACTGAAGAGCCCTCAAAAAGTGAACCCCTTGTCAAACCAAAATCACAAATCCCCTCTTCGGCCAAACCCACAAACAGACCCACAAGAAAATCAGCCCGAATAGCTTTTCACTCCACTCCTCGTCCTGCCAAACAGTCAGCCCCTGTTGTTGAGGAGATTGATTCCTCCTCTGAGCCTTCATCAGATAGCGACACTGAGAACACTGCCTTCAAACAGGGCACGCCCGTGTTCTCAGAGTCCTCAGAGGATAAGCCTCTTCCTATACCAAAACCATCACCCCTCAAAACTCCCAAGAGAAAAGCCTCCCTCAAACATGCCTCCACCCAAGACCCTCCTACTGAGCCCCAACCTAAACGAGCTAAGAAATCTACCCTGTCTGCAATCTCAGCCAAACTGACCAAATTGATTCAGAGACGGGTTGTCAAGGGTAAAATTATAAAGGTCAAATATTTTGAGGAACAGGGATTGGGGGTGTTTCTGCACAAGCGGCATGCATAGGGGTGGTATGAGTTGTTTACAAACACCCAGTTGGGGTGTTCTGTACATGAGTTGGCAGAGTTCTATGCCAACTGCACTGTCACCGAAGGAGTGGTGACAAGTATTGTTAATGGGAAGCAGCTTCGCTTTGATGCGAAGATATTAGGGGACATTCTGGGGATTCCCTCCACAGACTTTGATATATATGTGAGGGAAGACAAGACTATTCTAGGGACAGCCAGGCTGCTGGAACTCGCCCAGAAATTTAGCCAGCAACCAAGCCTGCAAACACCTAAGTCTGTGAAGAAAGGGGACATGACATCGCTCCATCAATTGCTATTTTGGTTTATCATCAAGAATGTCATCCCCAGAGGCCAGGGTCAAAATCTTGCTGATGCCATGGATCAGTGTTTGATGGATCTGATGGACACGAAAGTGCAAATTAACCTTCCTGCCATCATGATTCGACATATTGCAAGAATTGCAAACACCTCTAGGGAACATGATCTGGGATACGGTTTCTTTCTGACTAGTGTGTTTGAGCACTTTGGGGTGACACTGCAGAAGAAGGTGGGCGCTCAGTTCATTGATGAGATCGGGAGTAACACCCTTATGGGGTGTGGGTATGCTTTGATTGAAGGGTCTGCCTCAGAATAGGGGACCAGAACACCCCGTCCTCCTGTTCCTGGCAGTTCCTCAACCAAGCTTAAGGCTGCTTTGGAAGAAAACTCGCGCCTCAGTACTGAGCTTAACGCTGTAAAGGCTGCCCTGGATGAGGAAAAAGCTCTAAATGCAAAACGCCATGCAGATCTCCTCGCCCTTCTCTCTTCACTTTCAGCAAAATTTTCTCCTTCTGCTCCTTGAACACCCCTCATGAGCTGTTCCCATCTGTTGTTCTCATAGCCTGTTCTCACTTCTCTTGGTGAATCAGTTTGTACTCTGTTGCACTCTTTTGATGAATGACAGGATATCTTGTTTTTGATTGGCTTTGCCTTGCTTGCTTTTTGTTGTGAATTGCTTGTGTGTGACTAAGATGGCCAATCTCATTACCGTACCAAAACACTTGAGTGTATCGCCTGTTGACTTTCCTCCATTACCCAGGTGGTGGCGATAGCAAACACCCTCTGTTTGACTGTTCGCCCCTACTTTTTAATGATGCCAAAAGGGGGAAGATAGGATGACCAATATTGTTTTAGTTTTGCCATGGACGAGTTAAATTTCTTACACTCTTTCGATACTGACTGCTTCATGTGAATTGTCGGTCCTATAAATAATTGGCACTAATCACTTCAATTGTCCTTGAAAGTCAATATGGTCACTTGGTTTGTCATCATCAAAAAGGGGAATTTGTTAGAATGTATAAGGTTTTGATGATAACAAATCCAAGTGTTGTAGTAGTTGTTGTTGTTCCAAACAGGCTTTACCAACAGGGTCTTACTGCTGCTCTTCAATATATTAAAACTGCTTGACTAATGGTTTATCAAGAACAGGTACTCAAGTCAGCGATGTAAGAACAACCATGAGGAACAGGCTCTGTAAGGTGTTTTGAAGCATATCCTGTGAAGTGTTTGAAACATAAGTGCAGCTGTGACAAACAGGTTCTGTGAAGTGTTTGCAGCAAAGTCGTTTTACAAGATGACTAGTGGTTACAACAAGATGTCTTGATTTGATTTGGTTTTATATTTTTAGACTCTTGTTAATATGCCAATTAGAAAGTTTTAATTTACCACTCACTGGAAACGGTTTTGCTTTTCGGAAAATATTTCGGATCACCCTTCAGAACAACCCTGGAAACAGGGCGATCAGGGTGTTTCCAGAATAAGCTGCGAAAAAGCGCTTTGCACGATTTTTATCTTTTGGATTTTGAGTAGCTTCTTCAAAGATTTGCAAGAAAGATTTTTCTATGGAGTATCTTATTCTTTACCCTAAAAAACGGTTATCAAAAATCTTAAGGGATTTGCAAAATCTTTTTGAATAAAAAGAATATCCAATTTTTGGCAAGTGGATAAGGTAGTTGAGAAAAACATGGGCTAGCTGCTGAAGAACACCGCCTTATGCACTCGGTTCAGGAAGTGTTTTCAGCTCATGTCACCTTACCCCTTGTAGCTAAAGGATTCTATTTTTTCTAGGATTTTAGTTTCCAAAAATTTCAGAAATAGTTTTTCCATCCCTTGTGGGTAAAGGATTCTATATTCTTCAGATTTTTTAGTTTCCAAAAATTTGATGAATTGTGTTCCAAGCACTATAAAAGGCGGCTTCTTACAATCTTGGACACATCGGTTTTCAGAGAGAAAAAATCTGAGTTCATGAGCTAAAACGTTTGAAAAGAAAACCGAGCCTTGTGAGTGAATTAATTGAGCTTTCAAAGTTGACATACTAGGACTTCATTGTACCCTATATTAGCTTAGTTGAGAAGCATTGTAATAGGGTGTTTTTTCTTTACATTCTTCTTTCACAAGAGTGAGTAGAGTGTGTGTCCAAATCAAGGGGATTTTGGACGTGGGGTAACTTGTCTTAGGGAAGACAGGTTACGTGTGTTACAAGTTGTAACAAGGTGTGTTACTATTGTAACGTGATTAGCCCGTTCAGTGAAGTGTTTAAATCCTACACGAGGTAGGTCGTGGTTTTTAACCTCAGTTGGGCTAGAGGTGTTTTCCACGTAAAAATCCTGTGTCCATTATTTCCGCATTCAATTTTGTTGGATTTTTGCTTCTGCTTATCTCAGAAACAACCTGTGCGAACAGGGTCTAAGACTGTTTGTCAGCAACTTGCGAAAATCGGACACCACAATTCACCCCCCTCTTGTGGTTGTGTACTCTCTAATTCAACACTGATGAGTCACATTCACATCTTAGAGTACCAGGAACCCATACAACTCCCACATAACACAAACTGAAGAGCCAATTGGCGGACCGGGCAGTGCCCACTCGGGGTACCAACCAACGATTCACACAGCTCCAAATACAAAGACAACTACTTCTATAGCCATAGCTCTAGAACGCTCTATAATAGCCTCAGACAAGACATGAACCTCCTTCTCTAAAAACGTAACTTAATGAAATCATATAATCACATTTTTATTTTCAAAAAAATTCAATTCCACAATTTTAACAAAAACATAATCAAAACAAAGCATAATTCCACTCAAAATACTTTTCACAAGTTTTCAATAATTCATAACCACATTTTACTATCATAATACGCGAAATTATCACAAACGTGATGACTATTTAATTTATGCGTACGAATAACCCATAATTACACCAAAAATAACGTTTCACTCAAAACTTCGTAACTCAAATGATACACATCCAACATGAACAAAAATTGGCAGACAATTACAAAATAATATCATGCATTCACTATAATATTTTCATAATTTTATGCTAAGCCAGTCCTCCACAATAATCGAAATAGTACCAAAAATTGTGCTTTAAAATAGCACAATTTCAAACAAAAATCCACAACTCATGAAGTACATCTCCAAAGTTCATACAAATTTCCAGAACATTTACAAACATCATAGAGAACATGTGTTTAAATTTTCAAAATTTTAAGCCAAACTGATGATTACTAGAAAATTCGGACAGCAACAGAACTTTGGGCACTAAAACAGGGTAGTTCAATCAAAAATTCATAACTCACAAAGTACATATCCAAAATTTATGAAACTTCACACACAAGTGCCAAATAACATGAATATGCTACAAGAAAAATTTTATAATTTTTTTCCAACCCAATAGCTCACAATAATGAAAACACTAATTGAATTTCAGTACGAATTTACAGGATTCAATCAAAGATTTGTAACTCATAAAATAAGCATCTAAAATTCATGAAAATTTACAAGAAATTTCCTAAAAACATAAGGAACCCACAGTATAAATTTTGAGAAGTTTTCAATGCTCCAATAATTCGCAGAAATTCGCACAGTATCATGATCTCTGAAAAATTCGAAAATTCAACTTAATTTCTATCATTTTATTCATCCGATACAAACAATCAACCCAAAAATCCATATTCTAGCATAAAAATGAACAATGTAACAGCATCATCATTAACCCACAATATCCAATTAATTCAAAAATCACAATTAAACATGAAACTTTAGTGTTAGTGTCTACCAATTGAAATTAGGGTTCTAATCTGCTAAACCCTAAAACATCAAATTCAAAGTTTCAATTCTAAATTGATTTCTCAAATTCGAACCAAAATCAACAAATCAATCTTGCCCTAATCAATTTTAGGGTTAGAGAAGAATAAAGATTACTCATATTGAATTGATTTCAAAACCAAAAACCTGAATCTTCTCCTTCTTCTTCTTCTTCTTCTTCTTCATCATCATCTTCTTCTTCTCTTTCTCTCTCCTCTCCTCTCTCTGATTTCGCGGGTTGGGGTTTAGGTGAATAAAGCAGAGAAACCCCCCCTTTTTGCTTCTTTCACATGGAATAGAACCCCCTTCCCCTTTTTTGTTTTCTTTTTCCTTTTTTTAATTTTGGGTCAAGCCACCTATTTTGACCCCTCTTTCCAATTCTTTTCTCTTTTTTTGGGCACAATTACTGTTAAATAAGTAACATTTTCTAATCACTCCCAAAAACATAATAATAATAACGTAAAATACGCACAGGTGTCTAAAATAAAATAGGCACGACAAACACATAATTTACATATTACACATAATTCAAAATAAGTAACAAAAATTTCGGGGTGCTATATCCTTCCCCCCTTAAAATAAGTTTCGCTCTCAAAACTGATCATCACCAAGTTTCTAATCTCAAGTTCCATCCATGTCAAACAAAGTCATAACGCAAATCACATAAACTCAGCGTTCGTGTAAAACATACGTAACTCACATAATCGCACATCATGAAACAAATAGTCAATTACATGCGCATACAAGCCCTACAGGTCAGAGTTCGTAGGATTATTACTCTGATACCACTTTTGTAACGCCTCGCCCGAACCGTGGATGCCCAATTAGGAACTTCCACAGGCTATTTAAACTTCTTAACCATAATTAACCTGTTCATAGGTGATAGCAGCGGAAGCTCATATCAAAATCTAACTAAAGTTCGGGAGGGTCAATCTAAAACATGCATTACATACATACTTAAACCGTATTCATAATGTTCTTACACATATCCGAACCAAAAATACATTCAGAACTTTATGTACTAAACATAATCCATAAGATAAACATACAACGAGGCCTGCAGTTCCAACTAAGTTCTTCAAAAGTGTTTCATAGCTAGCTAGTTCTCTTAATATTCCTGTGGTCCCTTTTCGCTTTAAAAACCTGAAAAATGATGAGGTCATGAGCTCTCCGAGCCCAATGAATAACTCTTACTTTCTCCGTTGTTACACTTTGCACATTAACCGATTAACACATAATCACACAGTACACGTAACTTATGACACATAGACAGAACATATTATATAGCCTATAGAAGGCGATAAGAGAACATGCTTATATTCCAGAAATCGAAATAAACTTTATATTTCATATCCAACATGTTCCCAAACTTCACAAACACACACACACACACACAAATGTTTGTCATGGGATGGGCAATTAGACTAACTTAGTCCTACCTGTCCCAGACCAGGTACGTTTCAAGGACTCTCATTTTAACTTAAGTCCCTGAACAAACTCTGCTGTTAGTCTATTTACTAAACTAACCATGGTTGTCCCATACCAACCATGTCCTTTGGGCTCTTAATCCTCATTGAAGTCCAAAAGAAAGCAAAGCCTACTAAATCATGCTAATGGCCCGCCTGTAACCGTACTTAACACATACATAAAGCATATTCCATTCAAAAGTCCACGTACATGCTTTAAACACATAATATATTTCTTTAAATATACTTATCAATCACAACTTCATAAATATCCTGAATGATTCTTCAAATCTAAAACTAAGTCCAAATCTAAACAAAAACCAATTTTATGACTTATCTAGAGTCCAAATCTAATGCCAAAACCACTTTCATAACATATCCAAAGTCCAAATCCAATGCCAAAACCAATTTTATAACTTATCACATATTCTTTGACCGTATCTAGGCCTTTTTAGTTAAGAAAAAATCAACTCATGACTCACACAAAGAACCATCACAATGCAGAGATGACAAACACATCCTGATGGCCCAACTACGGCTCATTCATATAGTACAAACTAATGGTAGACCAGCCGCAACTCATTTATATGGTACTAACGCTTTAAAGTACGTAAAAGTCCTCAAATCACAAACTGATGAGTTACATTCACATCCTGGAGTATTAGAGACCCATACAGCTCCCACATAACACAAACTGAAGAGCCAATTGGCAGACCGGACAGTGCCCTTCAAGGTACCAACCAACGACTCACACAACTCCAAATACAAAGACAACTACTTCTATGGTCATAGCACTAGAACGCTCTGTAATAGCCTCAGACAAGACATGAACCTCTTTCCCCAAAAACGTAACTTAATGAAATCATATAATCACATTTTTATTTTCAAAGAAATTCAATTCCACAATTTTAACAAAAACATAATCAAAACAAAGCATAATTCCACTCAAAATACTTTTCACAAATTTTCAATAATTCATACCTACATTTTACTATTATAATATGTGAAATCATCACAAACGTGATTACTATTTAATTTATGCGTACGAATAACCCCTAATTACACCAAAAATAACGTTTCACTCAAAAATTTGTAACTCAAAGGATACACATCCAACATGAACAAAAATTGGCAACAATTACAAAATAATATTATGCATTAACTATAATATTTTCATAATTTTATACCGAGCCAGTCCTCCATAATAATCGAAACAGTACCAAAAATTATACTTTAAAACAACACAATTTCAATCAAAAATCCACAACTCATAAAGTACTTCTTCAAAGTTCATAAAACTTTCCAGAAAATTTACAAACATCATAGTGAACCTATGTTAAAATTTTCATAATTTTATGCCAAGCCAATAATTACCAGAAAATTTAGACAGCAACCGAACTTTGGGTACTAAAACAGGGCAATTCCATCAAAAATTCATAACTCACAAAGTACATATCCCAAATTTATGAAACTTCACACAAAACTGCCAAATAACATTAATATTTTACAGTAAAAATTGTATAATTTTGCTCCAATCCAATAGCTCACAATAATTAAAATACTAATCGAATTTCAGCATGAATTTACAGGGCTGATTCAATCAAAAATTCGTAACTCATAAAATATGCATCTAAAATTCATGAAAAGTTGCAAAAAATTACCCAACAACATAGGGAACCTATAGTATAAATTTCAGAAATTCTTAATGCTCCAATAATTCGGCGAAATTCGCATAGTAGCATGGTCTCTGAATAATCCGAAAATTCAACTTAATTTCTATCATCTTATTCATCCAATACAAGCAATCAACCCAAAAATTCATATTCTAGCATACAAATGAACAATTTAACAGCATCATCATCAACCCACAACATCCAATTAATCCAAAAATCATAATTAAACATGAAACTTTAGGGTTAGTGTCTACCAATTGAAATTAGTGCTCTAATCTCCTAAATCCTAAAACATCAAATTCAAAGCTTCAAATCTAAATTGATTTCTCAAATTCGAACCTAAATCAATAAATTAATCTTTCCCTAATCAATTTTAGGGTTAGAGAAGAATAAAGATTACTCACCTTGAATTAATTTCAAAACCAAAAACCTCAATTTTCTTCTCTTTCTTCTTCTTCTTCTTCTCTTTGTCTCTCCTCTCCTCTCTCTGATTTCGTGGGTTGGGGTTTAGGGGAATAAAGCAAAGAAACCCCCTCCCCTTTTTGCTTCTTTCACGTGAAATAAAATCCCCTTCCCCTTTTTGGTTTTCTTTTTCCTTTTTTTTTTGTTTTGGGTCAAGCCACCTATTTTGACCCCTCTTTCCAATTCTTTTCTCTCTTTTTTTGGGTACAATTACTACTAAATAAGTAACATTTTCCAATCACTTCCAAAAATATAATAATAATAATAACATAAAACACACACATGTGCCTAAAATAAAATAAGTATAACGTGTACATAATTTATATATTGCACATAATTCAAAATAAGTAACAAAAATTTCGGGACGTTACACAAGATCACCTTCACAAACTTGAATGCTTACATAATCCAAACACTAAAGCCATTAAGAAGTATTTAGGTCAAATATGTAGCTTAAAATGCTCCAAAATTATTTACGTTACCTAAGATTCTGTTAGCCCTTAGGTCAAAAGCTAATTTAGAAGGACTCAAAATAGTCTAGCTAAGGACAAGAGTTAATGGTCACCATCTTGGCCGACTTCTCTTATTCCTTTCACTTTAGAAGGTTCTTGCTTACCCTTAACTTGGTTCTCCTTCCCTAAAAACCACTTAGGAAACCCCAAAAAAAAAAAGGAGAAAAATGAGCTAAAACCCAATACATTATTCTTGTACAGTTAAATAAATATTTTTTTAGAGAGTCTATAAGCGCGCATGCAATTTAAAATCAAGCTTTTAAATTATCTTTCAATTAGAATTGCACTTAGAATTACTCATCAAATTATTTATTTTTTGATGAAGATTGAGACCGGAACATATGAATACTAGCCATGGAATGGACGAACATATGAACCATATATTTCCTAATTAATGGGAAGGCCCAAAACATTGAATTCTATTGGCAGAAACTTATGAACTGTGATAAGTGAATATTAACCAATGAACAATGAAGTAGGATCCTAAAGGTTCCATTGACTGAACGAAAAATTTTAATATCAGCAAATAAAAATTTAAACATCTTTGAGGGGTAACAGTAACGTACATTGGTGAGTGAATCGTCGTCCCTTAGATTTCGTTCCTGATTTCTTTTTCTATGTATTCATAAGAAAATTAATTTTCATCGCTTCAAACTTTATTAGTCACATTTTTATGATTTTTATCGAAATTTTGTGTAAAACCTCAAAAATTCTCAAATTGTGAATATTCATTTTTTCCCCCTAAAGTAGACCGATTTAGAGCGCTTGAGCTCGTAAGGTGATTAGATTTTATGGGTAACTTAAGGATGTATTTTTTGGACGATAGTTTAGTCAATCCAAGGCACAAGCTATAATTATTCTTTTGATCCTTTGCACCTAAAAATTTCAGAAGAATTTTAAAGAAAATTATCTTGTGCCAATGAGGTTTTGAGCCAACAAAATCAGTTGATCGTCCTTCCCCTCCAACCGTGTGAAGCAAGAGAAGAAAAGAAAAAAAAAATTACATTTTCCCTCCTCTTTTCTTTTTCCATCTCTTTCCTCCTCCCACTAAACCCTAACCCTAGAGGATAATTTTTCGCAACCTAAATCAGCCACACCATCCTAATCTTCCCCCTCTCCCATGCCCAGTCTCGCTCTCTTGTGATAACTGTGTTGAGATCTTCAATGAGTTCATGAGGCATAGGAGAGCTACTCACTGCTTCAATGTTCGCCCAAAGATCTTCAAAAACTACTACACATTCAACAAGAGAGGAGTATATAGTACTTTGGGTGTTTTCAAACCCATTATGGTAAAGGTCAGGCAACGTTGTTGTCACAGGATTTCAACCCCAAGGATTTGAGGGCAAATCCTCTTCAAGGGGAAGGAGTTGATGCGGAGCAAATACCGAGTTTGTGCCTACTCTCACTAGTAAGGGTCTTGAACCAAATTGGTCCAATGTTGACCCTTAGTCAAGGATTAGGTCCCCTTAGGTCAATATTGACTTGGGACCAACCTATGCTTAGGAAAGGTAGTTGGGTAATTAATAGTCCTAAATAAGGAGTTCAACTGCCCAATCCTCCCAAAACCACTTCATTAGCTCATTTTTAGTTTTATGGGTAAAATACTTCACCTCATTTCTAACTAGGCAAATATGCTCCAATCTCTGCAAATTATACATGTATGAAAGCCCTAGATGTCTATTTTCTAACGAGTCTTGAATTGCGCTCAAACTCCAAGTGTTGAGAAAGTTATGGACTAAAAGCTGAGCAAGGGTCAGTCCACGATTGGAAAATGCACGATTTTAATTATGGGTTTAATTAAGGAGGTTACAGTTATAATTTTGGAGATTAATTAGCATGGGATGATTTTTCACACACACCCCAATTGGAGGAGTAGAGCATTGCCAAGGTTCTCTAGAAGATGGAGGAAAAATCCTGGAAAATACAACGTAATATGATTGTAATTATCTTAAGTATTTTGATTTATTTTTTTAGGATATTTTGTAAGCCTCATATTGGCCGACTTACCCCACTAATGTATAGCTAATTCTCCTATAATTGGGTATTTATGGATTCAATTACCTCCATGAAAATTCAGACTTGATGAATAAAATGAGAGCTTAAAGCTTGGTACTTTTTCTAAAAATCTCAAAATCTTTATCTCTCTAAGGAGAGTGGTGATTTGAGTTCATCCCTTTAATCTAATCATTGGTGCTAAGGCTTTAGGGGGTTAGGTTTGGATTGATTTAATCTAGGTGGTGATATAACCTTTAACCTATATATATATATATATATATATATATATATATATATATATATATATATATATATATATATCCTCTTTGATTTATCTCTTGGTTTCCAATCTCAAGTATTAATCAAATTTCATTAGAAGAGCTTTTCTATTTGGGGATTCTCTCTCTCTCTCTCTCTCTCTCTCTCTCTCTCGGTTCATTCTTGGGAAGATTCATCTTCAACATGCTTTGGGCTCATCTTCAAAGATTTCTCGCCTTTATTTGGTTCAATGAAATTCAACATGGATCACCTCAGCTAAAGCTTACGTACGCGAAAAGTCTAGAGATTGCAAGTTTCAAATTTGGACATTGATAAAATAGCGACTTACTGGCCAGGAGAAAACCTAAGATGAACAATTCTCAAGCTTGCCTTTTGTTTTCCGTCTCCTTCCTTAGACTGTTTGTAATTATTCTAATTGTCGGGGTCTCATTTCCGACGACATAAATATCAAGTTTTTTCCCTAATTCCAAAGCTTCTTTTGTAATTTCAATATGGGTAAGCGAATCTTGATTTGACTTGGAAATCTTGTTGCTACTTTTCTTACCCTTGTTGGAAGCTTTACATCTTTCACTTTTTTCATGGACTTAAAATCCATTGCAAAAGGACCATCAAAACGGCGAAAGGAGCTATCAATCTCTTCATCTGCTTCCATAGACGGTCCATAAATTGCTTCATCGGGGGTGAACTTCCCAACATAAATCGAGCGACTTTGAGCATTTTCTAAAGGTTGAGCAATTGTCTTGCTATTATCCGAGAGTTCCTCACACACATTTGTCTCCACATCGACATTAGCTATTTTTCGAGCTTCACGTTCCTTGCCATTGGGGTAGCCGAAAAGAGCTTGCTTATAAGGGGATAGTATATTTTGATTATGAACGTTTTTTACTTTGGGAACTCACTTCCAAATAGGCTTCTTTTGTGAAGAAATGTTTACCTTTTTCCCTCGAGGTGGCAATCTTGTTTGGAATATAGTGCAAAAAACTTGCATATTATTACTACCAACAAATCTACCATTTATATGTTCAATGACTTTCAAACCCTCTTGAATGTCAGCAAATCTAATGAAATCATACTTTCTACTACTTTTTCTCCTCAGTTTGTTCAAAGTAATGAGATTTTAGCTTACTTATAAATCTTGTGATCACTTATATATGGGGAGACAATATTGTCATATGAGGCAAAAAACTTAGCTCACCAAAAAAAAAAAAAAAAAAAAAAAAAGAGAGAGAGAGAGAGAGAAGCTTACTTGTTAGTTGAAAGTACAATCTGCCTATTAATTGCGGATGATCCAGAGCTAAATTTGCTGCCGACCCAATGGCCCTTTTTCTCAAAAAGATTATGAAGATGCCAGGCCTGCATCAATTGACTCCTGATGTAACAATACGTAGCTCATCAGTCATCACTATATGAGAACTTTAATTCTTCACAGACTTACCTACACTTGCTTGACGGAATTGCAGTTTTGGATGGTATGACACTAAAAGTTTAGTAGTATGTGTTAAATCTAAAATAAATTTAAATTAATTATTTTTGTCCATCTATTTATTTAATTTATTTTATTTTAGTGAATTGGATCCAATCGACTACTAAGTTCTGTCTCAAATGACTACCAAGTCAATAGTCCCCTCAACGGTCACAGTCTCCAAGATGACAACTAAGTGGCAAAACCTAGTAGGGGAGGAGATTCTTTCTCCATAAATAGAATAGCACTCCCTCCTATTTAGGGAGTCGAAAACTCATTCACTCCTAGAGCTATTTTAAGCCTCAAACTCTCAAGCATATTTTCTCTAGAATAAGACAACAAGCACATCAAATGTGTGTTGTTGACTTTCGAAGATCAAATATTCTTCTTGAATGATATTAAACCTCTTAGCCCTTCTTTCAAGGAAAATACATTCAAATTCATTCGAAGAAAGTTAAATAAGCCAATTTGATCAAGATTGAAGTCAGACGGTCTTCTTTCAAATAAAAAATTAGAGATCGAATTAGAAGAATTATTTATTCGTTCATCTTATGACAAATATACAGATATTATATTTATATCTTCTGAAATCAATACAAATTAAATTTATTTATATTTCTTATTTATTTGTTTAGACTCAAAATTTATATTTACAAGTTCATTTATTGGTCATAATTTGCATGTATTTAAAGTATGTAATAAATTGTATCAGCTAGTACATGGTACTGCTTTATGAGTTTTTAAAGAGGCAGTACTTGTATTTGTCATCTATTTACCGCTTTGTTTTTGTCGTACGTACAAGTTACAAGCAAATATGTTTTACACATGGCCATTAAGATTTAAGATGATAATTGAAGTTCAGTTTTGAGGGCGCTTGCTCGAGTTTAAAAGATTTTTTGGCTCTGTTTAATAGACAGTTGTTAGCTATTAGTTATTAACTATTTGTATTAACTGTTAGTTATTTGAATTAGCTGTTTAAATTAGCTATTTGTTAAAAAATTATTTGGTAAAATTAAATGTTTCTGATAAAAGTGTGAGACAAAAAGCTAATTCTTCAAAAAGCTCTTGCAAAAAGCTCATGGAATTAATTTTTTCAAATTAACTCTTTGGACCCAAAAAACTCTCCTAAAAAGTTCTTTCACCAAACACCCAAATTATCTTTTTTACTTGATCAAACAGTTAATTTTAGTTAAAAAAGCTCTTTTTAGGCTTTTAGCCATAAAACTCTTCAAAAAACTGTTTGCCAAACACCCTTTTATAAGTTTGTTTGGATCATTTTGACTAGTACTGAATAGCTCTTTTGTAATATTTTGTTACTCTTTTGCCATTACTGGCTTAATAATAATCTAAAAACCAAAAAAAAACCCTTTATAAGTTTGGATCGCAAACTTTAAATTCTAGTACCAATCAATAATCATAAGCGCTGTATCAATGAAATCAATGGGTATTTTATACACAATTTCTTTTTTTATCAGTGAATGCTACTTGTGGATGATTACCCGAGATTTGAGACAAGAACCATGTTATTTTATTAATGACCAGGAGTTTCGTTGGCGCTGAACAAACTATGCGAACACTTCAGGAGGGGGGTGGGGAAAATAAAATGATAAGAAGGGGAGGCTTGTAAGGATAAGAGATGTATGACATGGATTGAGAAATAAGAATGAGTCTTTTGGATGCTATTTGTCCAATCTTTGTGGATATTGATTATAGGGATGAGCAATGGATTGGGAGACCGGTCTGGGCCAACCCATTAACTAAAGGGGTTGGGCCAGGCTCAGCATATTTGCTAATAGGCCGGGCTGGGTTATAAGCCAAATAAATATGGCACGCTCATGACCCGCGCTTTACCATCTAAGAAGTGTTTTGGTGAGTTAATTTTCCAACTAATGTCTTTGTAATTTTTTAACCAAATTAAACTAGTTCAAATTCAAAGTTAGAAAATACACAAACAAGCTAATCAACGGATCGGGTTAGGTCGGCCCATGGACCACTCACTTTGGGTCCGTTTAAAAACGGAATAAACTTGAGAAAAAACGGTGTATAATAATTATTGATGTGTACAAAGTGTTGGTAATGAGCTTACCCAATTGGAACATGTAAACTAGTATCAATTAGGTTGAAAAAAATAATGGGCCACCAAATAGGTCATTAATGGGCCAGCCCGGTCCGCCCTGTTAATATGTCTGTTAGCTTTTTTAAAAGTTTACATTAAGTTTTTTAATATGTTTTGATGAAAGATAAAAAGAGATTAATCAATTGACATATTCATCATCTTATATTTGAATTATCTTAATAATTATTATTGTTTAAATGTGCTATATTTTTAAAGTAGATGTTGGAATATTAATATTACTTAATTGATTTTATATAAGGTGTCACAATATCTTTGAGATTGTTATATTTAAATTTGAACATGTTATCTTTATGATATTATATTGTGTGATTCAAATTTGAATATAAGATTGTGGAGCTATATTTATCAATGTCAAAGATTTGCTCTTAATATGATAATATCTTGTGATAGAATATTTTAAAAGATTATGCTGCAAATTATGAATGGTTCTAGAAGATTTTCAGCCAAGATATTCAGCCCAAATCAAGAAAAGTAGCCATTAGAAGTACTTGAGCAGGAGCAGAAAAAATCAAGGGCTTAGAATGCCAATTCAAGGCCTTGAAATCAGGCATGGAGATTGGATTTCCACAAGATGTGCAACGTTCACTTGTTATATTTTTCTCCACTCTTCTTTACACCTCTCATCTATAAAAGGGGAAGGGATTGGCAGCAAGAGAACAACAAGAGAGAGCAAGCACTCATTGGTATGCACATTACTCGAGAGTTTATTGGCATATCTTGAGCTTGAATTTGCTTCTTTATATATATGTTACATTTCATTGTATTGTTCAAGTTGTAATTTGGGTGGGATCATAGAGTTGAAGTATTTAGAAAACTTTTCATTGTGTGCCATTTAAAATTATATGTATATGTTATTTTTATTGGGTTTTATCTTTCATCAAAAAGGGGGAGATTGTTAGCTTTTTTAAAAGCTCACATTGAGTTTTTTAATATGTTTTGATGAAAGACAAAAAGAGATTAATCAATTGATATATTCATCATCTTATATTTGAATTATCTTAATAATTATTATTGTTTAAATGTGCTATATTTTTGAAGTGGATGTTGGAATATTAATATCACAATATCTTTGAGATTGTTTAATATTTAAATTTGAACATGTTATCTTTATGATATTATATTGTGTGATTCAAATTTGAATATAAGATTGTGGAGCTATATTTATCAATATCAAAGATTTGCTCTTAATATGATAATATCTTGTGATAAAATATTTGGAAAGATTATGCTGCAAATTATGAATGGTTCTAGAAGATTCTTAACCAAGATATTCAGCGCAAATTAAGAAAAGTAGCCGTTAGAAGTACTTGAGCAGGAGCAGAACAAATCAAGGGCTTAGAATGCCAATTCAAGGCCTTGAAATCAGGCATAAAGATTGGATTTCTACAAGATGTGCAACAGTCACTTGTCATATTTTTCTCCACTCTTCTTTACACCTCTCATCTATAAAAGGGGAAGGGATTGGCAGCAAAAGAACAACAAGAGAGAGCAAGCACTTATTGGCATACACATTACTCGAGAGCTTATTGACATACCTTGAGCTTGAATTTGCTTATTTATATATATACTACATTTCATTGTATTGTTCAAATTGTAATTTGGGTGGGATCATAGAGTTGAAGTATTTAGAAAACTTTTCATTGTGTGCCATTTAAAATTGTATGTATATGTTATTTTTATTGGGTTTTGTCTTTCATCAAAAATGGGGAGATTGTTAGCTTTTTTAAAAACTCACATTGAGTTTTTGTAAGACCCACCTTCGTTATTATTTTTTTTTTTTACGTTAAGTTGTCTGTCTTGCTTTTACGTTATGAAATCGTATTTTTAGTAACTGTGTGAATTTTTAACGATTAAATTCATTAAAAAGAACGATTATTTGATTAACGTTATTATGGATGTTACTTATTTATAAAACCTTTGAATCGACGCTAAACCGAGTTTTTAAAACCATTTTTCGTTTTACTGGGCCGATTCCCCAAATTTAAACTGAAATGTTCATTGTGGGTCGTTTCAGTTCGGGTTTAGCCTAATCATTAGTGAGTACGGGACCGGAGTTTAGTATAATGATGTTAATTGTGGCCAAAAAAAAAAAAGAAAAGTAAAAAGGGAAGGGGGCACGCGGGGCCTGGGAAGCCCGAGACCCCGACCCCCCCTTCTCCTTCGCACGCTCTCTCTCTCTCTGAACGCACTCCCTTTCTCCCTCTCTCTCTCTCTGGGGCACGGTTGCCGGTGGCCCTCATCGCCGACCGCCACCTGTCGCCGGCGAGAGAAGGGGGACGACCGGTCCCCTCAGCCACGCCAACCTCCGCCCAAACCTCCCCACCCCTCGTCCTCTACGTCGCACAGCCAGAAACCGACCCAGACATGCGTCTAACGCCCGAAAACCGCTACCCACGGACCGGATTCCGGCAGCCCACAACCCTCACTACCTCCTCTATAAATTGGGGGTTGAATTCTGGCCAAAATCAGCCCAAACTGCCACTAAGTCGAAGCTAGGGTTTCGGATTCTGGAGGTAGCCGAACCAGGGTCGAGTTCAAGGGGATTTTGGGCGTGAATTGCTACCAATTTAGTGGGTAATGAAGCGATTCCAGGTGGGTGTTCTTCGCCTTCTAAACTAATATTAATTTTCAAACGAATTTCAGCAGATTGATGTTGCATGTTAAGTTAGGGTTTGTTAAATGCGTTAGAAATGCCAAGAAGTGAGCTATACCTGCTTAGGTTCGATTCATGTAGTTAATGGATGCCTAAGATTGTGATTCGAAGTGAATTATACGTGTTTAGCGTTAATTCGAATGCATGTAGTTAATGGATGCCTAAGATTGTGATTCGAAGTGAATTATACGTGTTTAGCGTTAATTCGAATGCATGTAGTTAATGGATGCCTGAGATTGTAAATTGATGCAAATTATGTGCGTTTAGCTTCAATTCGAACCAATAAACGTGAATCATGCCTGAGTTGTTAATTTGAAGTAATTTAAATGTGTTTAGCGTCGATTCGAAACAATGAATGTAATTCATGCTTGAGATGCTAATTCAAAGTTAATTTAACGTGTTTAGCATCGATTCAAGTTAATTAGTTGATGCATGAAAAAGAATTAAAAACGAAGTTATATTAACATGTTTAGCGTCGACTCAAGTTAATGAGATAACGTGCGAAAGAGAATTAAAATCGAAGTTATGTTAACATGCTTAGCTTCTATTCAAGTTATTTAGCTAATATATGAAAAAGGGTTAAAATCGATGTCCTTTTAACGTGTTTAGCTTCCATTCGAATTGATTAACCGATGCGTGCAAATGAGTTAATTTTGAGGTTAATGAAATGTGTTTAGCTTCGAATCAAGTGGATTAGCTAATGCATGTTAAAGGAATTAATCTCGAAGTTATATAAACATGTTTAGGTTCGACTCGAGTTAAACTAACTAATGCATGTAAACGAATTAAATTCGAAGCTATTGAAATATGTTTAGTTTTCACTCGAACCTCTGTTCTCTGTACATTCATGCTTAGGAAAGTTGCTTCGAAATGTATCGTATATGTTTAGAATCAAATTATGTTTGATTTATTGAATAAAGTGTTGTCGATTCATGAATAAATGTGGCCATATGAACGCTTGTTGTAGCGCACCGCTGAATGGTGCTGGATGCTCAGGTAAGAACCTAAACTTCACCCTTTATTTTTATAAGCTAATAGGATAATATGTTGTGATTAATGAAACGATGAATCGAGTTGGTAGTTGGATGGTTTGAGGAAAGAATCATGAGCGTTCGAGGTCCTGTGGTACGGTGCTTGTGAGGAGGGAGTTCGGGTTGTGAAATTACCGCAATCGTGTGGATTGCGAGGCCATGTGTGGCTCATTGTGTTGAAATGATTACGAAGTGTTTAAATGTGATATGTGTATTTTTTTTTCTTGTATGTCTAAAATGTAACATGCGTGTGGAAGGGTGATGTTTTAGCAAATGACTTTTCATGTGTTTTAAATGAATAATAGCCATATCTAGTAACGAGCTATGACCTATTTTAGCTATTCAAATAGTGTTTGGAGGAATCCCTAAAACGTTTTTAACAAAAGGGAGATGGGAATTATACGTTGAATGATTTTATTGTTTGAAATGGAAAATTACTAGCCGTTATGGCCGATACGCTTTAAGTGGCTAAGATAATGTGCTGCGGACAATATGATATGATGTAATGTTAACCTAGGGGATAAGTCCGGATAAACCCTAGAGGCCCTGACGAGGGCTAATGTAATGGTCCGATATGTTATATGTAGCCATCCCGGGAGTAAGAGCTTAAGCGTGAGCGTTAGGTCTCACTATGGGGTCGAGAATAGTTCTTACCCAATCAGCACCCTGTAATGATCTTATGCCAGAAGTACTTTCGTACTAAGTTAAGAAAAGCAATTGGCCTTTGCCATTTTATATGTTTTAAAGAAAAAGAATGTTTTATGGGCCCAAAGAGGCCGCATGGAATGAATATGAAATGCATACAAGGGTCGTTTTACGACGAATGCGAAATGTAAACTCTTTCAAAAGATTGAGAACCTCAAGGTTATGAAATGCTTTCAATGTTCAAAGAAAGTTTCATTGCAGATTTAAAGAAAATGTTCTTAAATATGATGAATGTGGATTCTTAGCCTATGTATTAAAGGAAAGTTTTCAATGGATGCATTATGAATGATTCTTAAATATGGTTGAACGGGATTCTAATCTTATGTGGCATCATCCTTATCCATTTCAAACCTGTCTGATTTAAAGTGTATGAGATGAGAAAGAAAGTTATAGCACGTTAAAAATTCTATGAATGAAGGCGTTTCTTCCTAAAAGAATGAACGTTGATATGCGAATAGCATACGAGGGTGTCCTATGGCTTAATATGATGTTTAAAGGTACTTAAATGCTTGATATGTGTTTATGTGTGAGATATGTATATTATATGAATGAAATGCCAAGAAAAGTGTAATTATGAGAAGGGATAACCTTATATACACATCATATGATTGAGGGTTCACGTGTAAGTTTAAATGGAGTGTTGGGAAGTTATGTTATGAAAAGAAAAGATTCTTATACTTAGCCTTCGATGCTTACTCACGGGCCTATCTGCTTGCTAGTAAAGAATTCCGTCGTTGAGGAACCTAGAAATATGACTGACTGGTCGAAGTGAAGTTTATGTTTAGTGATCCTCCCATAAAGGTTCTATGAATATCTATTATGATAGTAAAGTATGGAAACGTGATATGTGACTAGTAAAGATAGTATTGCTTGCAACGGTTTTGGTTTTAAGGGGGTTGGGGGACACTCACTGAGCGTGTGGTTGCTCATCCCATTACTCTTTCCCCTTTTCCCCAGGTTTTCTTTCTGACGGGAAGAAGTTGAGTCAGATAAGTCCAGAAGGAACCTATCGTTGCTTACAAGGCGTCGTATGTGCTCATTTAAAGGGATCTTACGTGTTTAATGAAGTCATGTAATGTACTCTTAGTTTATAAAGGTCTGTAAACGATTATTCTAGTTCATGTAATGCATATGGTATAAAGGTCGCTCTGTATGGCCGCCTGAGCCAACCATCAAGTTAGTTAGATGTCTTCTTGGTTTAATTTAGCTATGTTTTGGGATGTAAATCTTAATACTCCGGTTTTGTTAACCGTTGAGTTGTATCTTCCATTTCTTCTTTATTCATGAATCAATCTGGTTGGTGTACTCCGAGCGAGTGGCTCGTTGAGTTATGAACTCCGGCGTGTGGCCGTTGAGCTATGTTTCAAATGTTTGCGCTTCCGTTGATTTACAGGGACTTATTGTAAGGCTTTTAGCCTGGAAATGGTCAGTTTTTAGGGGGAACTCTGCCCATTTCGTCCCAGGAATTAAGTAAGAAGTTAGGAAAGCGTAACGCTTCTGACCTAGAGGTTGGGGGTGTTACAGTTTTTTAATATGTTTTGATGAAAGACAAAAAGAGATTAATCAATTGACATATTCATCATCGTATATTTGAATTATCTTAATAATTATTGTTGATTAAATGTGCTATATTTTTGAAGTGGATGTTGGAATATTAATATCACAATATCTTTGAGATTGTTTAATATTCAAATTTGAACATGTTATCTTTATGATATTATATTGTGTGATTCAAATTTGAACATAAGATTGTGGAGCTATATTTATCAATATCAAAGATTTGCTCTTAATATGATAATATCTTGTGATAGAATATTTTGAAAGATTATGCTGCAAATTATAAATGGTTCTAGAAGATTCTTAACCAGGATATTCAGCGCAAATCAAGAAAAGTAGCCGTTAGAAGTACTTGAGCAGGAGCAGAACAAATCAAGGGCTTAGAATGCCAATTCAAGGTCTTGAAATCAGGCATGGAGATTGGATTTCCACAAGATGTACAACGGTCACTTGCCATATTTTTCTCCACTCTTCTTTACACCTCTCATCTATAAAAGGAGAAGGGATTGGCAGCAAGAGAACAACAAGAGAGAGCAAGCACTTATTGGCATACACATTACTCGAGAGCTTATTGACATACCTTGAACTTGAATTTGCTTCTTTATATATATGCTACATTTCATTGTATTGTTCAAGTTGTAATTTGGGTGGGATCATAGAGTTGAAGTATTTAGAAAACTTTTCGTGGTGTGCCATTTAAAATTATATGTATAGGTTATTTTTATTGGATTTTATCTTTCATCAAAAATGGGGAGATTGTTAGCTTTTTTAAAAGCTCACATTGGGTTTTTTAATATGTTTTGATGAAAGACAAAAAAAAAGATTAATCAATTGACATATTCATCATCTTATATTTGAATTATCTTAATAATTATTATTGTTTAAATGTGCTATATTTTTGAAGTAGATGTTGGAATATTAATATCACAATATCTTTGAGATTGTTTAATATTCAAATTTGAACATGTTATCTTTATGATATTATATTGTGTGATTCAAATTTGAATATAAGGTTGTGGAGCTATATTTATCAATATCAAAAATTTCCTCTTAATATGATAATATCTTGTGATAGAATATTTTGGAAGATTATGCTGTAAATTATGAATGGTTCTAGAAGATTCTTAACCAAGATATTCAGCGCAAATCAAGAAAAGTAGCCGTTAGAAGTACTTGAGCAGGAGCAGAACAAATCAAAGACTTAGAATGTCAATTCAAGGCCTTGAGATCAGGCATGAAGATTGGATTTCCACAAGATGTGCAACGGTCACTTGCCATATTTTTCTCCACTCTTCTTTACACGTCTCATCTATAAAAGGGGAAGGGATTGGCAGCAAGAGAACAACAAGAGAGAGCAAGCACTCATTGGTATACACATTATTCGAGAGCTTATTGGCATATCTTGAGCTTGAATTTGCTTCTTTATATATATGTTACATTTCATTGTATTGTTCAAGTTGTAATTTGGGTGGGATCATAAAGTTGAATTGTCAACTCTACCAACGACTTGTTGAAGGGTCAACTTGTAGTTTTGAACTTAGAGTAGGTGTACTCTAGAATTGTAATAATCCCTCCTAATAAAAGTGGGTTAATCCTAGAGTTAGGGAACTCTAGGCAGAGACTAAGTTTGGTTCATGCTAACCTCGTAAAAAATTACTCGTGTCTTGTCCACATTCATCTTTCCGCTCTTTACTTGATTAATTTGTGATATTGATCATCACCCTATTCAACTCCCTCCTCTAGAGCGATGTAACTAGCCAAATCGGGCCAACAATGTCTTAATGGGCTGGCCCACTATTGACTCAATCCATTATTGACCTGACCCTTTATTAGCGCTATTTCAAACGGGCCGACCGCTTAATCCAATGGGTACTCGATCCATTATTCACCCCTAATATTGAATATTAGCTGTCAAGAATCTTTGTGGATATTGAAGGTTATTAATCGAATTTTTTTCCCCTTTAGTTTAGGGGTTATCTGAAATTATATTTTTCAGACAATTTAAATTTTAAAATGAATACACGCAAGTTAAATTTCATTGTTTGTATTATTTTAGGGGTAAAATATTTTAGAATTTCCTAAAATATGCAATCTCAAATGACTCATAGATTGAAAAAAGATAGTCCTATAAATAAGACTCTTAGAAGTTACTCTCGAAGTTGAAAATGAGTTAGTAATTTTTTTTACCTCAAAAGTTGGATCAATGGCATCTAAAAATATAATTAAAAAAGGTGATAAAAAAATTCAAAATTTTCAAATAATAATCATTCCTCCTAATTAGGTTAGAAGATGATTGGAATGCCAAGAAGTACAGGATATTCTTGCAAAAGAACAACTTATGGTAAGGAAAGAGAGTACTAACAAAGGGAGGAAAACGAAGGGGGAAGAAAGCAAAAATTTATATTAAAAAAAAGGTGGTACCACTCTAGTTTGATTTGGTCATTTCCTCTCGCGAACTAGCGCTGTCTTTCAAGATGGGAGGTTTGCTCACTCGACTTTTTCAAATTTGTAGGGCATGTTCTTTTCGTTAGGTAATATTAGTTAATAAATGAATAAAGTTGATGGAAATTAATTGAAATGAATTGAAGTATGTTAAAGTGAATATTTTTTAATTAAAATTAATTGAAGTGGGTTAAATTTTTTGGCTATGATGAGTAGAAGTTGGTTAAAATAGCAGGAAGTGGATTGAAGTAAGTTAAAGTGAGTATTGTTTTATTGAAGTTTATGAAGTGGGTTGAAGTTGATTGAGATTAATTGAAGTTGGCATAATCATGTATGCTGCTTGATCATTGCATTAAAAATCAGTCAACAGGGAACTAGTTTTACAGTATTATTATTGTTATTGTTATTATTATTATTATTTGGGAGGGAGCGACGCAACACGCACTACTGCTGCTATTATTAGTATTGTAATGACAAGTGTGCTTACTATCCATGTTAGTTTCTATTCAAATTAAAATTCTTATTTATATCATTTTAATAGTTGATTTATCAAAAAGACCCGGTTTACCAAAGTGAATTGAAAGAATAAAAATTCTACCTATAATTGCTCGCACAAATGTTTTTGTTGTTCTTTAATTACACAGTGCTTCGATCCTATTTGACAAAATGAGTTGTTTATGCAGCAAATTGTTATGTTTTAGATGGCAGATGACTATTTTAATTTAGCTATTAACTAATAGGTAGATGAGCAATTGAAGAAAATAGTTTTAATAAATTTAGTTGTTGGACTATCCGCCTAATATAGAATAACATAAGAAGATATGGATAATTTACCAAAAATAAAATTAATAAACAATATTTTTCAAACCAAAAAAATATCGCACTACCTTTAAAGACCAAAAGCTAATTTATTTGCTTTTCAAAGAGCACTATTAGAAACACTAAATGGTATTTGGAATGACTTATCAAAACACTAGGTCATCGAACACTTAATATTTAATTAATTAGTCTTTTGACCTAGTTACAACAATAGCCGTTACTCCAACTGAATATGACATTTTTATGTAAAATGTCTGTCACAAAGGCTAATATTAAACATTTACGCTTTTAAATGAATGTTGAATGACAAAATATAATGCATACAAAAAAATATAATGTCGAGTGTGCGTGATATAGAATTATCACAAATACCTATTAAATAAATGAAAATGGGGTGGATCTGGCTGATCCCACAAAAATGTAGCCAAGTGTGGCATGAAATAGAATTATCACATATACCTTAAAAAAGATAATAGAAGGGCCAAAAATTCTAGCATTGCTGAGGACATGGGTGACGATTATATCAACGCCAATAGCTGAATCATCGCTATTCAATTCATTAATAAACCAAACACTAGGAACGATCGAGACCGATTTGATTCCTATCCCCAAAACTGAGCCCGCTTTCGCTTTAAACTTTTCACATCACAAACAATTTCCCCTATATTAAAAATCTAACGCAAATTTAAATAGCTTTACCTCACTTTTTTGGGACTCTTTATCCTCGAATCAGATTACTTGTTTTTGAGAAATAAACACCTTGCACAATAAGTTTCATTTACAAAATCTAAATTTAAGATTTTACTTAAAGAAAAAGAAGTGCTTAGTATGTGCTATATTTAAGATTAAAATTTAAGCTGGCTGCTTTTAAAATTTTAAGTAACAAATAGACCCAATGTCTAACAATCTAGTTAGTTGTGATATTAGAGCCCAAAAATGAGATTCTAAAATTTAATAAACACTTTTCACACAATCTCTCCCCTAAAAGCAGAAAGCCACCAAAGAGAAAGTGCATTTGCTCTGTTTTACATAGCGGCCTACCAGTTCCTAAACAAAAATGAGCTCAAAATTCGAATCAATCACCAAAAGATATGATACAAAACACAAAACAAAACAACTTTACAAAACCTTCTCAATGCTAAGAAGGAATTTGGAAAAACGTTTTGAAACAATGGTGAAATTTACACCTATTTCCGAAGAATTGAACAAAAACTTGGTGGAATTTGTGGGGAAAGCAAAGTGGAATTGATGCCTACCCAGATGCCGGCAACACCAAATTCTCCTCCCTTCTTCTTCTTGTTGGGTTCGATCTTCGAATCGGAAGGAGAAGAAGAAGAATCGAAGAAAGAAATAATGGTTCAAAGAGTTTGATCGAAGATCATATGCTTCACGAGCTTCCTCTCTCTTGGGATTACACCTTGTCAATCAGTCAAATTCTGGAAGAGAAATCCTCACTGTTTCATTCATGTGTGTTCCTCATATACACATCAATGGAACAATCAACTAAATCTCCTACTTTCCTGTACAAGTTTCTATGAGCATGGAAATAGAATAATGGAAAATATACATATGCCAGACATAGTACCTATTACATATGTCAAAGATAATGTCTATATTCCAATACCTCCCCTCAAGTTGGTGCATGTAGATCACAAATGCCCAACTTGCGAAGGAGATACTCAAATTGAGAGCGTCCCAACACCTTAGTGAAAATATCCGTAAGTTGTTTATGGGTAGGGACACAAACTGTACGGATAACGCCTTTGACCAATTCATCCTGAACAAAATCACAGTCAACCTCAACATGCTTGGTCCGTTCATTAAAAACCGAATTTTGAGCAACGTGCAAAGCTGCTTGACCATCACAATGTAACTGCATAGGTTGCTGATGCTCTACTCCAAGAGAGGACAAAATCTCCTTTAGCCATATAAGTTCATAAGTTGTCATAGCCATAGATCGATATTCTACTTGAGCCGAGGAATGCGACACGGTGTGTTATTTCTTAGTTTTCCATGATATAGGAGAACTCCTAGGAGGCACAAACCAGTAAAAAAGAGATCGACGTGTCAAAGGACAACCCGCCTAATCAGAATCACACCACCTATAAAGCTGGAGATCACAATCACATCGAAGAAGTGTCTCTTGCCCCGACTTACCTTTCAAATACCAGACCACTCTCAATGCCGCATCCCAATGTGCCTCCTTTGGTTGCTACATGAACTGAGAAAATACATGAACACAATATGATAACTCTGGACGGATAAAGCAAAGACACATGAGACGACCCACAAGTTTGCGATGTCGCTCCGGATCATCAAGAACCTGTCCATCGACCAAAGCTAACCGATGTTGTTATTCCAAAGGAACACTGGCAGGTTTGAAGCCAAGCAACCCCGACTCTGAAAGAATATCTAAGGCGTATTTTCACTGACACAAAAATATTCTATTAGGATTTCTAGCGACCTCGGCACCCAAGAAATACTCCAGAACTCCCAAATCCTTCATGTGAAAACACTCACTAAGATAGGACTTAAACTGCGCAATAGCCTCGTGGTAATTTCCAGAGATAATCAAATCATCGACATACACCAGGACATTGAGCCAAATATTGCCGATTTGTAAAGTGAACAATGAATAATTCGAATATGATTGATGAAATCTGTACCCCTTCAATGCCGTTGTGAGCTTAACAAACCAATAGTGTGGTGCCTGTTTCAACCTGTACAAAGATTTTTGAAGACGAAAAACTTTCTTCGAACTTGATACTTAAAATCCTGGTGGCCCGTAAAGGGCTTCTGAAAATGTAGTAGGCCCTTGAACTGAAGTAATAGCTGCAAGAAAACTTCTGTGTCGCACAAGAAATTGGTCACAACTTACATGGTGTGCGATAGGATAAGGCATACATGGAAGACGTTGTGATGCAGTTAAACGAGTAGATGGACTCCACTTTCGAGTGGTATGTGTAACGTACTCATGTAAACGAACTAAAGGCTCCTTTTTCCGATGGCCTCAACCCAATCAATCATCATGAGCTAGAATCTGTACTGTATTACAGGTTTCCACGTCGTGCCGAACCTCTTCTATTGCAGCTGGCCGATTGCTTGAGATAGGCGGCCCATCATGTTCTTCTCCATGCGCCCCAATGCCTAGGTTTTCAGACTCCCCAAAAACTCCTAACTGGGCCCCTTCTTGTTGGGCTTCACAGGCCCTTTCTGCAAGAGGCACCCCAGAGACTTGCCCAGAGACTCACAATTCTGTTTCTTCCTATTAGGCATCACCAGCTCACTCCACAAGAGCCAAGCATGGAGCATTGTTTTCAATTCCATCCACACTGCCCCCCTCTCCTCCAAGTGTCCATGGTCATCTACCCCGTGTGCATCAAGTCCAGTTTGAGGCATTGTCTATAGCTTACCAGCCTCAGCAAATAGAAACTCATTTTCATAGAACACAACATCTCTCGAAACAAAGAACTGTTGGGTCTCCAAATCATACAATCTCTATTCCTTTTTTCCATAAGGATACAACAAATATGCATTTCCGACTTCTACTCGCGAATTTATCTCCTAGGGTCCTCTAATTATGAGCATAGCATAAAGACCCAAATACTCTAAGATGCTCATATGAAGGTGGATGCCCATGAAGAATTTCGTAGGGAGTCTTGCCGCCTAAAATCATAGAGGGAGTCTGGTTCATCAAATATCAAGCAGTTAAAACACATTCCCCCAAAAAATCAATTGGAAGATTACCTTGAAATCTCAAAGCCCAAGCTACATTCATAATATGTTGATACTTCCATTCTACCCGCCCATTTTATTAAGGTGTTCCACTACAAGAAGTATGAAAAATTATCCCACGCTCTAAGAAATAATTTTTCATGCAAATAAATTCCGTACTATTATCACTTCTGATAATTTTAACTTCCTTATTAAATTGTCTATCAATCATAACAAAAAAATTCTTCAAAGTCTGAGAAACTTCCTTCTTATCCACTAACAAAATAACCCAAGTTCCACAGGAAAAATCATCTACAATCATCAAGAAGTAATAGGCACCACAAGATGAAACAGTTCGATAAGGACGCCACAAATCACAATGAATTAGTTCGAATAAATCAGAGGCTTTATTGTCACTAAGTAGAAAGCTGTCTCTAGTCTGCTTTGCTCGATGACAAATATCACAATGCTTATTCAAAGTATCACTACCTTTCCTAACATCTACTATAGGATCTAACTTGGTAACATTGAGCGAAGGATGACCCAATCGTGCCAGCCACAACTCTAGCAAGGCCATCCTAGTTGCTTTGTGAGCCTTGACGCGTGGCTTACTCCGAAAGTAGTACAGTCCATCTTTACGTTCACCTGCACCAATTAGCATCTTCGAAGTGCGGTCCTGTAAAACACACGTATGTTTAGAGAAAGTCGCTACATAATTAGTTTCATCAACAATTTGTAACATAGAAATTACATTACAAGATAACCCTGACACATAAAGAACATTTGATAAAATCAAATTTTCATCAAGTTTAATAGAGCCCTCATTAGTAGCAAGTACACGACTTCCGTTTGACAAACCCACTGGACAAGTTAAGATTTTTTTTCTAGTCATTCAAGATGTCCAGGCTTCCCATTGGATGGTTCAATGCTCCTGTATCAATAATCCAAGAAGCATTCTCGATCTTACCAGTCAATTTTTCTATAGAATTAGCTTTATGCGAGTTTACTAACTCAACAAACGATGCCCACAGTGTAGGATTAAAATCAGACAGCCGCAGTTTCTCGCTGTTCATGCCGGAGTTAGCCCCCACCGTGGCCTGAGTGACCTCTTCCTCCTCCCCCAATCATGCCCCTTCTGCCTCGCCTAGCAAACTGTACATCACGAGGCTGATCACCCTGCCGGTCTGGGTAACCCACGAGCTGAAAGCAATCAAATGCCTCATGGTCTGAAGTTTGCTGTGTGTGCTAGTCAGTGTCTTGTTTCGTATCTCGCGTCGTCCCTTTGGCTTGAGGCTAGTCTGTGCTGCAAGCGCCATTAATTCGCTATGATCATCTTTAGCCCGAGCCATGATTTTGACTCGTTCTTCTTGAACCAAGGCCGAATAAACTTGATTCAATGATGGCAGAGGTTCGGTTGCTAGTAGATTGGATCATACCGTCCCATACAAATTCCCATCAATTCCCATGAGGAATTGATAAACTTGCTCTTCCTCTTCCTTTTTGGCAATTTTTGGACACTTACATCTGCCACAGCGTGCTACAAATCAAAAATTAATCATAATAAGTCAGTTCATCCCGTAGTAGCTTCAGTTTGCCATAGTAAGCAACAATTGAAAGTCCCTTTTGCTTACAATCTGCCAGTCTGCTTTCAATTGCTGAATTCGGGGTCCGTTTGCCATTGAAAAACGATCCTTGATGTCTTGCCACAAATCAGCCACGTTCTCCACATATGATGCTGTTGAGCGTAAACCTGGTTCAATGGTGTTTAAAACACATGAGACAAGCATGGATTGCACCATCCACCACTCCTCCGATTCAGGAGAAGCATCATCGGGTTAGGCAATCTTCCGCTCAATGAATTCCCCATTTCCGTCTGGCTCTCAGTGAGGTTCGTATAGCCCTCACCCATTCCTCATAATTATCACCTTTCAATTGAACTTGAGTGATAATGTTCCCAGGATTGTCATTCAAGTTCAATTCAAATCATATGGTGATGGTGTTTTCTTCGTGATTTTGAGTTTCGGTATGTCGAGTAACGGGGTACTTGTTCTACCATAATTTCATAATCATCCCCCTTCATCATTATCTTCTTCATCTTTTCCTCCATTTTTTCCTCTCCTCTCTATTTCACAGAAAGCTAGGTTATCTCTTTTTCTTTCTTCTCTCTCATGCATTTTGGATAGAGTTCTGGAAAATTAGTGTAAGCAAGTTTGTTTGTAAGTGCCCAAATATGAGTAGAGGAGAAGGTAGCCTAATAGAGCCGACAACCAATCAAAAAAAGGGCAAAAAAAGGAGAAAGGAAAAAAGGGAATGAAAAGGGTAAAGGGATTCCTCCCCCCCCCCCGAAAGCCTTGGAGCGCACGGAATAATCATATACTTAGAAAATGGTTTTATTCTTGAGTTGAAGGCAAGGTTACCAGAACTAGACCGAATCGGTCGGTTCAACTGGGAACCAAACAACAATCCGGTCCAATCACTGGCAATAAACCACTGCCCTACTGAACCGGTCAAGACCTAGTTAAATCGCCGATTTTCAAGGTAGGACCAGGTATTTGGACCAGACCTTCTCCTTTTTTTTTAGGGAGGGTACCATTGAAAAATTATAATGCGTTGTGAAGTGGCTTCGAACCCCTGACCCTCTGCTTAGTTTAAAGTTCTTCTTGGATCTCCTACCAAGTGAGCAACACAACTTTTGTTCTAAATGTTCACTTGCAAATTTATATCTATTTGTTATTCATTTAAATTTTTCTCCCTATCCATTGAATCCTTTTATTAATTAATTATATATTGACAATCCAAAAAAAATCTTGTCCACTTCATCATCAATTCTTGATCAAATTAAATAATTTTAATTTGGTTACTCACAAGGAAATTCATAGAAAGCTTTGGAATTTAATAAATTTATTACTCGTTTGTTACTAAAACATTCTAATTTAAAAATTCATGATAGTACTTATTAAAAACCTAATCCATAAAGATCCAATATGCCAAAAGCACCTAAAGCTTGACCTGACTGGACTGGACACTGGTTTACCAAATCGATCACTGGCTTCAGCTTTGCTAGAAACTAAGGAATGCACCAATTCTTTAGATCATTTGCATAAAGATTCACCAAAATGCCTCTTTATTCGAGCTACAAGTTATTATAGTACCCATCAATTCTACGCATAACTCTAATTTTTTTGCCAATATTACTCTGCTCTTATTACTAGCCAGAGCTTAGCAAGGCTCTCAATGTTGGCCATCCTTCATATCCTCATTTGATATGCTATGTAACAAAGTTGAATCTCTACTTGTCCAATGTCAAGGTTTTCATGCTTTGCATACATAACAACATGACAATCTTTTGTATGATCAATTAAACGTCAAAGTAGTCAGACAGCCCTATAGTCCAAGAGTTATGTATCAACATTGCCTAATGTTTAATCAACTGATGATCAATCATTATACATATCACCCACCGAACTATCTACATGGTTTCTGTAATAACCCGACCCTAAATTATATTTATTTATTTAATTAAGCCATATGATTAATTTTTCACGTTCATTTATCTCATTTAATCATCGCGGTTGGGAAATTCATTTTGGGCCTCATTTTGCAATTCGGGTTTTATTTATTGTAACAATTTCGGGTGAATCGGTATTAGGTCCCAGTAAATATGATTAGGTGACAAATTATTTTTCATAGCGTCACAAAAATTTAATTTTTAACCATGCAAAAATTTGGGCTCAAATTCATTACGTTTGGCTCAATTCATTTGGACCCGATTTGCAACCCAATTTATTTTGGGTTCAATTTTGGCCCGAAAATTTTGGTGTGTAAATTAAGTTAATCACCATCATTTGTACTAAATTATAATTAGCAAAAAGCTACTTTTGGTGTTTAAACATCAGCCAAGCTATTGAGATAAGTTCAAAAAAAAAAATCATGGTAGTTTAGCCGCACATTCTTTCTACTTCCTCTTCTCCTTTCTTCCCCCACCTCATGTTACTACTGTTGTGTGCCTAAGTTCTGGTGGCTGCCACCACATTCTGCCATCAACTAGGGCCACCTTCGGCCACCAGCGCCCACCTCCAACACCACCAACCACCAACCCCAACTTGTACCACTGCCAAACACCACCTCCATCTTCTTATATTCAAGCTTGAAGTGAGATAAACTCTAACTCCACCTTGATTCATTTTTTGATTTTTGTGATTATTTTAGTGATGAATTATGTTCTTATGATCAAAATAAATGCTAGCATGCAAATTTTATTGTTGTTGGAGATGTTGGATATTGTGGTGTTGCGTTTGAACTTGATCAAGGGGGTTTGCATCAAGAAGGTATGAGCTCAAGTTGTTTATCTAATTGTTGTTATCTTGGAATGAAAAATAAATTTAAAGCTTGTGAGTGATCTTATTAAATTTATTATGGTGGTTAGATGTAAGTTTGTGTAGGACATAATCTAGGGTTTCAAAATCATGCATGATTAAGGTGAATTTTTGAATCAAGCATATTATTTGTGTATAATTGGATGAAGAAATGAATCTTGGATGTATTGTTTAACTTGGGAAATCACTTGAGGTGATCTTGTATGAAGGGGTGGATTATGAAAATTTTTCCAATTGATTATAAAAGGTCATTTTGCCCATTTATGTAAATAGTAACCTTATGGATGCGTTTTGAGTGATTTTAAAAAAGAGAAGAAATGAAAATTTGATGTGGATGATTATGGAGTAAATTTAAGTAATTTGGCTTTGTAAGGTGATGATAAGAAACAAGGCTTTGTTAACTGATTTTAAGGAGTAATTTTAGATGGGGAATTATATGAAAAGCATGGAGAAAACAACAACAGTAGGGCTGTGAACAAACCTAAAATAGGGACTACTTTGCGATTAAACTGGTACTGTTTGACCCATTAAAAAATTATGATTTCAGTGGGTAAATAGATCCATGAGGTATCTTTCAAATGTCTTTTGAATCACTTCATTCTGAGTTGTGTGGAAAAAGTTATGGTCATTTTTCTAAGACTACACAGGACAGATTCGAGCTGTGTACAGTTGTGTTTCAGCTCAATTTTAGAGGCCGTGTTGTGGTAATTGGGTTTGGCACTATAAATGAAAGTGTTACAGGACTTCTAAGCTTTTCATTTTGGGGTTTTATAGCTCAATTAGAGTTTAGGGGTGAAAGATATGGGCTTTCTAAAGTAGACCTTCGAATGGTAATATGAGGAAAGAAAGAAATCATGGCATTTAGAAATATTATCCAGAGTCTCTACATAATTATGGATATTGCAATGAAATTACAAAGTTTAGTGAGTTCAAAAACTTTCATTTTGCATAGAAGCTTACTTGGGTTGGAAAAACCGAGTTAAATGGGCGTGGAAATGAATTTGCAGAAGTGAAGAGGTTAATGACACAAGCTAAGGTTATATGAGCAATCTTGAACCTTACAACAACCCTCTTGGCATTAAATCTTTTATTATATATTTCAGAAACATCAAAAACTCATATTTCATTTATATCCATTAAAGTCTTTTCATTGTCACCTCAATTATTTCATTTTGTTCTATTTCGCTCCAACTTGTTTCACTTCGAGTTCAATGACCCTAACTTATTTAGTTTTCAAATTATTTTAGTGTAACTTATCTTATATTGAATTGTTTGAATCATGGATGCCCTTTTTTTTATTAACCAATTTCTATAAAGTTATAAATTATAGGAGTAAAAGTTGTTTACTAACTACATTTGCCTATAGCTACATTTTTTCAGCAGAAAACGGGCCTAGTCTATTGTTTCTCATTGTACATAAGTATTATTAAGTAACATTACATTTTAAAGACTTCAGGAGCGTTCATTGCCTGTATCTTTAGAAATCAGCACGTATTTATCAAAATATAATATTTTGGTAAGCACATCAATAAATCAATTTAAATCAGTGATTTGTCACATAATTAGTGACCCTGTCAGTTATTAATTACAGGGCATTGCCCTTCAGTTACCCGCGCGGCTTTTGGCTAGGTCCCCGATCGGCTTGGGAGGTGTGCACCTATTCATATATCGTAACAGTTATAAGGGGCTCACTTCGACATAATAATCAGTAATGCAGTTTTATATTTATTTTAGTCACTATTTTAACTTAAAATAAATTACAAAGCGGCCCAATAAATGTTACAAGGTTATTTTACAATACAGTAATATATGTAATGAGCTTCAGCTCACCATTCGAAATGTTTTCCTATTTCGTTTTAGGCATGCACAGGAGTTGCTTTATTCTACCAAGCCAGTTGAAGAAATTGAGGGTCTAAGGACCTTTGGATGGGTTCATAGTGGTGGCTATTTGTATTATATAGAGACCATTCGATAAGCACTTTACTAGATAGTGATGTAAGTTAGTAGTCATTACTTGTATATAATTTGATGAAGTTTAACGATGTATATAAATGACCCACCTTATATCCAGTCATGGTGCATAAAGCCCGGTCCTTCGGGACGGCAGTAACGCCCTGTTCATTGGGTTTATCAGTTGTAGCAAAGATTATAGGGATGGACAGTGACATAGGTATAGTGGAGGCGTTACAGTTTTAATATCAGAGTAGGGTTATCAGTTTGTTTAATGAAATGATGAAGTATGAAGAGTTGGGATGGAAGGTTGATAAGATGGGTCAGTGAGAGCTATTATAGCATGGTTAGAGATTTGAGACCATGAAAATGGATGTTTTCCCCTTTCATGTTCATCTTTTATGTTTGTATGGTCGATAGATCTTTCTACAGTGCACAGGATGTTACGTATTGCTGTGACCACCCATGTTCTTTACCGCATGTTAGCATGGTAGTCCACTTGTATGACCTATATTATGAGTTTCATAGCCACAGTTATGGTCCATATCTCTATAGACAGTTATGGTCAGTACCTAAAGTTGCCCCTTGGAGTTGGTTATTATCGTTATAGAGTTTATAGCCCTAATGAGCACATCTCAATAAGGTTTATCCAGATCGTGATAATCTATAGGGAATCCTCCTAAGGTATATGAGCATACTTAACATTGAGGTATCATACAGTGTAAGAGACGAACCATTGTGTACAATCCTAGTTTGGCTGTTCCAGTATTGAATTATGTGTACCTTCCTCGGACGAAGGAAGGATTTGATGAAGGCTACATCAGGACAGGGAGTTAAGTAAACTAGACCTTACCATAGTGAATATGTATGAGCACTTGGGCAAGGGTTACCAAACTAACAGGAGTGGAAGACTCCATGTTATTACGTTTTAGCAAGCATATCAATGATTCCATGGAACCAGTGTAGAGAGCATAGCAACATTACAAGGAAATAAGATGGGAAGTAAGTGAGATACTAACGTGGTGGAACTATTCTAGTATTAAGAGCAATGAAAGTAACTTCTAGTGTATTCATTTTAACAAGAGTTTCCATGGGGGCATGTAGAATGTAAGGGAAAGAACCTGAAGAAGTGATATGTATGTACACCTGTTACGTGCACTCTGCTAATATGCACATCATACTCTTAAGGGGTTTTCGGAGATGTAGTACGTATTTTAGTTGTGAGTTATTCAATGACCCAGTATTGGGTGACATAGAGAATCGGAAAAGTATGGCAGGCCATATCTTATATTACTTGAATCCTGTATCCTTAACCATGCTTACTTGCTAGCTTCCGCTATAGCATTCTCCATAAGAGACAGTGATACAGAGACCATTTGTGAGAGAATATGGGATTAGATTGCTCAATTCAGAAAAGTAAAAGTTTAGCTCAACTCATGACGTGGCAGTAGAGTTACAGAGCGAGTGGATCACTTGAGGTTCCAGTTTAGCCTAACACTTGGGTAATTTTTCTTATAAGCAACTCAAACCAAGCAACCATGATCATTTACCTCGCTGGTTATATAGTGAAGCCTACAATGATCCCCAGTGTGCGTGCCTGTGTAATTTGCAATAACATTTGATCTTCTCTGCTTACAGTTCAGTCATTGTTGTGTTCATATTTCATTGTCATATACTCTAACTCTTTGTTCCTATTCACTTATTGTTTGTAAAGCCTCCTATCTTATGACCTCAATAGAGTTCAACAGAGCTAAAGATTTAAGGGTCATTGTGAGCTATAAGGTGTTTATGAGTTATGCTGGACCAGTTGAATATGGTGTTGACTATAAGTTAATATGTATGGATGCATGTTTTCATTTATTTAGGAGTTGTATTATATGTTCATTTCTCTTATCTATTCAAATCTTGCAATTGTATACTCCAGGTGTGTAAACCATTGAGTTATGAACTCCGGCGTGTGGCCGTTGAGCTATTGAAAAGTTTCTTTCCATTTTAAGTATCTATTATAAGGCTTAAAGCTTGGATTTGGTCGGTTGTAGGTGGAACTCTATTCGTTTTGTCCCAAGATTTAAGGATTTCACTAAGGCACATTAGCATATTTGATGTCGAATACAGTGACGTTTAAAACTCAATGTGGGAATGCCTTTTGCGTATTCCTAAGAGATTATTACATTGTTAAGGTACATATACCCCTCTAGATAAGGAAAATGCTTTATGGGGCTGTATCTTTGGGTCGAATCAATATGCGATGGACATTACAATGAGTACTTATGTATGTTGATGATAGTTTAGTAGCTTATGGTATGTTACTCGATATTATATGGGTTGTATGTAATGTGACAAGTTGTCATGCAAAGGGAACATCTATTTTGTCACTAAGACCTTACATTAACAATGCTCCTGTTACATCTAGTCATTGACCTACTGTTTCCCTAGCACTTGAATTGATCAGGGTTTTATTTCGTTGCTCATAGCACTCACTTGCTCTATAGTAGTTCTTTATCTAGATCATTGCTTTAAGGGCCGCATCTGCCATCCAAACAATGCCAAGTATCACTTATCTTTTGCAAGAGTGCTTTTCATATAGTATTTCTTGTAATGGTTGTCAATATTCTGATAATATTGATTGTTATCATCTTTTATTCATTCTCCTAGGAGCATACTTACGCATGTATCTTTTATCTCTTTTATTCATTGTTGAATACCTATATCTCATTCATTTATTGTTGAGAGCGTGTTCATGCATATACCTTATACTCCATTTATGCGTAATGATATGCTCGTATGACTTGCTCTGAATTCATAAGGTGATTCATCTCTCATTGGTATGGGTGATTATTATAATCCTCTTATTCTCCTTATTTTGAACTTCAACTCCCACACATATATCTTACATGCTCATTAATAAACTCCAATTTTTCTATTCAATCTTATTGCTGGACTTGAACTGATTTCATATAAGCAAAGGCATGTTTCTAATGTAACTTGTTCAATCTATTTACTTTTCCTTTACACTTAACCGGTCTAATTTGTTGATCTATTTATTGCACTTGCAACTCTGACACCTATATTTTATATCCTTATAAGTAAACTTCAGTAATCCTTATTTAGTCTTATTGCCGTAATTGACTTGGCTCCATATGAGCAAAGGCATGTTCCCATTGCAGCCTATTCAATCCATTTATCTATTCATTAGACCTTGCTTGTTCAAGCTATTTATTTATCCAGTGTATCTTGTTTATCTAATCTATTTCTCTATTTATTGTATTTTGTTTGGCCACTCTCTCAATTGTATTTATCCTGTCAATGATATCTAGAAAGTCACCCTGTTGAAACTCAGTCACTGGCCATCTTATTTTTAAATCATCAGCTAAACTCGAAGGTAATCGGGTCATCTTTCTTCTTGGATAACTATGTATTGGATTTTTTATAATCAATATTTATAAACCATGATTCTTGTGGTATTATGTTTCAGAATTTTGGATGCACTCATGGTTATCTTTATTCTAACCACCCGATGATAATCTTCCCTTTATTAGCTTTTTGTAGTCTCATTGTTCATTTCTTTTGTTTGCAATGATTCGCTTAGCTAATAATGTCATCATTTTTATCCCTAACTATGGTTAGTTCATTGTCCATTATCGATCGGGAGTAGATCCTTGAGTAGTCCGATGAGAGGAGATCATGTGATGCATTAGGAATATCAAATGAGGACATTTTGATAAGGGCATAATCTCAAGCACTGTCTAATTATATTGGAGTGAGCCAGAAGAAACATTAAGTATAAGGCCAGAGATAACCCAAACAAGCATTAAGAGGGAAAATTCAAGTACATGTTGAGGGGATACAAGATCAACAAAAGAGTTGTCTGGCAAAACAAGGAAATACCCAAGCTCTCAGATGGGTTATGAAGTATTTCAAAAGGCTTTTCTAGTCAAGGTTCTAAGAGACTGACTATCCAGGAACAATTAGGGACTAGTTACATTGAGTCTTATGACTCATTGAAAGGTTAAATCCTGTAACTTGTTGACTGCACCTACTTGTTAAACCCGGACACGTATATAATGTGTTTTATAGCTCGTCATAGTATCAGAGTACTTATCAGGATATACAACAGTTTTCATTAGTAGACAAAGTGATGAACCAGTGGTGAGCACCTCCTCACTGGTAACAAGATTCTTTTCTTTCGAAGAGAATAATAATTTTGAACCAAAATAATTGAGTTCATTGAGGCATCTTAAAATATCAATGGATCCAACTCCTTTGAGTTTGAGACAGTAGTACTTCACAACCTAGGACAACATTTGCATTTGTATGGAACTCCCAGCGGTCGATGTGGTGAAAATACTACTAGAGGAATACATTAGAAGACTCTTGAAAACAAACTATTAGAACTAACAGAAAAGCTATGCTGATAAAGAAAGAGATTCCTGAAGTTTCAGGTAAATGATAAGGTTTTTCAGAAAGTTCTGCCAACTAAGAGTATAAGAAGGTTAAACTAGGAGCTAAATTGAGGTCAAGATCTATTAGATTATACAAGTTTATTGAAAGATTGAATCCCATAGCTTGTCGACTAAATCTGCTTATACAACTCAAACATGTGTGCAACATTCTCCTTACCTCACAACACAGGTAGTACATTTCAGATCCTGACCACACCCTCTTAACCAAACCCATTGCTGTCAATGAGGGTCTACTGTTTGAAGAGCACCCAGTCCAGATACTAAGTCGCGGGATTAATCAGCCACGCATTAAGCAGATACCTTTAGTCAAAGTATATTGGGCAAATCATACCTTTTCATAAGCCATGTGGGAAAACCAAGGATGAGATGCAAGCCAAGTACACACATCTATTTGAGATAAACTTGCACGTCTTGTCAAAGCTCACAAGTTTTGAGGACGAAACTCTTTAAGGACGAAAGACTGTAATAGCCCGACCCTAAGTCATATTTATTTATTTAATTAAGCCATTCTATTAATTTTTCACATTTATTTATCTCATCTAACCATCGCGGTTGGAAAAATTCATTTTGGGCCTCATTTTTTGCAATTCGAGTTTCATTTATTGTAACAATTTCGGGTGAATCGATATTAGGTCCCGGTAAATATAATTAGGTGATAAATTATTTTTCATAATGTCACAAAAAATTTATTTTTAACCGTGCAAAAATTTGGGCTCAAGTTTATTAGGTTTGGCCCAATTTATTTTAGCCCGATTTACGGCCCAATTCATTTTGGGTTCAATTTTGGCCCGAAAATTTTGGTGTGCTTAAATTAAGCTAATCACTATCATTTGTACTAAATTATAATTAGCAAAAGGCTACTGTTAGTGCTTAAATATTAGCCAAGCTATTGAGATAAGTTCAAAAGAAAAAGATCATGCTAGTCTAGCCACACATTCTTTCTCCTTCCTCTTCTCCTTTCTTCCCCCACCTCATGTTACTGCTGCTGTGTGGCTGAGTTCTAGTGGCTGCCGCCACATTTCGCCACCATCCAGTGCCACCTCTGGCCACCTGCCCCACTCCCAACACCACCAACCACCAACCCCAACTTGTACCACCATCAAACACCAACTCCATCTTCTTGTATTCAAGCTTGAAGTGAGGTAAACTCTAACAGTACCTTGATTCATTTTTTGGTTTTTGTGATTATTTTAGTTATGATTTATCATCTTATGATCAAAATAAATGCTAGCATGCAAATCTTATTATTGTTGGAGATGTTGGATATTGTGGTGTTGTATTTGAACTTGATCAAGGGGATTTGCTTCAAGAAGGCATGAGCTCGAGTTGTTTATTTAATTGTTGTGATCTTGGAATGAAAAATGATTGATCTTATTAAATTTATTATGGTGGTTAGATGTAAGTTTGTGCTCGACATAATCTGGGGTTTCAAAATCATGCATGATTAAGATGAATTTTTGAATCAAGCATATTATTTGTGTATAATTGGATAAAGAAATGAATTTTCGATGTATTGTTTAACTTGGAAAATCACTTGAGGTGATCTTATATAAAGGGTTGGATTATGAAATTTTCCCAATTGATTATAAAAAGTCATTTTGCCCATTTATGTAAAATTTTGAAAAAGAGAAGAAATGAAAATTTGATGTAGATGATTATAGAGTAAATTTGAGTAATTTGACTTTGTAAGGTGATGATAAGGAACAAGGCTTTGTTAAATGATTTTAAGGAGTGATTTTAGATGGGGAATTATGTGAAAAGAACAGGAAAAACAAGAATAGTAGACTATGAATAGACCTATAACAGGGGCTACTTTGTGATTAAACTGGTACTGTTTGGCCCATTGAAAAATTATGATTTTTGTTGGATAGATAGATTAGAGTTGTCTTTCAAATGCCTATTGAATCACTTCATTCTGAGTTATATGAAAAAAGTTATGGCCATTTTGCTAGGACTGTGCAGGACATATCTGAGCTGTGTACAGTTGTGTTTCAGCTCAATTTTTGGGGCCATGTTGTGGCAATTGGGTTTGGCACTATAAATAAAATTGTTGTAGGACTTCCTAAGCTTTTCATATTGGAGTTTTATAGCTTAATTGGAGTTCGGGGGTGAAAGATGTGGATTCTCTAAAATAGACCTTCGAATGGTAATATGAGGGAAGAAATAAATCATAGCATTTGAAAATATTATCCGGAGTCTCTACATAATTATGGATATTGCAAAGAAATTACAAAGTTCAGTGAGTTCAAAAATTTTCATTTTGTATAGAAACTTACTTGGTCGGAAAAACCGAGTCAAATGGACATGGAAATGAAATTGGAGAAGTTAAGAGGTTAATGACACATGATAAGGTTATATGAGCAATCCTGAACCTCATAACAACCCTCTCGGAATTAAACATTCTATTGTTCATTTCAGAAATATCAAAAACCCATCTTTTATTTATATCCATTAAAGTCTTTTCATTATCACCTCAATTATTTCATTTTGCTCTATTTTGCTCTAACTTGTTTCACTTCGAATTCAATGACCCTAACTTATTTGGTTTTCAAATCATTTTAGTGTAACTTATCTTATATTGAATTGTTTGAGTCATGGATGCCCTTTTTGTTATTAATCAATTTTCATAAAGTGACAAATCATGGGAGTAAAAGCTATTTACTAACCGCATTTGCCTATAACTATATTTCTTAAGCAAAAACGGGGCCTAGTCTATCGTTTCCCATTGTGCATAAGTATTATCAAGTGACATTATATTTTAAAGACTCTAGGTACGTTCATTGCCTGTATCTTCAGAAATCAGCACGTATTTATCAAAATATAATGTTTTGATAAGTACATCAATAAATCAGTTTAAATCAGTGATTTGTCACATAATTAGTGACTCCATTAGTTATCAGTTAAGGGCATTGCCCTTCAATTACCCGCACGGCTTCAGGCTAGATCCCTTATCGGCTTAGCAGATGTACATATATCCATAGATCGTAACAGTTATAGAGGACTCACTTCCAAAAAATAATCAGCAATGCAGTTTTACATTTATCTCAGTCACTGTTTTAACTTAAATGAATTGTAAAGCAGGCCCAACAAATGTTGCAAGATTATTTTACAACACAGCAATGTATGTACCGAGCTGCGCTCACCGTTCGAAATGTTTTCCTGTTTTGTTTTAGGCATGCACAGGAGTCACTTTATTCTACCAAGCTAGTTAAAGAAATCGAGGGTCTAAGGACATCTGGATGGGTTCATGGTGGTGGATGTTCGTATTATATAGAGACCATTGGATAAGCACTTCAGTAGATAGTGATGTAAGTAGTAGTCATTACTTGTATATGATTTGATGAAGTTTGAAGATGTATATAAGTGACTCATGTTATATCCAGCCATGGTGTACAGAGCCTGGTCCTTCGAGACAGCGGTAGCGCCCTATTCATTGGTTTTATCAGTTGTAACAAAGATTGTAGAGATGAACAGTGACACAGGTACAGTGGAGGTGTTAGAGTTTTAGTAAAACAGCACGCCATCAAATAAAGAAGATAATGACTAGTACACACAAACTCACTGATACTAAAGTTTCATAAAACAAATTAACTTCCATGCCTATGAGAAATACTGTAAGGAATAGAGGAATGATAAATTAACAATTACATAAATAGTATTCCCATCATATCAATTTTTTCCTAAGGTGATGCTTAACAAATGTCTTGAAAAACAGGGGCAAGGCCCTTCACTCATAGCTTAGCTAGTCCCTTACGCCCCACCAGAAATCCACGTCTCCTCACCATAAATCCCGTCTTCATATATATTGTCATCCGCATATATATAAGCATAATCCTTAGCATCGAGCTCATCGTCTGTAACGTAGGGAAAACTCTTACTAGGCATCCCTAACAATGCTAGGCTCTTGACATAGGTGCCATCGTATGTTGTCTCTACTCCATAGTAAGAAAACCCTTCATAACAAAAGTTCTAGGGGTCTGGCTTCTCAGTATTCTCATGATAGTTGAGCCTCATTTGCAAGGAATACGGGAGACGCTTGTCTGTCAACAAATCCTTGGCATCATCTACAACAACGCTAAACTATTTAATCCAAGTTAATGTTCCACTATTACGATCGTTGATAGACTTGGCTATTGACACCCACAAGCAACCTCTGTGAAACTCATCAACAGCCTCATACACAGCCACAGATTCACCGAACTCAAACAAGTAGAGCCTGTGGACACAAGAGGGTCGAAATAGCTTGGGAAACTCAACCTTTTTGCCAAGAAATGTTTCATTTAGCAAACCAAATGCCAGTAGTGAATAAGAGTCACCACGAGCCAATAGTACACTCCCCGAACAAAAGCATATGTACCCCACCCATGGCTATGTTTGCTATACTAGCAAGGTGGGAAGGCACATTAATTGAAGTCGAAGGTAGGCTCTTCCAGGAATCAGAAGCAAGACCATAAACATTCACGTGACTCGAGCAATGACTACTATTTAGCACAACAAGCAGGTTAAGTACGATAGAAATAAACATTCACTAGCTTGTAATCATTAAAACCGTTGATGCCGCAAAAACCAAACCCCATTTTGTAAAGGTGATGACGAAATTGTGACGGAGAACGTCCGCCAGATGAGGCCAGTAAAGATGCCTTTTTTGTAGCGGTTGATGCTCGGATTCCACAGACACACAAGAAAATTTGAACCATCATTGGCAAAGTCTGCGTAGCAAATCAACCCATTTGAAGATCCGAGCCTTTTATATATCTCAAATTTGTGCAGCTGAATCCTAAGATGATCAATCACATCACCATCATCATCATCATCATCATCATCATCGGTTTCAAAGCACTCAAATTTAAGCCGGCAGAACTGATCGTCAGGGTCGTCTGCATCCCCACAGAGACAGTGACAAAAGTTGCAGTAGGAACCAGCAGAGATAGAGTGGAGTCTGAAGGAGGGATCCGTGATTAAGGATTGCCATGATTTTGAGACGCATTGGAATCGAAGGAGAGATCGCACAAGGAGCCTTTGGAAGATTTCAACTAACAAGTCCTCAGGCAAGGTGCTCTGGGCCTGGAACTTCTCCTTGAGTATGCATCTTTTAGGTTGCTGCATTATTTGATTTGTTTGTCACTGCCTTACTCGGTGGGAGCACGATGTTGGGAGAGACAGGCTACGTGTGGCGCATATCCAGGCACCGAAGGGCTCTCAGCGCGGCTGACAGCGAGGAAAGAGCAGAGAGAAGATGAGGGTTGGATTGGGATAGGGCGGAGAGCTGGGGTTAGAAATTAGCAATTTAGAAAATGTTAAGATTTTAGAAACTTCTAAAATATTTCGACATTTTTATATTATCGTGGAATTTTTCGAAGTGTTCTACAATCTTTCATAGCTAGGATGAATTCCGTGTTTTGTATGAGTTTTTATTAATGTTTATTTAATAATAATGAAATAAAAATAATTTATCATTACTGACATCTAAAATATACTATAATACACATTATTGAAACAAATGAAATTTTAAAATAAATATCAATAAAATTATGATAATAATATTAATTTTTCACCTAATATTTTTAATATTGTTGGCTCATGATTTAAACTTCATATTCTTCATAATTTCGAAGAAAATAGTAACATAAAAGTGAACCTATAATCTATATGTAGTTGTTTTAGATAGAAGAATGAATTTATGACTTTCATTCTGATCATGTGACTTATGTTCGTATATTACCTAAAAAAATATGCGTAAATAATTTATGAAATTATAATATAGTAAAAAAGCTTGCTAATCAAAATTTTGTATTATCGTTACACACACTTTTATTTTTTTAATAAATATTATTTTTTCATTTATCTCGATTTCCCTCTTTATTAGGGTAATTATAAAATAATTAAGCGCAAGCATTTTATTCTCGAGAGTTATTTGAATTTTCAAGTGATCAATAGTCGACGATATTTTTAAATAGTAATTATATTGGCCTATAGTACACATTTTGCATAGTCAAAATGAGTTGATTAATGTTAAAGTGAGTGCATTGATTTGCAAAAAATTTTTAAAGGGCACTTTAAGTTATTCTTAATTTTTTGTTTTGTCTATCAAAAAATATTTATAACAACAATACTTCTTTTGTTTTATATTATTTTACAGTAAAGTCATTTTTTTACCTCTCAAAGCTACTAATTGTAAACTATAAATCTAATTGTAAAATTATTTTTGACTTTTTAAATTTTAAGAGTAAAATAGCACATTAAATTCTTATTATTATGATGTTTTGGATTAAAGAAAAAATGAAAGAAAAAAAGAAAGTAACTAATAATAATGTGACATTTGACCATTTATCAACAATTTATTCACGTTATTCACTTATATGTATATATATATACACACACACACACACACACACACACATATATATATATATATATATATATATATATATATATATATATATTATATATATATATATATATATATATATATAATATATATATATATATATATATATATATATATATATATATATATGATGAGATCATCATGTTGTCACTTACTGCTCTTTATTGCTCTATATGATTTACAATAAAGTCTTGTCATTCCATACCACTCTTCATATTTTTTATGACTTCTTACTGCTCTTTATCACTTCTTACACCTCCTAGTCTCTTTCATGGCTAATTTTACTTTTGAGGTATAGTCGTTCTTCTGCACCAAAATTCAGTGGTGGATCTAGATATATAGAATAAGGGTGTTCGTATATTAAACTATCCATTGTAGAAGTTTTCATATATACCAATTTAAACCCCTTCAAAATATAATAGAATTTTTTTGGACTCATGGATACTCCAAGACACCACATAGATCTGCCATTGCCAAAAATATTCTTTCCATACAACTCTTGCCTTTATCTCTTCATATATGGCAAGGTATTAGAGTTCTCATTAAAAAAAAAAAAAAATCACCAAAATTTTTTCTTCATACAACTCATTATTCCCTTTACCTCTTCATACAACTCCTTAGTACCAAAATTTATCTCAAAATTATAACAAAATTTACAAGAATTAGAGACCCACATTAATGCATAATTAAAATCCAACTTGTCTAGACTTCAAACTTTGATTCTAATCGAAGTGAAAACAAACCCAAACTTGAAGAAGAGACTTCTATCCCAACCCAAAAAAAAAAAAAAAAAAATTCTGCCTACTCTAAATCCACTTCATTTTTGAATCCATTCATGCCTTAAATCCTCTGTCATTTCATACGTCACCCAAGAAAATAAGCAAATACCAATATCACCCAAATTTTAAAAAAAAGGAAAACAAAAGGTGTTATTGACTAACGATGAATAACATTACTTAGTTAACAAAACCCATCTTAATTCAAAATAATGAAAAATTAAAATTCAAAAACAATTTAAAAAAAATCTGAATTTCAACAAAACTTGAACCTTCGAATTAGAACTCAATTTTTTCAGATTTGACATGCACGAGATATCATATTTAAAACTTCAAAAATTTTGGATTTGAATGAGTTGCTTGAAAAATTACCCCTCAATTTTTGGTCAACCTTAAACTCTAAAAGTAAATAACCTTACGTATGAAATATACTTGTTGGTTTTTTTATTAGCTAATGACATGGATGATAAAACAATGACATGGTTTAATTTAATCATTCACTCCGCTGATGTGGCTATGAGATTGATTAATTAACTAATTTAATTAATTAGAAAGAGATTGATTTTCATAAAGATTTAAAACTTATTATAGTTTGTCAGTTTTTATTTTTTATTTTCATTATAATTCCTATTTAAAATTTATTATAGTTTGTTAGTTTCTATTTTTTATTTGTGTTACAATTCTTATTTAGCTTTTTTTCCAATTTTTTATTTACAACAAAAAAAAGTCTAGTATATTCGTAGTTAGTACACATAATTAGTGCATTTTATTCCTATTAAAAATTTAGATAAGCTAGTACAATACAAATGGTTGGGTCCTGGAAGTGAATGAAATAGCATAACCCTAATCTACATTAGATTGTTATAGAGAGAAATCTAACTTTCTATTTTTGATTTTAACTGATTTTATTAATGAAAGAAAGATCAATTTATAAAATTCATAAAATTTTATAATTTATTATAATTATGATTAAAATTATTTATTTTATTTTAGTTTTTATTTAATTGATTTTTATTCAAATTTTTTAATTTAGGATAAGAGAAGTCCAATGTAGTTATACACACAACCAGTGTATTTTATATTTTTATCGTTGTTATAAAAACAGCAAAATGCGAGAATCTCCCCCAAAAAAAATTCACACAATTTATTTTAATTAAAATTCCATATCAACTTCAATCAGTACATTTTATTTTAATTAAAAATCCATATTGACACCAATACACTGCTACCATTTCTAGACACGCATATGATATTCATCATCATAAATTTTAAAAAAAGTATGAGAGGACAAGTACAAAATCTGTCCATGCAATTGATTTGCTTAAGAATAGTCCTTTTTTGTGAATTTGGAATAGTTATAGATATTTATTATTTATTCATCTATTTTAAATTGGAGAAATTCGAAACTTATATGCAGGTGATTAATCTATACATCCAACTGGCGCTCCAATTAAGCCATGTCATGTTTTGACAATATGTCAACAACTATCAACTAATATATAATGTAAAAAAAGAAAAAGTATTTAATTACTCAAAGGGCATTTGCTTAAGTGGCATTCTCTACTTTTTGCTAAAAGTTCAAGGGTAGTTTATTTTTTAGAATTGAAATGAGGGAATCTCGAATAAGAAAATTTGGTAATTAAAATATGAAATTTTAAATTTCCAAACTTGAAGGGAGAGAAGGAAGAAAGAAATTGTATGAAGCAAATAACTCCGCAAATTGTTGATTCAGTACGTGCATTCTGTTGTTCACTTTCAGTAGCGCGACAGCATCTAAATGTAGTTCAGAAGGCAGCGAAGATAAACGAAGCCTTTTGTTTCTGGTCTTCTTCTCAGAATCTTTGCCATTGAGGTTGTTTTCGAACATGTGTCTCATCCACATGAATGAAAGAAAACTAGATAATGGCTGGGGGTAGGAGAAATGAGGCACCGAGAGCAACAGAGTGGTTTGGGGTGGGTCCCTCCCTCCCCCCCCCCCCCCCCCCGCGGGAGGGGTGGGGATTTCTGGGTATTCTGGAGTTAGTTACTAGGTGCCTACATTCATTTAGATGCGTGTGAGATACAGAGAGAGTGCGAGAGACTGAGCGATGGAGTGCTCTATGGGTTTTGGAGTTTTGTTTTTTGGGGTTGAAAATTTGACTGGTAAGAGGTGGGTTTTCACAGAATCTTACATGATTTTGACGGGATAGGTGGAAATCCGTCACTATGAATCAGAGGAATTTACTGTGCAACCATTTTGACGGACAATTCCATCAAAATGCCTACCTTCACCCGCAATTTATTACGTATAATTGGGTTGACAACTCAATTATCCACCTGAATCCACCAATAGCAGTTTTGAGTCCTCCAACTGTCGAATCTTAACCTTTTTTTAAAAAAATAATTCATTCTTCTCAATTTTTTGAAATCGCGGTTTTTATTCTCCCCATTGTTCGATTACTCTTCGCTGTTTCGATTGCTTTGATGTTCAGCAATTAATGAATGGTTGGGTTTGATCTTAACGTCGCCATTGATATTGAATCTTCATAAAACAGAAATTGTTCGTCAAGTTTGATAGTGTTTTTTCGATCTCTGTTTTTGTTTTCGGGATTGAAAGTAGTATTCGTTAGTTTTGCGTTTTGATGAGTTAATTTCGAAATTTTTGAACTGGATTGCATTATGTAAATTTTGGTTTGCGACATATGAGAAACGATACTTACCATTATGAGTTATGTGCTCACTAAATATAGTCGTTGGCTCACTAAAGATATACATTTAGCTCACTATAAAAAATATATTACCCTGTGTTACAAAGTAGTTTTTGCTTACTAAAAGAAACGTTTGGCTCACTAGGATTGACCTGTGTGCTCATCGATATTGCATTATAGCTCACCACAAATGTTATGAGTGTTTGTCCGGGTGATATTCTCATTGTTGCTATGTACATATGAGAAATAACAGCTCACCAATATGAGTTATATGCTCATTAAATATAGTCGTTGACTCACTAAAAAAATACGTTTAGCTCACTTGTATTGAACTTATATAAACAATCATAAATCAGTTCTCTACTCACCAAATGTAATTACTATAATTAATCTTGTGTCTAACAGGGAAAACAATAGCTCATTATAAAAAATCTGTTGTCTTGCATTACAGCGCATTTCTGCTCACTAACACAAACGTTTGGCTCACTAGAATGAAGATTGTGCTCATCAATTATGCGTTATAGCTCGCCACAAAAATTATGTTGTTTTTGTTTTTGCAGATGATATTTCATTTTTCGTATCTACATTAGATCGTTCTGTTGTTGAGACTGTTGATGTTGATTATTATGTTAGAGTTTTGTGTAATCCTACTGGTGTTTCAAAAGGTAAAGGCGCATTCGTAAGCTATATAATATATTTAATTAGCAATACAATATTAATAAGAAATATTTATATTATCTTTTATTATGACATAAACGCATTCGTGTTATATATATTCAATTAGTATAATACAAATATAGTCTAATTCACTAAAAGTATGTCATAACTCACTAAATATAAGTCATAACTCACTAAAAGACGAATATATCATACCTTAGAATATGAACAAAGAGTATATGTGCTAACTAAAGTTGTTTGTTCACTCATTTTTTATTATGAATGATTAGTATTCCACGCTAAATCATATTGGTCACAAAATACATTTTATAACTCATCAAATATCTATCATAACTTACTAAATAAATAACATAGCTCACTAAAAGGAATTGTATAGATAGCCAGCAAATCATATTGTGAAATTCTTAGATTATGTTATAACTCAATTATTTTTTATTATGCCATAAGGGTATTTGTATTATATTTTGTGAGTATAATAGAAATGTAGTGAATTAATTAAATATAGTCTAACTCACTAAATATATGCTATAACTCACTAAATATATACCATAGCTCACTAAATATATTTCATAACTCACTAAAAAAAATATAGACAAGTAGAATATAGTTTAGTGAGTTTCAGATGCACAATAATATTTTTTTTAAGTACAATAGCATATTTTAGTAAGTTACATGGTATTTTTACTAAGTGAAACCTATGATACATAAGATGTATTGATTTGATCTATCCGCTCACTAAAAGTATATATTAGCTCACTAAAACTGTATCTCAACTCACTAAGTATTGTAGTGAGCTATACATTTTTAGTGAACTGAAATTCAATTGTACAATTGATTATGTACAACCGATTATATGATATACCAACTCAGTAAATAAATATCATAACTCACTAAAAAAATATAGACAACTAGAATATAGTTTAGTAAGTTTCAGATTCACAATAACACTTTTTTAGTACAATAGCACATTTAATAAGTTATGTAGTATTTTTACTAAGTGAAACTTGGCTACATAAGATACATTAGTTTCGATATATCTGCTCACTGAAAGTACGTATTAGCTCAATAAAATTGTGTCTCAACTCATTAAAATATTTTAGTGAGTTATACATTATTTTTAGTGAGCGAAATTAGATGCACAGCAGCATATTTTAGTGAGTTATAGGGTATTTTTAGTGAACCGAAATCCGATGGTTTTCTTTGTGTTTTGTACGTGGGGGCAATTTGTGGGTCTGGTTGTACAATTGCATTTATACAATCGGGTGGACGATGTACCAACTGACCTTCACCTATCGAATCTCCCTTGGTTATAGTAAAAGTACAACCCGTCAATTTAGCAGGTTTTTCGTCAAAATTAGTGACCATCCTTCTTTCTATCAAAAATTAAATGCTTTCTTGTAGTTTCTGTTAAGTAGTGAATTGGTGTTATTTCGCTAGTGAACAATTGGTCGAGATTAAGAAATACATGTGAAGTATTATTTTAACAGTAATCAGGATCATGGTTGGCACCAAAAAGAAACTTTCAAGAAGAATCAGTTAAAGTTTCAATTGTCTCAATTGATGATGTGCGTTTTAACGAAGGCCCGCGAACAGAAAAAGTTACGGAAAGATTTAAGCTGTTCCAACTTATAATGATCCCATACTGTTTTAGTAAGATTTTAGTAGTTGATGATTAAAAAATGCTGACTCAATTTTTTTGGGGGGGAGGGGGGGGGGGCGCCAACAGGAACAAGCTATGATGGAAAGAGTATGTCATATTGTAAAATGGAGGAACAAGTGTGGAAGTCCTCGAGAGAGAAAATGAGAGCTGCAGGTTGAAAAAAATGAAAGACAACAAAGGTTGAAAAAGTACTTATCTTTTTTTTAGTTGGATATGGTCATTCAATTTTAAAAGCTTTTCAACTCAATTTTGGCTGCTTTTTTTTCTAGAAAGTTTGCCCAACAGACTTTGTCACGCATGAAATTGACATGTATAGATACCCACATCATGTTCTATGACAAAGTATGAATATATAAGTCAATTCATAAGAGAAAAACTTCAAGCATACCGTATGATGAATTGATTATTATTATTATTACTAATTAATTACTAGTATGATCACACCTAGAACAACAATAAGTTTTAGCTTCCTTTTTTAAAAATGGAATTATTATTATTATTATTATTATTATTATTATTATTATATTTGACTTGAGTAAAAGAGATCAACATAAAACTTCAACATGGACGACTGTACTAAAAATCTTTAAACTTTTCTGGCCAAGATTACAACCAAACAAGATAGAAACTAAATGGGTGAATCGAAATGATCCCTATTATTGTTTAACCAAATGTTTCCTATTGCACTTTAATTAAAACTATGTTTTTCGTAAAACTACTAATATAAAAGGATCTGTTGATGTAGACATAATTATAATCTAAGTCTTTTAGAACTCATTTTTTAAAATTTCAATGAATTGACACCTAAAACATAAAAAAAAAAATACAATACATATACTCATACAAGTATACATTGGACCAGTACATGACACACTCACACACAAAAAAAAAAAAAAGAGAGGAAATTCGGTTCTGCCAATTTCTAGGCGAATGGGGCGTAGGAGTCAAGATAAGTACATGACTCAAAAACTCAAGATTTGCTGCCGACATGGATCACTTTAATCTCCCCTTTGAATAGAATCATTAGCTTCGCCAATCTCATTAATGAAGCAAACCGCATATTTCCCATTAAATACAAACGAGCATGGCTAATTTGATTCCCTGCCCCCAAATTCAATCCACTTCGTCTTAAGATTTTTCTAATCTTAACCAATTTTTATATAATATATAAATTCAACAGTAGTTAGTTTTTTTTTTTTCCTCCTAAAAAATTTGTTTAAAAAAGAATCCCACGACATCATCCAAGACGGGCGAAACACAATAGTCCAAATGAACGCAATCCAACATACATATTTTAGCTACTGACAATTGGTCTGCATTCGGGCACCCCAATAAATTGTTTTTTTTTTTAAAAAAAAGAAAAAGACAAAGGGAGTTGGGGACCGCCATCCAACCGGACCCAGACAGAACGGGCCGGGTTCAAAGGCAATGCGCCAGTGCTCCAAAAGCTGCGTCGCAACTGGCAGCACAGTATCTGCAGCTGACGTCACCCAAATGACCTCATCGTGGCGCCCACAGCTGCGGGTCGGACCTCTCGGTATCCGGTCCTAATCGGGCCGGGTTATCCTTTCCGACCATGGCGGACCTTTTTGGTGCTTGGTTGCTTGCCGGGTTCAGATAATCCGGGTTTTGGCTTCTGGGTCTTCTGATTTTTGGCAGTCGCCTTTCATTTTGATGGGAATCTGATTTGATATCAAGAAAATTCCCCAATTCGCTTTGAATATCTGGAAAATCAAGCCTTTAAAAAGCTAAATTCAGAATCTATTTTTGAATCAAACTTTTGGGTGCTTCCAATTTGATCATAAAATCTACTCTCCACAGCCCCATCTCTCTATTTCCTCGACTCTAATTGACAATTTGGGAATTGCTCATTCACAAGCAAAATCGTTCGAATTACGCAACAAAAATGCACTTCTTATGCGAGTAATAAGGAATCAAGAAGATTACAACCATAACCATCGAACAAAATTCTACAACAACATGATTATATAGTGCCTCTTCCTTAGCACAAAAACAGGGGGCGAAAGAGGCATAATTACACAGAACACAATCCAAGAAGCACGACTGTAAGAGCTAAATTATCGGTATCAATCTAACAGATATGTAATTAGCGACCCTTTTTTAATGTAAAGATGAAACCTTGAGCGGAGTCGAAGCTGAATTCAATCGGGAAAGATCTTGTTGGTTTTGTGAGGAAGGAGAGCGAGAAAAGAAGAACGAATTTGATCCCACATCAACCGCTTCACCAGCTTCCGCCTCGCCGGAAATACGCTTCCCTCCTTTGGTTTGAACTTCTGTGCGACTCCATTCCCCTTCATCTCCACCATTTTTACAGAGAAAGGGAGTTTCTGAGAGAGACAGTGAGAGAGAGAGTTGGAATCTGTATGGTAGGAACTCCGAAGAGAGTGAAGCAGCCAACTTATTGGCATAAAAAGTAAGATTACTTGACTAAGTAAATAATATGAGGGAAAAGAAAGAAATGCGTGCCCAGCAACAGCAAGCAATGGGACAGACCCATGGAGATGACACATAGCCACTAGGGTTGCCTTGAACAATCGAAAAAATTAAATCAAAAAATCGTTTAACTATACAGTTTCTTAAAAAAATCGATTCAGTTAATTGAACCGAAAAAAGATTTCGATTTTGATTTGATTCAGATGGTTTGAAAATTCGGTTAACCGAATCAAAATTATTTTTTTCCTAAAAAATTTATACATAAAAAATAAAAAATTTAAGTAAGAAAGTGCACCTTTTTATTATTTATGAATGGTAATCAAATTTAATTTTTATAAAACAATTTTTCACATAAAAAATGAAAAATTTAGTAAGAAAGTATACTTTTTTTATTTATTTGTAAACGGTTAACTGGTAACCGAACCAAAAAATCGGTTAACCTTCTTTTTCGATTCTGTTACGGTTTGGATTTTGGACGAAGAAATTTTCAGTTAACCGAAAAACGGTTAACCTAAATTTTCGATTTGGCTACGGTTGAAAATTTTCTTGAATCGAAAAATCGGTTAACTGAAACTCCGATTAATCGGTTTGTATACCTTGATAGCTATGGCTTCTCAGGAGTACAAAATTTGGATGGTAAGCTCTTTTTTTTTTTAAAAAAAAAAAAGCGAAACAAGAGTGCTAAATACGTTATTGTATAATATTTGATCAGCTTCTTAATTGAATAAAAGCGTCCAGGTTTGATGGTGCATGAGGCTATTTCGAGATTGATTTGATTCTCCATACATATGTCTAGTGATTATATGTTCTTTATGTAAGTGCATTTAAGTTTGAAGCATCTTAATTTTAGTAACAAAGGTAGCCATATTGACTAAAGCCTATATCATATTTCTAGGAGTATATATTCTCACAAGTCATGTCAACGTTACATATTAAAAGTTGTTTATATGTCAAATGCATGCTGGAACAATATATATATACGTAGCAAGCTGGAATACATACTCTCAGGTGTATGATATACATTACCCACATTGAGGAATTATATCAATGCAGCTTCCAAAATTACCATGATTTGCTTATTTGAGAAACTAAGTCAAATAATTGTTCATTTATTTTAAATACAATCAGGAAACGAACTGCCTATCTTAATATGACAATATGCCCATTACATACGTATTGGCTGGAATTGGAGATTTACATCTTATCTAGAGCTATTATATATTTTCTCTAACTTGTTAGAATGAATCCTTGCAGGAAGGATTATCTGGGCACATTATCAATCATCATCTTGGTCCTTTTTTTTTTTTTTTTTTTTTTTGCGATAGGGAGCAATGAGCTTACAGCTTAAAACTCCTTATAACTTCTTATAGTCTCTTATAACTCTAAAAAAAAATGCTTACATCTCATTGCATCTTTTTACATTTCCTTTGCAACAATTATTGCCAATATGTATTTTTGTGCTCGTTTGTAACATCTTTAATTTATGTCAAATATTTTATAACCTTTTAGTTGTTATTTTTTCCTCATATTTGTTCAATATATATAACAGTAGTATAAACCTAATAGTTTTTTTATATACTGTAAATATGAAAAATCTGAATACATATTTTTGTGAACAAAATATTTGTATAAACATATTAGTTAAAAATTATTACGATAAATATAACATTTGTTCAATAAATATAGCATAATAAACCTATATGGTGAATCGAATTATGTTTTGAGCAAGTATAGAGAAACCAACTAAATATATATTAAAAACTGTAACTATCTTTAATTTCAAAGTTTTTATATTTCATCAATGCTAGCTTGATATTTTGAAGGATTTATTTTTTTAATTGTGGTAATGTTATCTTTAAAATGTTAATTTTAATTTGTTAAATTTAAGTTCTTTTAAATTTGAAGGATTTTATTCAATTTTGTTGAGAAAACTTGTTATTTTTTCTTCAAGAGGTTATCATAATTAAAGGATGATTTTTTTTTTTCTTATAGAGAGGTGAAACTAATGTTAAAAAAAAATCTCAAGTGTAGAACACATTTGATTCTATAAATTTATGATCAAATATTTATTTTATTACTATTTAATTGGATTATTTAAAAGTTTATTCTTTTTAATTATGTTATTTCACTATGATTTTTGTTCACCAAGGTGAGAATTGTAGATAATCAAAATTTATCCATATCAATTGTTCAAGAATAATTTGTTTAGTGAAGATATAGAATTAATGTCATAAATCTTTATATAATGAAAGCAAAATGATGTGGGCTGAAAAAGCTTCCCTCCTGCATCCCAGGCATATTGTGCATTCCTGCCCAATTCTAGGTGGGCTATGCAAATTTGAAAGTTGCAGCTACTATGGGGAACAATGGATGCAATTTATGGATTATTAGTGAAAGTCATCAATCCCAAAATAACCATCCACGAGTTCCATGGATGTGGATGACTGTTATCCATAAATTTCTCCACTTCCATTTAGTAACTGCTATGACAAACTGCTTCTCCATTCCTTTTAAATTTGCTTCCCCCCCCCCCAATACTTCCAGATCTCACTGTACTCTCACAGTAACATTGTCCAGACAGTCACGTGGTTAAAACAGATAGATGACGATAAATCATTTTGGAATGCAAGTCACTGACACCAACCACCCAGAAATCGAATTGCCAATCAAGAAAAGTCACTCGACATCTTTAGGAAGAGGAGGAGGTCAAAGAAAACACGAGGAAAGGTAGTAGAGGAAGACAACCCAAGAATTAGTTTTGTAGTCCCTAAATCGAATCAAACAAATGAGATAAAAGCAAACTCTCACCGCCTATATCAGTGCAAGCATCACTAAGTATCCAAATGTAACCAGTTTCTTGAAGAAATCCCTACAACCATCAAGTTTTGCGAGACCACTAATTACGAAGTACTATTTTAACAATAATAGGATCATAGTTGGCATTAAAAAGAAACTTTCAAGGAAAATCATTTAGAGTTTCAACTGTCTCAATTGATGATATGCCTATTAAGTTATTAACGTAGGTCCACAAACAGAAAAAGTTACAAAAAGATTCAAATTGTTCCAACTTATAATGATCCCACATTGTTTCAGTTAGATTTATTTGTCAATGATTAAATACTGATGCCTCAAGGCTTTTTGTTTTTTTTTTTTTTCCCCCGGCAACAGGAACAAGTTATGATGGGAAAGAGTATGCCATTTAAATATTCGGAATTAAAAAAAAATGAAAGACAAGGAAGGTTTTAAGAGTACTTGTCTTTTGTCTAGTTGGATATGTTCATTCAATTTTAAAAGCTTCTCAACATGAATTTGGGCTGCTTTTTTCCCAAAGATTCCCCCCCCCCCTACTTTTTCCCATATGAAATTGATACCCACATTATGCTCTATGACAAAATACACAAATGTCAGTCAATTCATATGAGAAAAAGTTCAAGCATACCGTATTATGAGTTGATTATTATTATTATTGTTGTTGTTGTTGTTGTTGCTGTTGTTATTATTAATTAATTACTAATACAATCACATCTAGAATAACGATAAATTTTAGCTTCCTTTTTCAAAATGAAATTGTTTTTGTTATTGTTGCTGTTGTTCTTGATTTGAGTAAAAGACATTAATAAAACACTTCAACACAGACAATTTAAATCTCACACTAAAAGTCTTCAAACTTATTCAGTCAAGATTGCAACTAGACAAGATAGAAATTAGATGGTTGAATAGAAATAATCTCTATTATTGTTTAACCAAATGTTTATACTTTACGTGAAGCTACTGATATTAAAGGATGTGTTGATGTTGATATAATTATAACCTAAGTCTTCTAGTTATAATTTTTAAAAATTTTATTAATTCAATTAATTGGCACCTAAAATATTAAAAAAAAAACGATACGTATATTCATACAAGTACATATCAGACAGTACGTGGCACACCCGCACACATAAAACATCAAAGAAAGGAATTTGGTTCTGCTAATTTCTAGGCAAATGCGGCGCAGGAGTAAAGACAAATAAAGTACTCAAAAATTCAAGATTTGCTGATGAAATAAAGCACGTTAATCTACCCTTAAAAATTAATTATTAGCTTCGCCAATCTCATTAATAAAGCAAATCCCATTTAAATATAAACGAGTAATGGGTAATTTGATTCCCTGCCCCCAAATTCAATCCACTTCGTCCTAAGTTTTTTCGAATTTTAACCAATTTTTATATAAATTCAACATTAAGTAATTTTTTTCTGAAAAATTTAAAAAAGAATCCCACGGCATCATCCAAAAACGGCCAAACAAAATAGTCCAAATGAACGCAATCCAACGCACATACTTCAGCGGCTGACAGTTGTTTTGCATTTGGAAAGGGCGCCCCAAAAAAGGAGTTGCGCCTCGCCATCCAACCGAACCCAGACTAAACGGGTCGGGTTCAAAGGCAATGCGCCAATGGTCCAAAACCTCCGTCGCAACTCGCACCATAGTATCCGCGGCTGACGTCACCCCGATGACCTCATCGTGGCGCCCACAGCTCATGGTCGGACCCTTCTTGGTGTCCGATCGTAATCGGGTCGGGTCATCATGTCCGACCATGGCGTAGCTTTTTGGTGCTTGGTTGCTCGCCGGTCTCTGATAACCCGGGTTTGGCTTCTGGGGTCTTCTGATTTTTGGCAGTCGCCTTTCGTTTTGACAGGAATCTGGCTTGATATCAAGAAAATTCCCCAGTTCGCTTTGAGTATTTGGAAAATCAGACCCCTAAAAAGTTCAATTGAGAATCCATTTTTGAATCAAATTTTTGGGTGCTTCCAATTTGAGCATAAAATCTACTCACCGCAGCTCTTAATACCCCATCCCTCTGTTTCCTCAACTCTAATTGACAATTTGGGAATTCCAAAATTAAAAGCAAAATCGTTCGAATTACCCAACCAAAATGCACTTCTTATGCGATTAATACGGAATCAAGAAGATTACAACCATACCCATCAAACAAAATTCTACAACAACATGATTATATAGTGCCTCTTCCTTAGCACAAAAACAGGGGAGGAAAGAGGCATAATTTCATAGAACACAATCCACGAAGCAAGACTGTAAGAGCTAGATTATCGGTATCAATCTAACAGATATGTAATTAGCGACCCTTTTTTTATGTAAAGATGAAACCTTGAGCGGAGTTGAAGCTGAATTCAACCGGGAAAGATCTTGTTGGTTTTGTGAGAAAGGAGAGCGAGAAAAGAAGAACGAATTTGATTCCACATCAACCGCTTCACCAGCTTCCCCCTCGCCGGAAATAGGCTGCCCTCCTTGGGTTTGAACTTCTGTGCGACTCCATTGCCCTTCTTCATCCCCGCCATTGTTACAGACAGAGGGAGTTTCAGAGAGAGAGAGTTGGAATCTGTATGGTAGGATCTGAGAGGAGAGTGGAGCAGCCAAATTTATTGGCATAAAAAGTTAAGATTAATTAAATAATATAAATAATAAAAGGGAAAAGAATGAAATACGTGAGCTTCCGAGCAACCACAGCAATGTTGATTCGCTTCTGCATAAATATGTCTAGTAGTTATATGTTCTTTATGTAAGCTGCATTTAATTTTGAAGCATCTTTAATTTTAGTAACAAAGATAGCAACATTCAGGAATTATATCAAGGCAGCTGCAAAAATTACCGTGATTTGCTTGTTTAAGAAACTCAGTCAAATATTTACTCATTTATTTTAAATGCAATCAGGAAACTACCTACCTGTCTTAATATGACAATAGGCCCATGACATACGTATTGGCTGGAATTGCAGATTTACATCTTATCTAGAGCTATTATATCTTCTCTCTAACTTATTAGAATGAATTCTTGCAGGAAGGGTGGTCTGGGCACATTATCAATCATCATCTTGGCCCTATTCTTTTTTGCGACAAGCAGCGATAAACTTACAGCTTATGACTCTTGCAGCTTTTTACTACTCCTTATAACTCTAACAAATACTTACATCTCATTGCATTTTCTTACATCTCCTATACAATAATTATTGCCCAATATATATTTTTTGTGCTTATTTATAACATGTTTAATTTATGGCAAATATTTTATAACATTTTGGTTGTTATTTTTTTCCTCATATTTGTTCAATATATATAACAGTTGTATAAACCTAATATTTTTTTTATATACTATCAATATAAAAAATCTGCATGCATATTTTTATGAACAGAATATTTGTGTGAACATATCAGTTAAAAATTATTGTGATAAATATAACATTTGTTCAATAAATATAGCATAATAAACCTATATGGTGAATCGGATTATGTTTTGAGCAAGTATAGAGAAACTAACTAAAGATACATTTAAAATTATAACTATCTTTATTTTTGAAGTTTTATATTTCATTAATGCTAGCTGAATATTTTGAAGGATTTATTTTTTTAACTGTGGTAATGTTATCTTAAAAATGTTAATTTTAATTTGTTAAATTTAAGTACTTTTTCATTTGAAGTATTCTATTCAATTTTGTTGAGAAAACTTGTTATTTCATCGTCAAGGGGTTGTCATAATTAAAGGAGGATTTTTTTAATTTTCCTATGGCCATGTGAAACTAATGTTAAAAAAAATCTCAAGTGTAGATCAAATATTTATTTTATTACTATTTAATTGGGTTATTTAAAGGTTTATTCTTATTAATTATGTTATTTCACTATAATTTTTGTTCACCGAGGTGAGAATTGTAGATAATCAAAATTTATCCATGTCAATTGTTAGAGAATAATATGTTTAGTGAAGGTATAGAATTAATCTGATAAATATCACAAATATCACTAAGACCTTAAGTTAAGGAAGCTATCAGAAATTAAAGGGGAAAAGGAATGACTTATATCAACAGGACCTTAATTTAAGGGTTAAGATTGAAATCACCGTACATTAAATGTAAAATTTAATTCTCCCTCTTGTCATTATACTGTAATTATATTGTATTATGTTCTGTACTTTCATGAATTAAAAAAAAAAAAACAGAGGAGGGAACGACTTATCATACCAAAAAAAACAAATTCGGAAAAAAAAAAAGAAAAGAAAAGAAAAGAAAAGGAGGGCAAATAAAAGTAGGATCTATCTACTTGATCTGGTCATTGACGTCAAAAGCTTTTCGCCATAAGTTCGCTCTTGCCCAAAGAGCGTTGCGGCACTAGACCTCTCAAACCTGGCCTTGACCGAGAGTCTCAAATGCGCTATGATGAATTGGTGATACATATTAGGCCCGTTCTTTTCATGGTTAATTTTAAAATATTAATTTTAATTAATTTTAATTTATTTTAATTTACTTCAATTTACTTCAATTTACTTTTACTATTTTAATCAAATTCAATTTATCACACAAAAAAAATTCAACCCATTTCAACCTACTTCAACCTACCTCAACATATTTCATCTCTTTACCCATCCTAATTTACTTACGAAAAGAACAGGCCCTAAAATCATTTCATAACCGACTATCTCTATGCACAATTATTATTATTATTATTATTATTGTTGTTGTTGTTGTCGTTGTTGTTGTTGTTGTTGTTGTTGTTGTTGTTGCTACCATGATGAGTATAACGACTACCATAGTAACCATTGCTTCTTTTTCATTTGAAATGCTCACTGTTTTTTAAAAAAATAAAAAACATTAATAATTGGTTTGATTGATCATCAACAGATCAATGTGACACTTTAGGCCTAGATTTTATACTAAAAAGTTCACAAAAATGTCCAACTCAGTGGGTCAATTAGCTCAACTATTAAAGTCTCTAAGAGTTGTTACCAGGAACCTAAAATTGAAACATGCCTAAGTCGACTTTTGCACTTCATTCATGCCAAGAAAAAACTAAAATGTCTGACCAAAGGCCGCAATAAAACAAGAAAAGAACGAGATGCAACAAATAGAAAGGCTCCTTGTCTTTGCTTTGCCACCTGATTCTTGTTCTTTAATGACACTTTTATTTTGCACAGACTATAGAACAATTTGAACCATAGATAAAGTGTTTTTATAAATAGAGCTGTAAAAATTGATTTAAATTAATTAAAATTCATTATTCATGTCTTTAGTAGCAATTTTTAAAATCATTAATGTAATGTTTGGTTGAATATAATATAATATAATCAATATCGTAATTGATTTATAATTACATAATTTGTGATAATTATAATTATAAAATAATTATTATTTACAATACTTTCTGACAATCAAATAAAATAATAAAAATATAATTATAAATTTATTTGTATTATAATTTTTTTCCCAATCAAATATCATAGTTAACAAACATCATCAATACCCAGTGGGTCACTACATTCTACCGCTAGAAACTATATTTAAGTGGGCTGCTTGGTTCTTTCACATGTGGCATGGAATGAAATATCACTACACACAAAAGGAGGAAAAACAAAAGGAGACAAAAGAAAAGAACCGCCGCCCCCACCCCCCCAAAAAAAAAAATAAATTGAAGTTTTGCTTAGACATGGGTCAGTCCTCAGTATCCAGTGGGTCACTGTAATCTCTCCCCAAAAAGTCAAAAAGTACATTTATCAGCTTGTCAATTTCGTTTTTATAGAAAATCCCAATCCCGAAGCAAATGCGGAATGATTTTATTCCCCCCCCCCTTCCCCCCCAAAAACAAAATCAATCTACTTTGACTTAAAACTTTTCAAATTACGATTTAATCACGTAATTTCTCAAAGAGTGCAGATCCAATTATCAATATGACTTCATTGATAACATGCATAGATTTATCGAATATAAGGTTAAGGACTCCATACTTCATTATTATTGTAAGCTTTTTTCCCTTTTGTTTAAATATAACATGAATTTAGTTTTTTTTATAAGCTAAGAGTAAATCATATCCAATAAAATAAAAGTCTAAAGACAAATCCAAAAAAAATGATATCAATGTTGATTTGTCAAATATAATTTGAAGTATTACTCTTTAGTGATAAAATAAAAGAACTTGAATATGAAAGTGTGAATTAATAATTAATCAATCCATTTAAATTCGTGTACATATAAGTTTAGAATTCATGATTTTTTGTTGGAAAGTTTATTAACAACCAACGATACCTAAAGGACAAGACAAAATGGCGAATGGTACAATTGAAGGCAATCGTACATAAATATTTTTTTGTTGACCAAAAACCCCAAAAAAAAAAAAAATTAGGTTGCGCTGTGCTGAGAACTGTCCAACACTGCAACCAACGACACTGGAGAGTGGGTCCGGCGATACGATTATGCGAACCGGGCTGGGACGAAATGGTCCGGGTTACGGAGCCCCGATGGTAGAGTCGGGCTTCTCGTCAATCACACTTCAGTCGGGTCTACCCACCCGAATATGGGACTCCTCGGCTCTACTTGTACTTGTTTTGCTGCCGGGTTCTGCCATGGAGAAGTTTCTCGATGAACATCATGGGATGATGGAAGATACCCGGGTTCGGGTCCTCGACCCCCCTTTTTCTATTTTATTAATTGTCGACTTTATCGTTTGATATCAAGAAAATTGCCCCATCCACTTTGAATATTCGGAAAATCAAACCCTTAAAAAGTTAAAATTCAGAATCAATTTTCGAATCAAAGTTTTGGGGGTTTTCAATCTGATCATAAAGCATCACTTTGTTTTTCTTAACTCCAATTGGTGAGTTGGGAATCCGGAAATTGACAACCAAAACCCATTAGATTTCACAACAAAAATGCACTTCTAATGCCATTAATCAAGAGCTAAAAAGAGTACAATCATGCCCATCAAACAAAATATACAAGAACACAATTGCACAGTGCCTCTTCCAAAGCAAAGAAAACAGGGGAGCTGAGGAAAGAGGCACAATTTACACAGGATATAACCCCAAGAGTAAAATCTAAGTCAAGAGATCAATCTCTAACATATATCTAATCAGCAAAGAGCAAAATCAATCAGAATTGAAGCTGAATTCATTCAGGAACGACCTTGTTCTTCTTGTTCTTGTTCTCGTTCTTGTTCTGTTCGTTGGGTTTGTGAGGGAGAAGAGAGAGGATGGAAGAAAGCATTTGATCAAACATCATTCGCTTCACCAGCTTCCGCCTCGCCGGAAATACGCTTCCAGCCTTAGGCTTGAACTTCTGTGCGACTCCATTGCCCTGCTTCATCTCCACCATTTTTACCGAGAGAAAGAGAGAGTAAGGCTTTTAGAGAGAGAAATAAAAGGAATTGTGTTGGGTTGGATATATTGGTAGGGGGAGAGTGAAGCGGCCAATTTATGGGGGACAAAAAAGTGATAATTAATTAAATTAAAAGAAAAGGAATAAAAATAGGTGAGCTTGCTCAGCAAGGAAGAAGGAAGATTGAAGACGAAGCTGTGTGGGCCTGTGTGGGTAGCACAACACCTGCTATCTCTACCTTCTAGCTTCGATCCTGGGGGGTGCAATTTTACTTTGTGCAGAATTGTGCGTGACTGGGCTTGCGTTTTTGGACTCTTTTTCAGGTTTTGACATTCCTATTTCTGACCCGTTAAGACCCACTAGACATTCTAAGATAGAGGCTTAGTGGATTTGGTCCGTTTACCTTTTACCACAAAAAAAAAAAAAAAGGTATAGGACATGTCACACTTTTGTGGCTTGTTGCAAAATTTGAAGGGAAAATTTTTTTTTCTTTAAAAGGAAAAAAAAGTATTAAATTCATTGTACAACATTTGATCAACTTTAGGCTCTGTTCTTTTCGTGGGTAAATTGGGTGGGTAAAAGGGTGAAGTAGGTTGAAGTAGGTTAAAGTGGGTTAAGGTAGGTTGAAGTTGTTATTTTTTTGAGGTGGGTTGAAATAGGTTGAAGTAGGTTGAAGTGGGTTGATGTTGGTTGAAGTGGGTTGAAGTTGGTATATTTTCTATGTGGTGGGTTAAAGTGGGTTAAAATAATAAGAATGTAACTAATGTGTGATAATTTATGAAGTTATCGAAATTTTGTGAAATTTTTGTTTATTCTTTTTTATTTTTTATTTTTTATTTTTGTATTTTGTATTTTGTATTTTGTATTTTGTATTTTGCATTTTATTTTTTATTTTTCGTTTTTCATTTTTTCATTTTTTATTTTTTTATTTTCTTATTTTTAGTTTTTTATTTTTTATTTTTTATTTTTCATTTTTCATTTTTTATTTTGTATTTTTTTATTTTTGTATTTTTCATTTTGTATTTTTTTATTTTTCGTTTTTCATTTTTGTAATTTTTATTTTTTATTTTTTTATTTTTTATTTTTCATTTTTCATTTTTTATTTTTTTGTTTTATTTTTTATTTTTTATGTTTTATTTTTTATTTTTTTATTTTTGTATTTTTCATTTTTCATTTTTCATTTTTCATTTTTCATTTTATTTTTTATTTTGTATTTTTGTATTTTGTATTTTGTATTTTGTATTTTGTATTTTGTATTTCGTATTTTTTTATTTTGTATTTTTATTTTGTTTTTTATTTTTTATTTTTTATTTTTTATTTTTAAATTTTTTATTTTTTAATTTATAATTTTTATTTTTTAATTTTTAATTTTTTATTTTTTAATTTTTATTTTTAAAATTTTTATTCAAAAATAAAAATTAAAATTAAAAAATAAGAAATAAAAAGTAAAAAATAAAACAAACATCATAAAAAATACAAAATAAAAAATATAAAATAAGAACCAAGAAATTAAAAAAATAAAAAATAAAAAATAAAAAATAAAAAATAAAAAATAAAAAATAAAAAATAAAAATAAAATAAAAAATGCAAAATAAAAAAATAAAAATAAAAATAAAAATAAAAATAATAAGTAAAAAGTAAAAAATAAAAACCAAAAAATAAAAAATAAAAATAAAAATAAAAATAAAAAATAAAAAATAAAAAAATAAAAATAAAAATAAAAATAAAAATACAAATAAAAATACAAAATACAAAATACAAAATACAAAATACAAAATAAAAAATACAAAATACAAAATAAATAATAAACAATAAAAAATAAAAAATATAAAAGTATGGGCATAAATTTCACAAATTTCGATAACGTCATAAATTATCACACATTAGTTACATTTTCGTTATTTTAACACACTTCAATTTACCACATACAAAATAAACCAACTTCAACGCACTTCAACCTACATCAACCCACTTCAATCTAATTCAACCTATTTCAACCCAACTCAAAAAAAAAAATACCAACTTCAGCCTACCTCAACCTACCTCAACTTACTTCAACCGACTTCACCCTTTTTCCCACCCAATGTACTCACGAAAACAACAGGCCCTAAATCCCATATGATACTTTACAAATTATTAAAATTATGAAGGGGTGGGTTGAAGTTGGTTGAAGTAGGTTGAAGTTAGTATTTTTTTTTCCACGTAGATTGAACTAGGTTGAAATAGATTGAAGTAGGTTGAAGTGGATTAAAGTTGATAAATATGAATTGACCCACAAAAAAAACAGAGTCTTAGTTGGCTAAAAATGGCCAAATTTAATGGCAGCATAAAGCTATTTTTGATGTTGATTCACTTCTCCATCAAATGTGTATAATAGTCATTATGGCAATTCGAAGGTACTGTTTTGCAGCAAAAAGCCAAGATTCTCTTTGCGTAAGCATTTAATTTTTAAGTAGCTTTAATTTGCTAATAAAGGTGAACTATACTGCTTCCCCCCCCCCCCCCCCCCCAAATAGGTAGTTTTTATTTGTTATTCTTCTCTGCGTTATTGATCTTCTCTATCTATTGCCATTTACAAAATGAGATTTCCATGAGTTGCCCTCATTCAAGAATTTTGCCCGCAGCAGATGTGTAAAATAAGCAGATCTCATATCCATGTTATGCATGATGCGATCCCTCCAAAAAAAGCAAAAAACATACTTATATCTCTATAAACACAAATTTCAAATCTAAAATAAATTAGACAAAAATTTGAATATAAGATTGAATCTTTGTATTGATTTGAATGTGTGGGTGCAATCTCTATTGAATATAATGTGTATGATCCTCTAGTTCGATCTCCTTTATTGAATTTGAAAGAACTTGGGCTTGAGAGAAGGCCTTGAAGGCTTGATCTCAATCAAGGCAAGCGTTCGACTCTTCAAGGGAGAATGGCACGCGCTCGTCGCGCTCGATGTACTTGTTGTCTTCCTTGAAAGAGAGAGTATTTGAGTGTTGGATGCATTCTTGAATTTTTCTAACCTTTTCCACCCAAGGGGGTAGGGTCTTATTTATAGAAAAACTTCTCTCCTCCTCTTGAAAGTCAAAATGGGCTTTGACTTGGGGTTTGGGCCTTCAATTAGGCATCATCCTAGATTGCTTTGACTTAAGAGTCATTTACTTTGACTTTGACTTTGACTTTGACTTGGGAGTCTCTCGGATTTGGGCCGGACATTGACTTGGAAGTCGCCTTGAGCTTTGATCAGATGTTGACTTGAGAGTCGTTATGTTTGATTTATGAGTTGATTTAGGCCTTGACCTTTGACTTGGTAGTCGACTTAGTCATTGACCTTTGACTTTGACTTGGAACTAGTTTTCGACCGCGCCTTGGCGTGATAGTCGCTTAGACTTTAAGTTATAATTTGACTTGGTAGTCGTGTTGAACATCGATTTAGACTTTGACTTGAGAGTCTTTCAGACTTCGACTTGAGAGTCTTTTGAGCCTGATTAAATTAATTAAAATGATTGGCTCAATTAATTAATTTAATTTAATTTTAGTACGACACAAATATTTTTAGTTCCTACAACCTGTTATGACAATAATAAATAGAAGTACATTAAAAAAAGTATAGTTAAATACGTTGAGGATTGAGTTTTCAAGACAAATATAAAGGCTTGATTTTTTGTTTTTTTTTTTTTAAAAAAAAAAACAAAGACTTGAATTACATCTCTATTATAACGTTCCCTCCATTCTATAATCATTGTCACAAATATCTATTATCACCAGCTCATTTTATTAAGGAAACAAATGCACATTAAAATATAGACCATGACGTGGAACAGACCATGCGAACTGAAGCTGCTAAAGACAAGTACATTAATTAGTTAATTAATTTGTTTTAATCAATCAAGTGCATTACTTTATTGATTTGAGTGTAATGAATATCATAAATTAGAGATAGGCAAAAGTTAAATATTATTTTAAGGACAATATTTAAGCAGTATTTATTATCATAGGAAATTTCATAAATTTTTGATTACAATAATGCTTGGTAATAGTAATTAATATACTAATTTTACACTTCCTAAATTAGCTTCCATATAATTATTTTTTCATAACTTTTCTCTCTCTATGTTACCCACTCGAAACTTAGTGTAAGAAACATCTATGTTAGTTCTCATATTTACAATTCTTTGGTCACTATTTCTCGATTAAGGTTCATCCATCCTATAATTTCTCGCAGTTTATTTAGTGTTTTTCATTAATTTGGCAGCGAAGCAGCTGGAAAACATATGATTTGCCATAATCCTCCTGGAGGTGAATAAGAATCGAGAGAATTGGGTTTTTGCGAAATGAAATGAAAATGTCGAGTTAGAAAAGGTGTTTTCATCAAGTAACAATTAGTTCTAATCATCATTGCATTTATTATAGTTTGAGAATTAAGTTTTTACTGCATTTAATAATACTAAGCAAGATTTATTAATACTAAAAATAGGTGAAATCTTTTACCTATCCTTTTATTCATTACCCTTAACATAACATTATCAGGTCCGTTAAAGATAAAGATACACCAGTATATCACCACCTGAACTAACAAACTGGCGCGAATGTAGCTGACACCTCTTCTGTGAAATCGATACTTTAATGTAAACTTTTTTAATACATATGTCGTCATCCCACTTGTAAGCTCCCTCTTAATGGTATTTGTCATCTCACTTGCTTTGCTTTAATTAATGCTTCTTTTGTCTCATTTTGACTGCCTCATTTTCTTTTGTGTGATTATATTTTAAGACAATTGTTCATTTTTATCCTTAAATAAAATTAAATAGACAAGTTAAATACTAAAGGTCAATTTAATTACACATTAAAGACAATAAGTAATTCCAGCCAAAAAAAATGATTTACATAATTCAAAGACGGTGATAATATAAAACCTTTACAGAGCAATTTTTTGAAAGCAAAGGAAATGGAAGAATGTTAATTAAAAGCATTTTCCTATAGTCTACAAACACTTAAGCCATTTAATCATCAACACGTAATGCCGATAGTACTATAGTAGGACCCAACTAATTAATAATGTATATCTTATTGTGAGTTATAACAGCTTGCGTGGCCAATTCTTGAAACTTATTATTTCACCGACTCATGCAATCGTTCACGTACCTTAATTAACAAGTCGCCTAAAAGCAAATTTTATTAGGGATGGTAATAAGGTGGGTATAGTATGAATTGAATCAGTTTTTTTCATATTTATTTTTGAAAATCGTATCCATATCCATACCCATATACATCGGGTATTAAAAAATAAAATCCATATCTATACCCATCCGGTTTTACGGATTTGCGGGATTTATTCGGGTTCACCTAGAAAATGAAAATTAATACCCATATAAAACCCATATCAAGTACGATATAGGTTTTTGTCATTATAAGATTGTAAAGTTGTGATATTTTGGGAATATATTATTTAGAAATATGAAATCAAATATATTATTGACTAATTTTTTGTTAAAAAGGTTTGGATTAGACTTAAACCGAAAAAATATTAATTGAAAATTTATCTTCGTTTTGCATAATACCTTTTCCCCTCCTACATTTCAGTTATCCTATTTTGATAATATAAATTTTTAATGAAATTTTATTTAATATTATGTATTCTATTATTTAAAAAGACAGAAAATTTTTCGTATCAATATAGTAAAAAGAATTTAATTTTAAAATTTCTAAAAAAATAAAGAGGGACAAAAATTATGACATGGGGAAATAATTGAGTAGGAAAGTCATTTGATAATGTCAGCAATATTTCAATAAGGAAAAAAAAAAAAGAAGTAATTATAATATATTGTCCCAAATTAAACAGAAAATCTTGTTTAGACATATAATATAAACTTAAGTTACATTTGAAATTAAACTTCATAATCAACCTAAATTATTTGCACTCTAATTATTATTATTATTATTGGTTTAAATTATAATTATTTAATAATAATTTAAACCTATTTTATGACAAGCGACTTTGATCTCACCATTAATATAACTTTTCACGTAACCCACTTAACTTCATCGATTCTACAAAATTTTATAAGCATACGATAGGCTTATGATCCCCCCAAAAAAACTGCAAATCGCCATTTTTAATTATGAACATGCTCATCATGAAATATAGTCACAAAAAGTGATTACAATGATAACTAATGGGGATTTCCAAGAAGATGTGTGACCATTAATATGCGTGTGTGAACACCAAATTCTTTACTTTCGTTCTTGAAGAGAAGGGTTCGACCTCGAGTACTAGTCATGGGACACATCAATCTACTGAGCTGGACCCCTAAAAAAACAATAAACAGAGAGAGAGAGAAAACAAAGACTTTTTCTAGAAATCTTGGGTTGGATAAACATATCTGTGCCTATGCTTTCCACTTGAATTCTCAATTTGACTTCTTAATTATGGAAAATGATTAAGGTTGCATAATATTAGTTTTGAAGATGTTATTTTGTTTTAATGAAAAGAGATAAAATATATTTCGTTAGTTATCTCTCGCTCATTAACAAGTAACCATGTATAAAATTAGAATAATATGATTAATCAATATAAAAATTCTGATAGATTTTTTTTAATTTTTATTTTACAACTGCATAATACATTGTAATTTCCAATTCTATTTGAAATTATTTTATACAAATAAAACTTTTTTATCGATATTTGAAAAATCCATGAAAACTTGGAAAAGCTCTAACTTGAATGAGATGAATTAAATAATTAATTAACTAATGTCCATGTAATCATAGGGATTAGACATGTGACCATAGATGATTGACAATACTGAGAAAACTAAGGAAACATATTTTCTTATATTTTGGCTTATACAACTCTTCCTTAAAGGGCAGCCCTTCCTGATGGCGTAGATGTCCTCTGCTACCGGCCGATAGTTGCAGTCGCTCGCCGGTCATCCGTCGTAGCCCAGTCTAGATCGTTTCGGTGAAACACTTCCGTCGTCCTTCTTGCGTCGCCAGTAGTTTTTTCCCGATTGTTGGGCGGCCTCCTCTCACTGGCCACCTGCCTTTGTTCTGGCCTTGGTGCTTCTTTTGTGACTCTTGGTTCCAGTTCCTAGCCTGTTCGCATCAGTACCCTTCTTCGTTCCAAGCTTCGGTGCCAGTCGCTCCTCACTACCCCCGACACTTTCCACCGGTTGGTGACCGGCACTGGCGCAGGCAGGTAGGTTGTTCCGGGCAGTGTCGTGGCAGTCCAGAGGTTGTGGGAGTTGGGCATGGTATGTTTCAAGCGAAGCATTCAACTAGTGACGACAGTAGAGGTAATCGAATGCGAATCTTTTCAATTTTCATTGATAATTTACCTGTTAATTTGGACAATTTGGGACTCAAAAAACTGTTTAGCAGTTATGTGAGGTTGTGAATGCTTATATACCTAGCAAAGTTGGAAGGAAAAGTGGTCGAAAGTATGGGTTTGTTAGATTTGGTGAATTCTACCATGGTAAAAGTGTAATTGAAGTACTGAATGGTGAATTTTGAATGGGCATAAGTTGGAAGTTGCTTGGGCAAAATTTCAAAAGAGGACATCATTAAGGCCAAGCAAGCGAAGGGAGGAGCCTCAAAAGAAGATGGTTTGGAAATGGATTCCGAAAAAAAAACTCACATCAATACCTAATGAGGCTCCTAAAGCTTTGGAGGATAATCAACAAATGGCATCTCCATATAAGCAAGCTCTTTTGAATTATCTGAATAGCAATAAGTTAGAAGCTCCTAACGGTAATCTTGAGTTTGTGGGGAGTGATGTTTATGAGGGATTTTTGGATAATAGCAAGAAAACTACTTAACCCTTAGATGATGCTCATAATCGCCCGATTTTTGTTGGAAAGTTCCTTCTCAGGCACCAAGTTGTGGATCCTTTATGGAAGATGATGAGGAGTTTAACAGTTCTTTGCGCACATTTGATAGTGCTCTCGAGATAGACATTTAACTTCATGAGAAAAGGAAATGGGCTAAACATTCTAACAAAGGTAAGAATAGTGGCAACAAGATCTCAAGGTCAATTCATGGTTCGCCTACCCCTACTGAAATAGCGAAAGAAGTTTTAGATGTTGGCAAAAAGCTCGTATTTATATCATCGGAGATGAGAAACTGACAATTAGAAGAATCACAAGAAGCTTGAAAAAGAAAATAAAAAACAAAAAGCAAGTTTGAGATTCATGTGGTCAGATGGTGGAGATCTCAGATGATGTACATGATTATGCCTAGTAACTGGTTGAATTTTTCTGTCTAAATTTGTATTCTCTAGAAAATAGTATCTGTCTTCTTGATAGCTGTGGAGTGGTTATATTATGGTTTTTTTTTTTTTTTTTTGGTTAGGGCTATGCCCTACTAATAATGATAAAAAAAAAAAGGGGCAATTTGCATCTAAAGATTTTGCTATTATGATGTGTACTATGAAGTGTTTATGTGAGGTAACCATTGGACGTGATTGACAATAATGGCTAGCTAGTTCTTCATTCCAATACTGTTTCATGTAGCCTGGGAGATTTTAATTTTTTTGCTACCAACTATTTTTTCCCCTTAAAAGAGAGAGAGAGATCCCCGCTTAGCTTCTTTAGACCTTCCCTTTTTTTTTCTTTCTTAACTGGGAAAGCAAATTCAAACATAAGAATAGGAATGACAATAAAATTCATATTCATTTAAAACTCGTAAAATCTGCCATATTTAAAACTCAAGCAGGTGGTAAAAACGAGTTTTAAATAGGTATGAGACGAGTATTGAAAAACCGGTACGGGCATGGATACATGTATGAGTATAGCCCTCACCCGCCCAATACCCGCACCCTATCCATACCCATTTTTATAATAAGTTAAAAAATTATTTTGGATTAACACTTTTCTTATTTAAGTTCAATCCAAATCCTTCTAGCAAAATATTAGTCAATAATGTATTTGATTTCACATTTCTAAATAATATATTTCCAACATATCACAACTTTGTAATCTTATAATGACAAAAATATATATCGCATTTGGATATGGGCTGTATATGGGTATTAATTTTCATTTTTTATATGAACCCGAATAAACCCGCAAAACTCAATGAGTATGAGTATGGGTTTTAGTTTTTAATAACCGATGAGTATGAGTACGAGTACGGCTATGGGCATAATTTCTGAAAACAGGTATGGGTGAGGGTACGGCTCAACCTGCCCGTACCCCATTGCCATCCCTACCTGAGAACGAGCCAGTAAAACTGCCCATAATATTCTTTTTAAAAAATAAAGTAAAGATTGATGAACTTTCTCTACAGATTTTTTTATTTTTATATGAACCTGCCTTCAACGTTAAAATATGTATCAATAGTGCACTAGAAGGTCAAGTCAATGAATGAAGGCATTTTTAGAAGTTAGTGTGAAAATCAACTCTTCTTGATTATTACTTTTGATATGGAGGCTATGCTGTGTCATATCTTTAATTAGCAATATTTTACTCCCATTAAACTAAAAGAGGATTACAATGTACCCTAACAATATTTTTAATTACCCATTTAAAGCGATGGAGATGTCAGTCCAATGAGTTCAACCCAAAACCCACTCAAACTTTTATCGGAAATTTTGTCATCTTAATTGGTGTTAGACATGGTGCCCCCCCAAAAAAAAATAAAAAAAATTTGTAATCATTTCCTAGCTAGAATGATCTTGTTGAGGCATAAATTAATCACATGAACTACAATGTCTGTATAGTAATTGGTTTACAAAGCACGTTTAATACTAATTTATGTCTGCATCTTCAGGCAAAATTAGGATGACTTAATTTCAACGGAGTCGATCAAATCCATTACAAAACCAGATCCAAACTTGAGAAAAATCATTCGAATTGCATTCCGAAGATGGCATGCATGAATGTGTCCGCAAATAATAAATTAGAGAACTCGTCATGATGTAATCAAAAAAAACCTTTTATTGGTCTAACAATTGTCTAGAAATGCGCTGAATTGGAAAAAAAGAAGAAGAAGATCGGATTGAATAATAGAAGGTATTACTACTCATAAATCGTGTTTTATTACTTATAAATGTTCACAATTACAAGAGTTCAGAATATTTTTCCACCGACAATAAAAAACTTCGAATCCTTCATTGTAGGCATTAATGTTGAAGTTGTAATTGGTAATATCATAATTTTACCATATCATACACAGATTTAAGCCACCGTGAACCCTTTGTAATCAGGAAATTCTTTTTTTTGGTTTTTTTTTTGGGGGGGGGGGGGGGGAAGGACTCCTATGTTAAGACCTTTTATCATCAACACATGATTAAGGAACCACGAATGCAACCCAAGGCTACAACATATGTTTGAATATAGACATATTATATTTAACCATGATCAGTTAAACTTTAGGTTGAATTAGATTGTTATATAACATAAAAAATTTGTCTAAGCGAGAGTTCTTATGTTCAAATCTCAGCTACCACGCACATTGAATAGTTAAGTACGATAAGGAAAGACATTTGCAGTATTCACACATTAATCCCAAAAGATATTTCTTATCAACTTAAACTTTTGGTTAAGTTGATTCTTTAGCAACAGATACCTGATATATAGCTTTGGTTGCCTACCACTGGACGAAGCATAAACAACTTATTTGCCTCTATAAAAGGGTCCAAATTCCAATCAATTAGCTTAAGCGGAACAAATAGCTTGTTAAGTTAATTGATAACCTTAAAATCACGTACCTTTGGTTGTAAAGTCATGCTATGTTACAAGACATTTTAATAAACATAACTTACAAAGAGAAAACGGGGAAAGATACCAACTTTTTACTAGTATATATGGTAGGACATAAATAAATGAAAAATCACCTTAAAAATATGAAATTTTAATGATAAAAAGTAAAAAGAATAAATTAAAATATATCATGTATTTTTAGTTTACTCTTTGTTAGTATGAATAAAGCTTTTGAAGGAGAAAATATCTTTTTCCAAAGTATTCGCCACAAAAGTTAGATGTAAATTCTGACCCATTGACCCTTCCATTTAAAAATTAAGTCATGTGCCACGTGACCATTTTGTCAATACCTGAACGCGAAATTATCCGTTGCAACTTGTACATTGGCATTTTCATTAAAAAGAGACAAAGAAATAGAAAAAGCTTAGCTACTTTTTATGGGCATTTTCTTTTTGTTGATAAATTTTAATATACCAACTTTAACAAATTTTAACTTATTTTAACCCACTTTAATTAAAAAAAATTCAACTTCAACTAACTTTCAACTCACTTCAACCAATTTCAACTCACTTCAACTCATCTCATTCAAAATTTTCACAATTTATAAATTATCATGTAAAAATTAATTATGTAAAAATATGTATAAAAATCCCTTCAAAAAAAATTTAAAAATGTCATAAATATTTTTTTTATGCAAAACGTCATAAATGATTATCTTATCCAAAATATCAATGTTTCTATATTAATTTATGTTTTTTTTTTTATAGACAATTAATTTAAGTTGTAGGACTTTAGAATGAGTGGATCTAAACCTAAAAGTTGGAAAAGTTTGTCCTACCTGAAGAGAAGCATCCCTCAATGCGTGGTGGTTGCAGACAACCTAAGTGTGTGGCGGTTCGGCCCAGAGCAACCTGGCGGCAGCGTTGTGGGCGTCTAGGCAAGCAAAAAGAGGGGAACATCTTGGCAAAGTGAAGGGGGGAGGGGTCGTTTGGGTAGAGATAGGGGGCTGCTAGGAGAAGTGTTTCGAAAATCAAAAGTTGTGTGAAAATGAATTATTCTGAAATTGCATATAGATAAGATAAGGTATGCTTTATTTCCCCCCCCAAAATTACAATTTTACCTTTTTTATATCATGCTATAATCAAACTATATACTTGTGTTTTACGTCATATTAATTCATATACAAAATAAATAATATCTATATGTAAACACTTTGTAGTATGTTGCACTGATTAAGTCACATCCACACTTATATATGCCTATTAGCCCATGAATTTTATTTTTTGAATGCCAAGGTGACCATATGTGTAGGCCCTACTTAGAAATTAGTTGTTAGCTGGTTGAATTAACTATTTTTCAAGAGTAAATATTCGGTAAAATGATTTTTTTTTACAATATTATTTGATAAAATTTCACTTATACTATAACTCAATTGTCTTATCTTTGTAACATAATAATCTTTTTAAATGTATATTTATTTTTCGTCTTAATATGAATTAAGAATTATGTGATATATAAAATTACATTGATACCTTTACCCAATTTTGCTTTAGGTAATACTTTGCTCATGGTTATTCAATTTTCTTTCTAATCATATTCCAAGTATATGTGATATAAAACTATTTGTCTATTATTAAAGACTAATTAATACAAGTTATTCGTTAATGTTTTTAAAATAGCATCTTTATTATGAGAGGCTTTTGAAGTAAATTTATAATAATTGTTGTGGTCAATATGCCATTTTCATTGCAAACATCAACAACAGTCGATTAAAAAAACTATTCTAAATAGCTTTTCCATAAAAAAGCTTTTTTGAGTATAAAAAACTAATACAAAAAACTTATCAATTAGGAAAAGTTTTTTTGACTAAAGTCAACCAACTAATGACTCATAATAAGCTTGCCTTTTCCAAAAAGTTATTTGCTAACCGCCCCCGCAATCGTTTGTCCCTTTCTCTAAGTGATATGATGTTGAAACTGAAATCATCGGAACAATTTTGAAAAAACTAAATTGTGCAACAATAGTTAGTCTACTACTCCCCCCTTGACACAATAATTTGTGCAACAATTGTTAACATGACTATGTTTTTTTCGTTTGGTTTGTGTAAGTGAAAAAGGACTCACATAAAATATGTTGAACATTAAACTAAATTGTTACCATTAATCACAAAAGCATTATCAATTGAGCTAATTTATATATTACATTTAGGGTTCGGCAATGGACCGGGTCGGATCGGATTAGGGACGATCCATTTACAAAATGGATTGGGTCGGGCCATAGTCAGCCCGGTAATTATTTGGGTTGGACTGGGCCATTTTTGCAAATAAACGGGTCGAGGGGCGACCCGCTTTTGACCAGTTTTAAAATGGAACAAACTATGTATAATATTTCTTGTTATGTATAAAGTGTTGATAATAATCTTAGCTAATTAGAACATGTAAACTAGTGTGTTAAGTAGAATTTAAAAAATAATGGATCACTAAAGGGGCCGTTAATGGACTGACCTTACCGAACCCGTTAATATGCCTTAATGGGTCAGCCCACTAGTGGCCGGATCCATTATTGATCTGACCCTTTATTGGCTCTATTTTAAGCAGGCCTACTCACTTGACCCAGTGGGTACCCGACCCGTTGCCTACTCCTAATTACAACTATCTTTCTAATGATGATCAATAAACCATTGCTTCAGATTTGAGACTAAATTAGGTCATTAATCGTGGTAGTGACCATGATCTTCATTGGCACTTGGCTAATTTCCCAATTTCTTACATGAAGAAAAAAAAAATGAGTTTCAATCTTCCTTCAATTATTCCCCAAAAAGCAAAACGAAATGAGAAGGTAAACATGAAATGACTATATGCGCATTAACAAGGATAAGATGCACTATATATGACATGGACTTGGGAAAAGAAAACGTGGAAAAAAGTTTCAAATTGTTCAAACTAAGGAATATGACCATCCCATCTCTTTTTGTTATAAAATGATTAATGAGTCAAGGGTTCTCTGTCTTTTCTTCTGCAAAAGGAACAACTCATGATAGGAAAAGGGTACCACAATAGGGGGAATGGACGAAAGAAAAAGATAGAAAAAAGGAGCACAATTATAGGTTGAGTTAGTCTTTTACTCGAAAAGCTTTTCTTCAATTTGTGTGGAGCTTGAACTACTTCTTGCCAAAGAAAAGACACCCCCTACCTCCTCAAGTGTGAAATTTGCATAGCCACATATGCATATGCAGATATTTTTTTGGGAAAAAATCCACTGGTAACGAAGGGCTATTTATGGCATCTTGGGATATATGAGGTATATCGATCTAAAAAGGTTGGTGGCTTGGACTAAGAAAGATGGAAACAGTAAATAGAATTTTTTTTAGCAAGTTAACCTGAAAATTGTTCCACGATCAAAGCCTTTGGGTGCGAAAAATGAAAGCAAAATATCCAATTGATAGAGTACGATGGAAAGTAGGAAATGGAAAAAACATTAATTTTTGACTGGATAATTGGTGTACTAATGAAAATTTAGCTAACAAGTGACTGAATTTAATCACCTTCTAGTTGAGATAAAGAGACCTAGAGACTCACTTGAGTTGCTAAGCTCAAGATATAACACTAGGGATTTTAATGAAGAGAGTTTTCTAACTCACAAAGTTCATGCATTCAAAAGTGATTACAAATGAAGGCCAAAGCTGGTTTTGTTCTGCCTTGGCCGAGTTCCCCCCCTCCTATGCAGCAAAAACAAGGTTAGTATATGTGGGGAAGAGTAAACACATTCCATCCATCACTTACTAACTTAACACCTCACTAACTAGCTTAATCTACCTCATTAGGGCTCATGATGCCTCCCAAATGAGGTGTCAAGCTTACAAAGATCCTAAAATGTAGCAAGAGGAGTCAATTCAGCAAGTGGGCAAAACAAAACCCAAGGAAAGGGGCCCTTTGTACGGGCTAGTGAAGGACCGGTTACAAGGGTGTTTCACTTGTCCTTTTAACTGGATAAAACCAACACAAGGGGGTGCTTTGGATGGAATTTAAACCCATGGTCTGATAAATATTTATGTCCCCTTTCATGTTGTAAAATTTCAGAAAGAATGGACTTAAGTTGGTGGTCCAAATCTTCCTTTAATTCGGACAGTGCTGGATTAGCGCCCAGCCTGCAGTGTTGGAAAGAACTTGCTGTTTGACCGACCAAATGACCTACAAATCCTTTGCAACTTGTTTTATTGGATTCCTAACATTTTAAACTTAAAAAGAAGGGGTAAAGCAGTCAATCATCCCCTCACCTTCAAGTCCCAAAAGATGCACAAAACTGGGCCAATTTCCGGTCGAATCTGCCCATATTCTGTCCGAGTGTTCCAAGGTGTTTTTGATCAAGGCATGAATGTTCTTGACTTCTTTGGGGCTTGAATGGATGTGTAGGCTTGCTGGTTGCATCCTCAAAGCTTGATCTTGATGGTCCCCATCATTCTCCCCGGCTTAATTGGAGTTTGACTCCAAACTCGGTAACTCCTCATCTTCATCATAGTATGGGCTTAAATCAGCCACATTGAAGGTGGCGGACACCCCATAATCACTGGGAAGGTCTACCTTGTATGCATTTGGACCAATCTTCTCAAAGGATTTCAAATGGTCCATCCGACCTTGGCATTAACTTGGACTTGCGCTTGCTTGAAAACTTTTCTTTCCTCAAATGGATCCATACTAGATCCCCGGGCTGAAAATGAGCTTTTTTTCTCTTCTTGTTGGCATAGGACTTGGCTTGCTCATTGAACTTTTCAATCTTCTCCCTCACCTTGGTATGAAGTTCTTGAATCTCCTTTGCTCTCTTCTCGACTTCCCAACTAAACTTAGTGGGATTAGAGATAGGAACAAGATCAAGGGGAGTCCTTGGGTTGTTCCCATACACTACTTGGAAGGGGGAGAGACCCGTGGCCTTGCTTGGGGTTCGATTGAAGGCAAACTCCACATGGCAAAGTAACTCATCCCACCCTTTAATGTTCCTCTTCACCAAGACTCGAAGTAGGGTGCCCAAAGTATGATTTGTGACCTCGGTTTGGCCGTCTGTTTGGGGGTGGCAAGAGGTGCTGAATTTGAGTAGAGTACCAAGCCTCCTCAACAAGGTAAGCCAAAAGTGACTTAGAAATTTTGTGTCACAGTCGGACACTATACTCCTTAGGATGCCATGTAGTCACACTATCTCCTTGAAGTAAAGATTAGCCACTTGTGAAGCATCAAATGTAGTGTGACATGCCACAAAATGAGCCATCTTTGAAAATCTATCCACGACCTTTATGCCTTTGAGTCCTTGGTAATCCCGTGATAAAATCCAAGCTAACATCCTTCCAAGGCCCTTGAGGAACCGGTAAGGGGGTGTAGAGACCTTGAGGTCGAATGTGATCCTTGGCAAGTGGGCAAGTGGAACATCTTTTGATGAAATGCTCTACATCCCTTGACATCCTTAGCCAAAAGTAATGTTCGTTAAGCATAGAACATGTCTTCTCAACTCCAAAATGGCCAGCTAGAGCTCCTCCATGAAACTCTTGGATCAAAAGCTCCCTAAACCCACATTTAGGAATGCATAGCCGGTTTTCTTTGAAAACGAAACCATTCTCCAAGTGAAAGGACCCGTGGGCATGACTAAAACAATTTTCAAGGATAACCTTGAAATCTTCATCTTGAGCATACATGTCCTTGATACACTCAAATCCAAGTACTTTGGACTCAAGAGTAGAGAGCAATAGGTACCTCCTAGAAAGTGTATCGACCCCTTTGTTCATTTGGCCGGATTTAGGGTGAATCACAAAATGGAAGGATTGCATGAACTCTACCCACTTGGCATGTCGTGGATTGAGTTTATGTTGGCCTTGGATGAACTTCAAAGTTTGATGATCCACATGGAGGATGAACTCTCCTCCCACCAAATAATGCCGCCAATGTTCCAATGCCCTTACAATGGCATAGAACTCCTTGTCATATGTAGAGTACTTTCTCTTGGCATCATTTAGCTTTTCGCTAAAGTAAGCAATGGGCCTTTTTTCTTGTGACAACACGACCCCTATTCCAACTCCGGAAGCATCGCACTCCACTTCAAAGACTTTGGAAAAACTAGGTAGTGCAAGAATGGGTGCACTAGTAAGCCTTTCCTTGATCTCTTCAAAAGCATGTTGGGTTTGCTCACTCTATTCAAAGTGCTTAGCCTTGAGGACTTCGGTCATAGGTGCCATGATTGAGCTAAAATTGCTCACAAATCTCCTATAGAAGGAGGCTAAGCCATGGAAACTCCGGACTTGTTGGATAGACATGGGAGTAGGCCACTTACGGATGGCCTTAATCTTCTCTTCATCCACTTGGATGCCTTCGGCCGAGACCATGTATCCCAAAAACTTCACTTGGGAAGAGAAGAATTGACACTTCTCTAAGTTGCCATAAAGTTGTTCTTGAGCCAAGCCATTCAAGACCTCATGCAAATGCTTATAATGCTCCTCCTCTCCACGGCTATACACAATTGGTGCATTAGTCAAACCAAAGGGCATGACAAGCCACTCATAGAGACCACCCTTGGTTTTGAAAGCCGTCTTCCATTCATCTCCTTTATAGATACGAATTTGATAATAGCCACTTTTAAGATCAATCTTGGAGAAGATAATGGCCCCATGAAGCTCATCAAGAAGATCCTCCAATCTTGGAATGGGATAGCGGTACTTAATGGTGATCTTGTTGATAGCCCTACTATCCACACACATCCTCATGGACCCATCCTTTTTTGGGACAAGTAAAGCCGGGACGGCACAAGGTTAAGGCTCTCACGGATTAGGCCCTTGGATAAGAGCTCATCCACTTGTCTTTGAACCTCTTGTGTCTCTTGGGGATTCATGCGGTAGGCCGACTTATTTGGGAGTGTAGCCCTGGGAATGAGGTCGATTTTGTGTTGGATTGATTTTTGAGGGGGTAGGCCGTGAGGAATTTCTTGTGGAAGGACATGGGAAAAGGCTTTTATGAGGGCGGTAAGTAAGGGATGGGAAGAATCCCTCACTTCGGCCTGTTCTTGGCCTAAGAGGATCCACTCCTTGAAAGCATCAAATTCATGAAGATGTGAGTGGAATAAGGTAGTAAGAAAGACATCCAACTTGGGTTTGTCTTGGGGCTTCTTTTGTGGGCTAGGCTTAAGGGGAGTGAGGGTGATTTTCTTGTGGTCTTTGGTGAAGGCGTAAGTGTTCATTCGACCATCATGCATAACACTCCTATCAAAGAGCCATGGCTGACTCAAAAGGACATGACAAGCGTCCATAGGCACAATATCACACCAAACTTCATCTTTGTAGTTATTTCCAATAGACAAAGAAAGTAGACACCGAGTAGTGATTGACAATCCCTTACCTTGATTGAGCCATTGAATTGTGTAAGGACTTAGATGTGGTGAGACCGAGATCTTGAGCTTGTCCACCATGGTTTTGGAGGTCACATTAGCACAACTTCCTCCGTCAATAATGAGAGAGCATACTTTCCCACCCACGGTGCATCTAGTATGGAAAATATTCTCCCTTTGTTCCAAGTCTTCTTGAGAAGCAATTCCGCATAAGGCTCTCCTAATCACTAACAACTCTCCTTCATCTGGCCCCTCTTCTACTTCTTCTATGATTTCGGTCATATACACCCCTTTCTCTTCTTCCTCCCTTTCCTCTTTACCTTCCAGCTCCTCTAGGGAAGCTTGATAATCGGCCAAAGAGACCATTCTTTTGTTTGGACATTCGGAAGCATAATGTCCAAGGCCTTGACAACAAAAACACCAGACCTTGTTAAGGGTTTTGGAGGGGGTTTCGAGGGTGTTTGTGGGGCTGTGGTTTGAGGGGGTTTCGTGTTTGAACTTGGGAAGGGCTTTGGAGGGGTGTATGGGGGTTTTTAGAAGCCATACGGCCGTGGGGTAGGTTTAGGAATGGGGTTCTTGCCTTTGAGTTTCTTTTGCATTTCAACCTTGTGAGCTAGAGCACTTAACTCATCAAGGGAGGTGTATGGATGCAACTCAACAACGTTGGAAATTTGTTCATCAAGGCCACTCAAATAACGAATCAAGGTTTGAGAATCATTCTCCTTCAAATCACACTTCAAAAGAAGTTGTTCAAAGTCCCTAGTGTACTCCTCTACACTCTTAGAACCTTGTTTAAGATGGTGGAGTTTAAGGAGGTTATCTTGGAAATAATGTGGGGGTAAGAACTTGGCCTTAAGTTTGGACTTCATTTGTTCTCAAGTCTTAATCTTACTTTTCCCCTTCGTCACTCTCTTGGTTACAATATTGGACCACCAAATTGAAGCATACTTCCTAAGTTTCAAAGCAACTAGCTTTACCTTTTTGCCTTCGGGAATGTCCTTATAATCAAAGACCCTTTCCACCGTTTGCAACCAATCAAGGAAGATGTCCGGGTCAAGTTGGCCTTCGAACTCAGGGAGGTCAACTTTGAAATCACCAAACCCTCGTTCTCTTTGTCCTTGATGTCGCCTGGGCCTCCGTTCAAATTCTTCTTCACTTGAATCGCTAACCGGATTGCTTCCCTTGGAGTCATCCGAGGTGTGATGCTTGCTTGAGCTCCTAGAACTCCATAAGTTTCTTCTCTTTTCTTCCATGAGTTGGCCAAGTTGTTTTTGTACATACTTGAGTTGAGCCTCAAGTTCGGCCTTCTCTTTGAGGGCTTGTTCTGCCACTTATTCGGGGGTGAGGCTAGAGGACATGGTGATGGCTTTTGAGTGAGGAGAGATTGATTCGATGTGGGGAAGTGGTGGCACGGTCATGCGTTGTGGCACGGTGCGCCCGTGCAGATGTGCTGATTTGGGGTGAGGTGTGTCGGGCGGTGGCACGATCGTGCCGTGTAGGCAAGGTGTGGCCATGCTACTTTTCTCGCCAGGCATGGCTGGAATTTTGGGGTGGAAGTGTTTGAGGCTATTTTGTGAGCTTTGTGTTTGGGTATGTGTTTGGGATGGTGGAAGCTTGGCCAAGAGTGTAGCCTAAGCTCTGATACCGATTTGATGTATAATAATTACAACAAGATGCAACTTCAAAGAACACTCAAGAGTAGACTCGGTGGGGAAGGAGATGAAGAGAGAAACCGAGAAACAAGAAGAAGAAATAAAAGCTTGGATAACCAAGTGATCTTGCAAGGGATAATCCTAAGAGCCACCCTTGGAGAGCACTTGGGCAATCTCTTTAGATCAACTAGTGACTGAATTTAATCACCTTCTAGTTGAGATAAAGAGACCTAAAGACCCACTTGAGTTGCCAAGTTCAAGATATAACACTAGAGATTTTAATGGAGAGAGTTTTCTAACTCACAAAGTTCATGCATTCAAAAGTGATTACAAATGAAGGCCAAAGCTGGTTTTGTTCTGCCTTGGCCGAGTTCCCCCCCTATGCAGCAAAAACAAGGTTAGTACATGTGGGGAAGAGTAAACACATTCCATTTATTACTTACTAGCTTAACACCTCACTAACTAGCTGAATCTACCTCATTGGGGCTCATGATGCCTCCCAAATGAGGTGTCAAGCTTACAAAGGTCCTAAAATGCAGCAAGAGGAGTCAATTCAGCAAGTAGGCAAAACAAAACCCAAGGAAAGGGGCCCTTTGTACCGGCTAGTGAAGGACCGGTTCCAAGGGTGTTTTACTTATCCTTTTGGCTGGATAAAACTAATACAAGGGGGTGCTTTGGATGGGATTTAAACCCATGGTCTGATAAATATTTATGTCCCCTTTCATGCTGTAAAATTTCAGAAAGAATGGACTTAAGTTGGTGGTCCAAATCTTCCTTTAATTCAGACAGTGCTGGATTAGCGCCCAGCCGGCAGTGTTGGAAAGAATTTGCTGTTTGACTGACCAAATGACCTCCAAATCCTTTGCAACTTATTTTATTGGATTCCTAACATCTTAAACTTAAAGAGAGGGGGTAAAGTCCCAAAAGATGCACAAAACCGGGCTAATTTCCGGTCAAATTTGCCCATATTCTATCCAAGTGTTCCAAGGTGTTTTTGACCAAGGCATGAATGTTCTTGACTTCCTTGGGGCTTGAATGGATGTGTAGGCTTGCTGGTTGCATACTCAAAGCTTGATCTTGATGGTCCCCATCAACATGCTTATTATTACAGACTATTCCCTTATTGATACATTTCTTAAAGTATCAAATTTCATCATAGCAGCAGAGAATAGGATATTGTTAGAATCTAACCATTAGTGGGCTCATGCCAATCCCCTTTAACTCAATTCCTGGCTTACTCTATTGGAGATTGTCATGTAATGGTGAATTCTCTCGAAATCTGCAACATGGGTGACACATGGTTTGGATATGGTTGATCCATCCATTAGTTTGGGAGTATAATTGGACTTTGAAGTTAGACATTATGCAAAAGTTAAAAATTTCTATGGCAACTTTGTCACGCTTAACTTCCCACCAAAGAAACGTTGTCAAAAAGATGTATGAACATTGATCTTGTGTGTCCTTTATGTCAATCGGAGATTGAGGATAGTGATCATCTCTTTTTGCATTGCCATGTTTCACATGATTGTTCGAGACTACCTATCTCCCATAAGTGGATAGGAACTAGCTTTCTATCCAACCCACAGGGTAGTATCTGATCCATGCTATTTGGTGCTAGAACCGCTACCCATTCAGTTAATATGAATAAAGCAGCTGTGTCACTTTAGAGTATATGGAAAACTAGAAATAGTGTGGTGTTTTACATAAAACACCTTATCCAAAAAGTACTTTAATAAGAGCAAAAAAAGCTAGTGTTGGATGGTGTATTAGACATAAACTCACATAAACAATTTAACCACCATTCCCAAATCTGTTAGCCATCAGCCGTAAGATAACTCATTGGGTAGCATAGAGATAGCCACAAGGCGGGTTCATCAAAGTCAATTTTGATGAATCTAAAACTTCATGAGGAGCAGTATGAGACTTCATTATTCATAATTCGGAATGGCAGTTTTATTCAAGCAATATAATTCAACTTGAGACCAGTGTCAGTTATGATAGTGGAAGCAACAACTATGAGAAACGACATTAAAGCGGCAATTAAAGCAGGGTATATTGATATCCATATTAAGGGAGAAAATAAAATTCTCATCCTAGCAGTTCACGGTGAGATTCAAGCGCCATGGGAGCTCCAAACCTTAATACAAGATATTATCACTTACATTCAGAATTGTAACGATGCCGTTATTACTCATATTTTTAGGTAAAATAACGGTATAGTTGACTTGCTAATAAGGTATGGTTTTTCATTATTATATTACTTTCCACAATATTGAGGCATGATGTATTGCATAGAAACCTTCTTTGTATCCTCTATGAGAATAATTGATTGAGAATCCTTGAGTGAAAGTTTTCCTAGATTGTATAACTTCCTTTCTCACCCCCCCAAAAAAAAACATATGCTTTTTTGTGATATACTGAAGTCAATAAGAGAACCTCTAAAGCACACTATTATGGTTGTTACATTACTACTATTATGATTCTTGAAGACTAAGAAGACTATTAATGTAGCTTTTTCTGAATGAAATGCCCCCTATCACAATTATTACTTATCTAAATGTTTCTTATTGTTCATTCATTAAATTTTTACTGTGTCAAATTATCTGTGGGAGCAGAGCAAGAGTGGAGTTGTGAGTGAAATTTGTCACTTGTTGGAGGTAAAATTTTTAGGGAAAAGTCCGTAATTTATCCGTGACTGCTCATGTCTAGCATGAAAGAAATGTCAGGACTTGTAGGGACGAGCATAAAATAGTTGACCAAACACATTGGATGCACACTAAATAATATTCGTCTTGTAAATTAGAAAAACAATTCTTAAGCAATGGGTTAACAGGCTATAGGTAAATTTACTTTGTTTTCTTTTTATGTGCCCAAGGTTTTGATGTAAATATTTACCTGATTTAATGATTCAGTTACTTTTAACCCCCTCACCCAAAAAACAAAAAACCTCATCAAAAACTATAAAAATATATGAGACGTAAATACCCCGAGATTTAAAATAACTGAAAACAAAATAAATTATTCCAACATTTCATAGCTATTTGTGAGTTTTGACTTACTACACGGTGAATATCTTGACATAAAAAGAGGAGAGTCCCCCATCCAAAACAAACAAATCTAGTTAGTATTGCTAATGGCATGGACAGTGCCAATAAAGCAATAACTATCCCAAAAACCGAATCACTTTGATCCTGTTTGGTGAACAACTGTTAGATATTTATATTAACTGTTAGTTGCTAGTTATCTGAATTTCCTGTTTATATTAGCTATTTGAACGAAATCCCATAATTGACCAGATGGCTTATCTAGTTCCCCATCTTTAATTCCCTGTCTCCACAATCAACCCAGACATGCTAGGAGATAGTGTGATTCTGAATGCGTAGATGGCAACATACCCTCACCTCACTACTGTTAGAAGTTTCTGTTCAAAAAAGTAAATAAATAAATTGAGTAATGATTCAAATTCTTGTTTTTTTAATTTTTTATTTTACAAAGGAGCAATAATAGACAGTATAATAATTCATGTAATTCTATAAAAAAAAGTTCAGATTACTGTTGAAAGTCTGATATTTTACAACAATTTTTTTTTTGGGGGGGGGGGGGGGTTGTTCTTCTCTCCTTGGAAAATTGAGACCTACATTCGCAACATTGAAAGCCTTTTTCTCTTCATTAACCGAAAAAGCACGTATAGAGAGAGAGAGGGGGGGGGGGGGCTAAATTTGAAGTAAGGTCTTAAGAATTTTTGTTTTTTCGATTCTGATGTGCTCCCGAGTCCCCACCACCAAGCCCGACCCGGATGAAATGGTTCGGGTTCTACCGTGCTCTGTTCTACACGATTCACAAGTCACAAATCTCACATATTATGAAAAGCCACGAGCTGACGTACGGATGTGACCTTACGGTTGGCCCCACCTCGCCCGGTTCCCAACCTTCCTGGTCTCGGATCTTACCCGGCCCGCGCGATTACTCTGGCGGACCTTGTTGGTACCCGTCTGCTCGCCATGGAGTTCCAAATACCCTCGCCCCTTTGTTTTTCTCACCTCATATCAACGATTTTGGGAATGGGGAAATTTACAACTAGTATCCTTTAATTATCTTCCCAAAAAATGAAAACATTATGGGATCAATGAGGAATTAAGAAGATCACAATCACACTCATGAACACGGAAGTTCACGGTGACTTGATTATATAAAAGTGCCTGTTCATAAGCACAAAAACAGGGGAGCAAAGATCATATAATTATACAGAACAAAACTCATGGAGTATGGGGTAAACTAAGAGAACTTGTGTTTGGGTAATATAAAGAGTAAAAGTTGAGCGGAATTGAAGCTGAAATCAGTCAGGACTCAGGAGCGACCTTGTTCTTGTCATTGTGGCCGTTGGTGCAGCAAGGGAGAAGAGAGAGAAAGGAAGAAAGAATTTGATCCAACATCATTTGCTTCACCAGCTTCCTTCTTGCCGGAAATACGCTTGTCTTTTTGGGTTTGAACCCCTTCTCTGCTTCATTGCCCTTCTCCTCTGCCATGAGAGAGAGAGAGAGAGATTAAGGGATGTGGATTTGCAGGGCAGCGTAAAGTGGCCATTTTATATTTATTTATATATAAATACTAAGGCTACTGTTAAATGTTAATGCAGCAACTCACTGCCATTTAGGGTGTGCAAAAAAACCTGAAATTGAAAATCAAACCAAAAAATCGAAAAAATCAACCGAATGAAAAAAGTCGGCTCGGTTAACCGAACTGAAATTTTTTTCGATTTTCGGTTCGGTTACGGTTCGGACTACGAACCGAAAATAATTTTTTTAAAAATTATACATAAAAATAAAAAATTTAGGTAAGAAAGTATAAGTTTTTTTATTATTTATAAATGGTTAATCGGTAAGCCAATTGAAAAATTGATTAACCGAACCGAAAAACTGGTTAACCGAAATTTTTCGTTCGGTTACGGTTTGGGTTTTGGGCAACGGTTCGGAATTTCTTTGAACTGAAAAACTGGTTAATCGATTTTCGTTTAACTGAAAATCCGGTTAACCGGTTTTGCACACCCTTACTGCCATTTGGAGCTGAGTTGGAAGAAAGAGAGAGAAAAGATAAGGTAGGTAAATAGTTGAGATGGAATAACTCCGCTATTATATACTCTAACAGGCCTCCTCATATATATGGGTGTTCATGAGTTTCAATATATGCACCTTAGACAAATTAATAATTTGTATAATCTAAGTAAGATTTCAATTATAAGTCAATTAGCAATGGGCAGGATGACTTAAAAATCCAAATACTTGCTCAACGCTTCTTAATTTGTTAGTTAAGGATAAAAACCCGATATAAAATTTTCCAAGTTCCAACGAAAAGCCAGTTTATCAAATGTTGAAATTTATTTTTAAATTAGACCTAATAGCTAATTTGCATTTAAAAAATTAATTTAACCAAATAATAATGCAAAAGGTTATTAGCTAAACTAGAGTCTAGAAATATGTCAAATCGAGTTGGGTTCATATTCGCATTGACTTAAATGGGTTGAGAATTTCTTGACATGAACCTAACATATTTATTAAACACGTTGAAAAAATCATGACCTGTACATATTTAATTTTTAAATGGATTGTCTTGATTGGCCCAATTAACCCATCTAATATAAACGAGTCGAATTCAGTCACCTAATTTCTCATTTTTTCTTTAATATTTTCAACTAATTCATGATTACATAGCATTAGAAATTAAACAATTACTGTTTACAGCTCCCCCAATTCATCATAATTCATATATTCATTTTTAATTTTTGTGTTTTTAATTATCAAAATAAAAGAGTGAATGGGTGAATGATAAACTGGTAAATTGATTGATCTACTCAACCCATTTAACTAAATGGGTTAAATAGATATTTTTTTCATGTCGAGCCTCTCAGTTTAAACTTAATTCATTTAATTAAACAGATTGAACATCTCAACTCATTTATATTGAAAATCTGTATCTAAACCCACTTAATATCTGATCCATTTAATATCGGAGATCATCTGACAACAGCAGTTAACTATGTTGAGGATCGAGTATTAAGATTTCTAAACGAGTTCGAAGGCCAGGCTTGAATTACTTCTCCATATCAACTATCGAATATTAAAGAATTCTAGAAGTGCATGAAGGCCGAGGCTTGGATTACATCTCCATCACTTAGGCTCTGTTTGGTCCTTAGAAAATTTGGTGGAAAGAAAAGTTGAAGGAAAAAAAATGTGAAAAAAAAAGTAGGGAGAAAATGAGTTTTTTTTCTCTTGTTTGGATTGAGGAAAAAATATAAGAATTTCGATAAAAATTTGAACGTTGATGAGTTACTTAAATCATATTGATGTCACCTAAGTGATATGAGATTGGAGGAGGTTGAAAATTTTCCTCAAAGTTTCCTCACAATTTTATGAGGAAAATTTTATCACTTGTTTCTAACAAATTTTCCACCTAACTTTCCTCCATATTTTTTTTCTTTGTGATTTTCTCTAAGCCAAACACAAGAAAAAAGTAACTTTCTCAATTTTTTTTTCTTTCCATCAAATTTTTCAAGGTCCAAACAAGGCCTTAAGCTACCTCGTTTTGTCAATGTGAGATTTAAAGTTGCTTGGAGAAGCTGGTCCACAGGAATTAAGGCTGGGAATCTTAATTAGCTTCCTCGGCAATCATTTGGACGGTATTGATCAGTTCAACTAATGTTGTTTTTAGATGTGATTTTGTTCATAAACTAATTCAATCAAAAGTTAAAATTGATGGTTAAAAGTTTATGAATAAGTTTTACACTCTAACACTCTCTCAATTCTTTTGTGCAAAAGTCCCGTGAAGACTCATCCATACCTTGCATAATAATTCAATATGGTGGCTATTGCAATTTAAACTTGAGACCCTTTTGCTCATAAAAGATCTTATACCATATCCAACATCAGTTCAACTAAGGAATCGGGTTAGGAGGAGAGAAAGGGTTAGTGTTTTTCAAGCGGAAACTGAAGAGATTATTACGCCAATTGTTTATGGTTAGAGATGACAATGTAGTCCCTGGATGCAAACATGATCCAATCTAAGGTAAAATTCTTCTATTGAATTCCCAAAAAAAATAATATAATTCAAGTTCAATAATTAATAACCGAATTCGATTCTGATTCAACTTGGAAGTGGGTTTATCCTATTTCATTACCATCTAGTCCAATAATTTTTTTTAACGCTTTCATCTTTTTCCGAATTTAGAAAAAGTCCTAATATTCTAAATTTCTAATCCTAAAAAAAAACATCTATATAAAGTATGCATTCTGTTTACAATGTCATCCTCTTTATTAATTAGCTTCCTCTCAGCTTGCAGTCTCCCTCTCGGCCTTTCCTCTTTGCTAATCAAAATTCTATTTTCTTCCATTTCCTTCCAGTTGCAGTACTACTGTTTATCCCTTTCCCTTTTAATTGATTTTGGATTTACTGTTCCCAACATGTTGTTACTTATGAATATTGAAATGTCTGATTAAAAAAAGTGTTATACATTGAAAAGGCATTGAAAATTGCATTTACAAGTAAGGAAAACAAGGTTAAAAAAATAATGCAAATAATGAAAATGTATAATCGGATTATATATCCGGACTTAATCTCGTCTAAATCCAATCACACGGAGTCGGATTTGGATCAGATTTTTTAATCCAATTATTAATTGGATCATATTTAAATGTTTAGACATCCAATTTGAATCCAATCAATTGTCATCCCTCCTTATGGTTTTGATAAGGTGAATGATATCATGCTCATTCGTGTAGATCAGTATCCTACTTAAAAAAAAAGCAAAAATGTAGATCAATAACCGACGATCAGTCACGTGTGAATTTTAACTAGTTCATTTGGTAAAGTTTCCTTCAAAATTATGCCAGATTCTAATCATAACTTCTATTGAAGTGATTTTTTTCCCTTGGCGTTTTACCAAATAAAAATAAATGTAGCATTCGATTATATGTGTTTCCGAATAGAAGTTTCTTTGAGGATAATGGGGAAAGATGCCCTGGGCCAAGGTCCCTCTCCTCCTTCTTTGATCTTGCAAAAAAGGCCTGCCTCGGATGTTGACTCCGAGGACTGCCCTTGCCACGCTCAAGTCAACAAGAGTATCAGGATAAAAAGTAGCTGGTCAAGAAAGAAGTAAAGTTTGAATCTCTCTTGGCAAACGTAAACTCTTTCCGAAAGGGGAAACCTCTAATACTGGCACACTGGGATCTGAATTTCTGTGCAAGATTGCTTATCTTTTTTGGATCTGATAGGTGGGTATTTATACGAACTGTAGCTACCCTCAGTGGGCCTAGACTAAGTAAGGGTCAGACCCCTTCCTCCGGACTTGCATTTTATCCACTGACATGTTTAGGTTATCAAGGGTTAGTCCTGAGTCAATATGATTCTCACGAACAGGGTATACATGACACCAAAGGGGAAAAAAACTACAATTTCATACTGACGCGTGACACAATTGAAATCTCTATATATATTAAAACAGAACCTCCCAAAACTAGCATATGACATATGTCAAGTTTTAGAGGTTTGGATTTTTTCTAACCTAATTTCAAACCGAACTCCAAACCATACGAATTATTATTTTTAATTAAAATAATAAAGAACATACGGTTTTTGCTGTTATAAGCATGAAATATTAAAGATATCGACATAGTATAATGATAGTTATGAATCCTATTTACTATAAATACACATTATAAGAAATATTAAAATATTTTCGAAATCTATTATTATTATTGTTATTATTATTATCATCATCATCATCATGATGTTATTATTTTTATGAATACTCCCATGAGACCTTATCTCAAATAATCTATTACATGAATCATAAATAATTAATGAATTACATAAAACTATTGCACCTAATAAAGTTTTGTTTAAAAAAAGGAGTGAAAAATCCGCAATTTGTTTAAGATTATAAATTAATTTTTCTTTTTTTCTATTCACAAATAATTCCAGGGCATGGGTTTTCCACTTAACTTTAAAAAACATTATCATAATTTTTTTAATAGAGTCTCAAATAATTTTTCCACAAATTATATGAATTACAAATATATTTTACTTTATATTTTACAGATAGTTATTACAATCTGAAAAGTCAAATTCTTTCCATATATCGCATGGATATAGAAAAATAAAATAAAACCTTTTAATTTTTTGACACGTCGCTCTTACAAAAATTATATATTTTTAAAAAATGTTCATCTTTGTCATTAGAAGATATTATTAGATAATTCATTATATTTTAATAATGCGTTATACCAAAAAATTATGCATTATAACCTGTAAGCTAAAAAAAAAAATCATGCTTTACATTACAAAGATTCTAATTTTATATTGCTAAGGTCAATCAATTAAATAAATAAGTAATATAGAATAAAGATATTTATTAAGAACAAAGGTCAAAAATTATCCCCTCTATCATACGGGAAAAATATACTAGTTAAAATAAAACAGTGAAAATATTCTACAAGGAATCACTTTCAGTCTTTTGCCCATCTCTCTCTCCCCAGCCTCCGCGTCACTAACGCGGTAATGCACTAATGCGGCATCTCTCTCGGGCCCAAGCTTCATGGCCTGAACAAATGAGGCAAACATGTCCTTTTTCTTTTATTTATTTATTTGTTTGGCGGATTCTTTTTCTTTTTTCATTATAAGGGCATTTTCCCATTTGCTTTTCTTATTAATTTTTGCTTTTTATTAGGTACGAGTAGGGGTGAACAATAGACTGGATCGGGTCGGATTAGGACTGGTCCGTTTACAAATTAGACCTAGTCGAGTCATGGTCGACCCATTAATTATTTGGGCCGGACCGGGCCTTTGTGTAAATAACAGGTTGGGTCGGGTTGGACCGTGAGCAATCCGCTTTTGGTCCATTTTAAAATTTAACAAACTTGCAAAAAAAAAATATGCATAATAATAATTATCATGTATAAAACGTTTGTAATAAGCTTGACTAATTGTAATACGTAAATTAGTGTGTCAAGTAAATTGGAAAATATAATGGGTTACTAAACGGGCAGTTAATAGGTCGATCCGATCCGACCCGCTAATATGTCTTAATAGGCCGATCCTCTATTGAGCCGGTTCACTATTGACCTGACTCTTTATTAGTCCTATTTTAAACGGCCCGGCCTGCTTGACTCTATGGGTACTCGGCCCATTGCCTGCCTCTAGGTATGAGTGTCTTGCCTTTAAATTTTAAACTTTTTAGGTTGTATTACTTACCTTTCTTAAAAAAGAATTTTTTAATTTTTAATGTTGTTTAATATTTTTATTCAATACTTTTACTTTGGGCTGTATTCTAAAAAATTTCTACTGAACAATATGTTTAAAAAATTTTTTGTGGGTCTTTGGAATCAATTTTTCAGTCTAAATATTTACTTTGTAGGAATAAGACTACCTATATATGTATCTCCTCGGATCTCACAAAAATAAAATCCATATTGAAAGTTATTGTCGCTGTATAAGTGCCTAACAAAGACTAAAGCATGCATATGCTTATGAACCCACAAACCATAAGTTCCTCAAGGTCATTGGCTACATGCTGACATCCTCTAACCTTTAGGTTTAATATAAAAAATAAGTATCTTTAAGTAAGCTCTGTTTTTCCCCGGGTTAAAAAAAAATAAAATTTGTTGCTGCATTCACATCTCCGGCATATGATAAGCATAGATGACAGATGTAATCATGTAAACTAATTTTTTAGAAAGCTAAAGTCAGATTTGCTGAAAGGTAAAAATAATATGCAGCTTTCTAGAGAATATAGAAATGACCGTATCGTATGTATCTAGCTGGGTGCGAACTTCCTACGGGTAATCATATACCTAGTGTTATCATCCTCACTGATAAACTAGCTCAACTTTAATATGAACGTCGAACGTGTGATGTAATGTTCAAATGCTAGTAGTTAAAGCGTACTATTTTATAAACATTCACGTGAAAATTGGATATTAATATTAATTTGTAAAGCAGTTCATCAATGACAGTGTATCCTTACCTAGCTATCAGTGGCAAGTCTAGAGTTTTGAATCAAGAGTGTCCACCTAAAACATTCTTCAGCATGTGTACTGCCACTTGCATTACTTTCTTCGCATTTTTTAGGTTGTTTTCTTTTCAAATATTGTAAAATAAAATTGGATCGATCCATATAAAACTAGGGGGAAAAAAAAAGAAGAAGAGAGAAACAAACTAAACTATGGAATCAACTAATCAAGCAATACATTGCAAGCACAAGTTACATATGAAATCAACTAATCAGCTAATTAAATATTCACTTAGCACAAGTCACCTGACAAATTCTTTCCATTTTCCATAGACACACCACAACACAAGGATTTGTCAAATATCAGTGTCAATCACTCAATCTGACAATTGCAACTTTGCAAAAGCATATATTCATATAACATATTAACATGATGACAAATTTACAATCATTAACCAAACCACTAACCAAACAATTTCATTAAACAACAATCTCCATCTACACAATATAAGCTGAGAAGCAAGATTGTAATAAAGTAGAAGTAATTAAAGCAAAACAAAATTTAACTGTAGCTATTGAAGTTTGAATCAAAACTCTAACCTGAGTAGCTGACCCGACAATGGGCCAGTGGCAACATTGATAGGTTGCTGGTAGCTAGGCGGCGTGTTTCCGGTGGGGGGTCAAGCGTGGGGTTGAGGTGAAAGGAGCTGGCCAAGTGGAGGAGAGCGATTGAGCGAAAACACTGAGAGGTTGAAGATTGAAGAAGACCGAAGAACGCAGAAGCTCGAAAGGGGCTCGGTGGCAGTTTTTTTGTGGCTGATGGGGGCGTATGGAAGGGGCCATGCTTGAGACTGCTAATGTCGAGATTCGAGCAGAGGAGAGCGAGAGGAAGAGAATGAGAGTGAGATGTTGAAGCAGGCTTGAAGAATCGAAGGGTTAGACTAGCGTTTGTCCGTCTTCAAAATTTTTTTAAAAAAACTAAAAATATTAGGCGCTGCTAAGTTAATTTTTGGACTAGTCCAATTACAAAAATTGAAAGGATTAAGGGCGTCCTCCAAGTGAATCCAAGCAAATCAATAGCTAAGGGGTTTTTTTGGGGTCATGTTTAGGAGTGTCTATTAATAATATATATTCAATCCTTAAATTAGCTAATTAGACATTTTTTGAATTAGGGTGACCACAGACACCCTTGATTGGCCATAGATCCGCCCCTGCTAGCTATATATCCTTGGTTATGGTTTTGTTGGGGTTTTGTCATCAGAGTATATCCCCTGATAATAAATCTCTTTTATTAATAATCTCTCTACTTAGGAGGGTTTGAACAGCCCAAACCAAAAAATGTCAACGTGCTTACATAGCCCTGGTGTTTGTTTATCTAGAAAGTAGCGTAAAATGACGACAAAAAAAGCAAAAAGTTGCAGTACAGAACAATATATGAAACGTGACACAATCAAAAGCACATGACAATATAATAATATAATAACAAGTCGTTGGTAAAAAGGTCAATAATACAGCTCAAATGAAGCAGTTGGGCATTTCATTTTGAAAGCACACAATGAATTTTGAAGGTGAAGTAGTAATTTTGGTGAGTGTTAAAGCTTTGGGTGAGTATCGATCACACAAGTACACATATGCATTTGATTCTTATATCATCTAAATTAATCTCTACGTTTATTCACATGGAAAATTCGTTAAAAATTTCATCACCAATGGCGAAATAGGTTTAGCACCAAAAGTTGTAATGTTGTATCCCCAAAAAAAAAATAAAAAAAATCAATGACTAAAGTGGAGGACTATAACTGGCGACACATTCCAACTACAAAGAATTTCCTAATCCCACCATCTCACACCCGCAATTCACAAATTTCAGCAAAATGTATTACATGCACCCAAAAATCACGTGCATTTTTCACTCGCATGTATCTATTGTTGTAGTATAACCTTTTATCTATATATGTTTACATGACTCCTAAAAATATAATACGGAAATTCGCAGGCTTCCTCCTTTATGTATCCATATCATTGCACTTGTTTTGTGTAATAATTGTTGTGAAATCCTTTAAAATGCAATTTTAGAAACAATAATGTAATAGTTAGAAGAAAGCTAATTAGAAGCACTATACTTTAGAGCAAAGCCCCTAAGTCGTACTAATTAAAGTATCAACTCATGAAGTTGCTGAAAATTGTTACAAAAGACTTAGATTTGAATTCCATCTACATTAGTCTTTGAGTTTCATTCATGCAAAAAAAAGAAAAAAAATTCAACTCGCAATTTAATTAGTAGGACCCACCTAATTAATCCATATTATATGCATCTAGCTGATATGAGGGGTCAAATCTTGCGTGTCCAAGGCTCCAAGCTCATTTGATTTGCAACCAAGAAGAAGACGGGGGATGAGTTAAGACTTAAGCAGCCACTTCACCGACTAAGAATGGATTTGAGATCCGCTCATCCAATAGTTTACGTCGCCTTTGACTTTAACAAGGCAGCCTAAAAGCAAATTTCCCCTTCTGTTTTGTTGCGTCTTAACCAAGTAGGGCAAGCATTTGACAATGTCACAATAATTGCTATATTCAGTAGAAGAAATTGAAGCACATTTTAGTAATTTGTAGTAATCAAATTATGATATACTACTATTCTTAGTTGTCTTATGAAATAGTAGATAAGATACTGATTAAAATTTCATACAACATTTTTAAAGTTACTAAAATTGACTTTGAGAACAACTATCAAGTTATTGGATTTCAAATTCCGATTTTTTCGTCTCCTTTCTATTTACCGAAACCTTTATTTATTATTTTGTTATGTCCTTTTAGTGATTTTTCTTAAATTTGCTACCTAACCGAACACATTTTTATTTTAAATTACCAGTTAAACTTGAACGTGGTAGACGACCAATCACTAATGAAATAACCAACTACTAGTAAAATAGACAGTCACTATTAAAACAACTAATTTTAACCAAACACACCCAATAAAGAGGGTTCCAAAATTGGTGTAAATGGAACTTTGATATAGTAGATAAAACTGAAATGCTTTAGTCATACATTTCGTAGGTTTGATTTTACCCTCCCTTATTGTACAGACGGAGTCATGGTGGGATCATGTGAGATCAGCTAACCTTGCTTCAAAATAATAATAATAATAATAATAATAATAATACATGTACTTTAAAAAAGGGAAAAGTCTGTACTTATAGATTAAATGATCAGTAAGATTGGAATGAAGTAGTGGCTTAGCAGTTGAATCTCCTTAGTGCTACTTGAGAGTTCAGCAGTTAGATCCAATAGTGTCCATTCCATTTATGTTTTCTTTTTACCCAAGCCCCTCATTTTTTGCCGAATTTTGCGAATTGACTCCGAACCCCAACCCGAGCCAGCCCTTCCCCTTTTAGGTTCTGACAACCTGTCGCCTCCCCATTCTTAGTCCCTAACCCACTTTTCTACCACAGAAGCACAAATTTAAAGTCTATTGTAGGGCTTGTTCTTTTTGTAGGTAAATTAAAATAGGCAAAAGGATGAAGTGAGTTGAAATAGATTGAGGTATGTTAAAGTAGGTTAAAGTGAGTTGAAATAAGTTGAAGTGGGTTGAAGTAGGTTGAAGTAGGTTGAATTGTTGAAGTGGGTTGAGGTTGGTATTTGGGAATTGACCCACGAAAGAACAGGCCCTACGTAATTGCATTTAGCTTTAGTCTTTATTTTTTCATTTTTTCAATTATTTAGATTAATTTAAGTGTTTAAACTATTTGTCAATTTTGATTGTATTGGTTGTTGGATACTTGTGTTGGTGGTGAATAATTGAAGACTTGAACTTGGTGTGGTATATTGTGTTATGTTAGGTCAAATTTCGGAATTTTCAAACTTTAGAGTGGAATTTGAGAATTTTGGCATAAAATTTGAGGGACTATTTCGACCGAAAATTGATTCTTCAAAAATTTTGAAGGAAGATCAAGGATTTTGATAGTGTGTCATGGATCTCGATGTAATTTTTGACGGATTATTTTGACGGAAAGTTGAGACGTTAAAAAGTTTGACGGAAAATTAGGGATTTTGACGGTTTGTCAGGTCATGCGAATTTTGAGGTAATTTTTGACGGAAACTTGATCCATCAAAACTTTTGACGGAAGTTTTGACGAAATATCAAGGATTTTAGCGGTGTATCAGCCTTGCGGATCTCAATGTAATTTTTGATGGAGGATTTTGACGGAAAGTTGGTCCGTCAAAATTACTGCTGAGTTTTTGAAAGGCCCATTAAAAAAATTGACAAAATTTTATTTTTTACCGGTGATTTTGACGGAACCCCTTGAAGATTTTGATGGACCTGTCAAAATCTCTCCTCTTAATTCTATATTCATCCAAAGTTTCCATTCAAAAATTAAACCACCCCCTCCACCCCCCTCCCCTTATCTACTGCTTCCCCCTCCCCTCGAGATTTTTGCTTCCTCTCTCCTTCTTGAACCATCCATGACTACTCATTCTCTCACTTCAACACACATGCAAAGGTGTCTTTCTTGTGCCTGCGATCCACAATTTCACTACCGTGGCATAACCACCAAAGAGATTTGAATCCGCCATTGAAGGAGGAAGGAGGTCATTGAAGCATCTATGGCTCCATCGATGTATCTTCGCCATGAGTACCAATATGGGTTAGATTTAGACTTCTCCTTTGGTAATCTTGCTCTTCCTCAATATCTTAGATTTGAAAATTTTGATTATATCCTTCTCCTTCTCCTTCTCCAGGATCATGTCTTTATTTTTCAGATTTGAAATTTAAGGATTTTGAAATAAAATGTCCATATTCGAAATTTAAAAAATTTTGATCTTTAATTTGGGATTTGAAATTGTTAAATTTCAAATCCCAAATTCAAGAATTGAAACTTTAGATTGTCGAAACAAAAATTTGTCATAAGAAAAGTTCAATTTTCTAATTTGAAAATTATTTCAAATTACAGATCCACCCATAAATGTTTTGAACATCAAAGAGATTCTATTGATTTTTTAATTCGAATTTCAGGTTGTTAAATCGAGATATGAACAAAGGCAATTTTTTTCTTCATTTTCAGGGAAAACTGTAAGAATACACGAGAATGGACAAGGCTGAGAGAAGTCAATGCAAATTCTCTCCCTTTTTTCCCCTTTGATGGAAGCATTTATCTATTGTTGATTTCTATATTTTGTTGTAATTTTTAGATAATTTTTTATAGACATCTTGGTTATTTTTTGTTTTTGTTTTTGTTTTTGTTTTCGTTTTCAGCGGTTTAGTTTAAGAAACAAAATACAGAGAAGGGTTGAGGTAGGAGGGTAAACTTACAGTTTCTGATAAACCTCTATTTTATCCCTTTTAGACATGATTTTTACCCCTCATTTTGGCAATTTTCGGTAAAACCTCAAGAGTATAGTGGTTGATTAGTCATTCTTTACCCCAAATCTACCTAAATGTTGTGTTTTTGTGTTTTCAGGAGTTCAATTGAAAGAAACGAGAAAAATCAGCTAATATCGCGTCAAATAGGAGCCAAAAGGGTAGATTTCGAGCCAAGAGGAAGTGGTATGGGGGCACCATGCTAGGCAGGGTGACCGTGCCAGGCAGGGCGACCGTGCCACCCAAGGAAGCAAGAAAACGTGAGACAGCAAAGTGGCATGGCACGACCGTGCCACTTCAATTCTTCCCGTTTAATTGTAATTTGGCGTTGTAATTCGGGAGTTCTTCCTTCCCTCGTTCTTTCTCTCTTGAAAACGGCGACTTTAGGTTTTTAGGATTCATATTGGCTATTCTTGATTTGAAAGCTTTGGATTGAAATCAATTGTTAAATCTGGTAGATTATTACTTCAATCAATAGAAAGTACGTTCCTTTACCTTTTTCCTTTCGTGCTTTAATTCAAAGTTAGTTTTTTTATCATGTTTATATTCGTGATTGTGGTTGTGATTTTGATGATGATTATGGGCTAAATTTATTATCTTGGATTGGGAGTAGTCCCTATTGTGCGATTTGGATTCGTAATCTAGATTTATGTGAATGAATGCCCATGTTGCAATTGAACTCTCACTTTGCACGCCAGGTGATCGATGAATTGCCTGAGAGGGCTGATTCATGTTTGTAATTGGGGTTTAGGAGATTAACGAGAGTTAAATCCTCTACCTAGAGCTACTTAGTAAGCAATTGGATTTCTTAACATGAAAATAGTTGGGGTTTCAATTTAGAATTAAGGGTTACTCAATCATGTGGTTTCGTGATTCTAATTTCATGATAATAGATAACCAGGATAGTTTGACCAGTCTAATGATCTTTAAGAGAAGGCGTAGATACGCTTAACTTGTAACCATTCCATTTCAGTTGTTTGTGTGGGCAGATTCGCATGATCTAGTTTATAGTCCAAGGAACACGATAGTGTGGTGAACCCCAATCCAGGACTTTCGTTAATATTGATTTAGACAATAGTAACTTTCAGTAGAATACAACTGTTATTGAGTAAAACCATTCCCAATAGACTCTGACCTAAATAGAGTATTAAAGGTTGGTTCGGTGGTTGAAACCGAGTTCTTTGTGGACAAGACCCGTACTTGCCGTTGCTAGTTACAACTGGCACCGTGCACTTGCGGTATTTTTAACTCAATAGTTTCTCAGTAGGATTGTATGCGCTGAAGAGGGGAAAATGTGGGGAAAGAACATTATGATTAGTATTTCTGTAAATTTGTTGATGACTTAGTATTGGTGTTAGATTGTGTCAATTAATTGGGCTATTTGGAATGTTTTCATATTTTTGTAATCAAAAAAATGAAATGTATATGTATTTATTGTGAGGAAGAAAAAGAATTGTCTGGAGTTTATACTTATATTCAAAATTTTTATTCCAGATTTGAAATTTAAAAATTTGTTTTAATATGCGAACAAAACAAAATTGCTCCACCTAGCATCTTCTAAAAGTAAATATTTTTTTTTTTGAAATTTGAGACAAATATGTGACGGATTTTTTGACAGACCCCGTCAAAAATTGTGACGGAAAATACTACTTCCGTAACAATTGGTGACGGAAAATACTACTTTCGTCACAATTTGTGAGGAGTCAGTGACAAATTTCCGACAAAACTTTAGCACCAACCTGAAATCTCAAATCTTTGGGATTGTGACGGGTTATCTTTTCCATCAAAATTTCAGTCAAAAAGTATTTTGACGGATTGTCAATCGGTTAAAATTTCTGTCAGGATCTTATTGACGGATTGTCAGTCCGTCAGTACGGTCCGTCAGTTTTAATTTTGACGAATTGTCCGTCAATATTTTGGCGTCAATATTTTTGACGGGTCTGTCAAAATGGCTATTTCGACTAGTAGTTTTTTGACGGATGTAATTTCCGTTAAAAAGCCACTTTTCCGTCAAAATATACACCTTTTTTCATTAAAAATTCCATTAAAAAATAAGCCTTATTCTTGTATATAATTGCATAATATATGAATTTGAGTCGGAAATTGAATTTGGAGAATTTGGAATATTGTCGTGTACTTGCATCAGGAGGTGAAAATTAGTTAGGTATAAGTGAATATCCAAATGCATTGAATAATTGAATCGTTATTTTTTTTAATAGGATTGAATTATCATATTACTCAGTCTATTATAAATATTTTAACCAATTATGAATTATTTTTTAATTTAAAATTTCATGTCATATGTTTCAACCCCCCAAAATAACACTATACATCTTTTCAATTCCAACCCCATTTAGTTCAATTTCTGAATTTGCCTCCGCTTTATTGCAGTTTATGGATCAGTTGCTCCCCCCCCCCCCCCCCCCAAAAAAAAAACAAGCGGCTTTGTGGGCAAAAGAATTGAACAAGTGAACTAATATGCTTTTCCCCGTGTACAGATAGTTTTTAAATTTTTGTTTGTAGTGTATGTGTATATATATGTTAAAAAAAAAAAGAAATCATCTAATACTTCATGTGATGTATGCAAATTTTTTGAATTTTTTAAACTAATGGTTTTCAACTTAAAGCATAGTTATTAAGTTGTACAAATTATAAGAAACCATTAAATTGAGATTTCATATGTATTAAAATAGATTATGATTAACTTAGTTGAATATGTGTGCACATGTTATATATGATTGAATTTGATAAATGATTCCTTGTATATTGTTAGAAATTGTTGTTTCATAATAAGACATAATATAAAACTATTACACACTTTTGCAGGTCTAAAAAACTTGCACATTTATATACACAATAAGAATAGGAATATGTGTTCAAGATGAGATAATCATAATTATATAAGAGTGACATGTGTCAAAAGATTAAAAGGTTTTGTTTTATCTTTCTATACTTATGCGATAAATGGAAAATTTTTGAATTTTTCTAATTTTAATAACCATTTGCCAAAAGTGTAGCAAATTACAATTGTAATTCATGTAATTTGTAAAAAAAATTATTTGATCTTGGTAAGAACAAGAAAAATTCAATTTTTTTTTTTAAAGTTAACTAGAATAACTCTACTACAAGAATTATTTGTAATGGAAGGAAAAAAAAAAACCAACTTTTAATATCTTAAGCTAATTATGGATTCTCCACTACTTTTTTTTTTAAAATTTAACTATGTACAATAGTTTTACATGATATATGAACTATTTATTATTCATGCAGTGAATTACTTGTGGTAAGATTGCTTGGGTGTAGTAGTAATAGTAGTAGTAGTAGTAATAATAATGAAAAATTATTTATTATTTCTTAATAGTTCTGTATTTATAGTAATAGAGTCCATAACTATTATCATAACATATCTAATATATATGATATTCTAATATTTTATATTCATAATAGTGAATTTCTTTGGTATTTATTATTTTAATTAAAAAAATTTATGAGGCTTCGATTTAGTTTTTAAAGTTAGGTTAGGAAAAGTTCAACCCTTTAAAAATTTAACACATCTCATCTACTAGCTTTGGGAGGTTTTATTATCTATATATATATATATATATATATATATATATATATATATATATATATATATATATATATATATATATATATATATATATATATATATATATATGGCATGTTTTGAATTTGTTGCAATCGTATAATTTGTCATGTGTTTCAGGGACAGAAAAAGCTAAGATAGGGACAAAAGAAGAATATTGGAAGTAATTGACAAGGCAACTAGTAAATACTAATGATTTTTTCTTTTTTTTTTAAAAAAAATGTTTATCGCTCACTTGAAATTAAACATGCTAAAACATTGTGTAGGAGTTTTGATCTTATATTATAATTTCACATTAGATTTTAATTTTGTATTTTATTTAATTTAAGAACTTTTAGGTATGAGTAGTTTATATTTCTTTTTTCAATTTGAAGAATCTATAATGCCATTGAAAATTGCAATTTTTTAAAAACTTTTACAATGAAATGAGTTACCTTTAATTTAACAGCTAGCTGGTGTAATTATGCCCAACAATTCAACATATGATTTTTGAGAATTAATTTGTAGGAATTATCTACTAATTATTATTAGCTTTGGAGCACATATCTATTTTGTATAATTGTTATATTCATGCTGGTCTACGATAATGTCATCATATACAATATAATTCATAGGAGAATCTTAGCTAGTACCAAAATATTCAGCACCGTAAAAGATAAATAAATAAGTCCCCTTTCTAACGGAGATGGCCATTTCCGACAAGTTTTATGATAGCATTTCTAACGGGTCCGCCATTTTTTCCAACTATCGAATTTCCGACCCATTTTCAATGGATTCCGTTAGAAATGACATCCACTGATTGAATTCCGAGAGGATCTTGTTGAAAATTTCGTTGGAATAAGTACAATTTCATAGTTTTTTTTTTGGGCGATCAAATGTTTTCCATCAATTATCAAAATTATTAGTAAGTTGGGTGGTTCATGTGAAAGCCAATTCAACTTGAATTCCAACAGAAATGTCAGCAGAAATGTGGGAAAGCAATCTTCTTCGTGAAAGTCAATTTTCCAATGAATTGGCGGTGGCAGGAGTCACGCCCGCGGTGAGTAAGAGGATGAGGACACAATTCCCAATGCCAATGTCAATGCCAGTGTGAACGTCAATGCCACTGTCAAACACACGTGTCTGTAGACATCAAAGTGTGAAAATCAACTGAAATTTCTTTGAAGGATTTTCCACATGTATAGCTCATCATCATATCGCATATTTGGCATTTCTCGTAAAACAAGATAATTAAGAGTACTTCTAATAGTAAGTCAATTTTTTAGTTCACCAATGGTGTCTATCTTTGTCATATCAGCATGTGAGCCAATTTTTTGACTCACAGTCATCCCTTTCTTCAATATAAAGCTTACCACTTTGACTCATCAAATAAAATAATACATATGGACCCACTCTATAGCACACAACTTTATTTTTAAAAAAAAGCAAAACTAATTGAAAGAATTTTAAAAATTAAAAAAAGAAAAAAAGGCCCGTGAGCCGGCTCATGACCCCAAGCCTCCCATGAGCCTCAAGCCAATTGGTGCAGCTATTCCCCAGCTCATCCCCTTTCTCTCTACTCCGGTTTGCCTGACGAGTCATCCGCCGGGGATGGTCTAAGATGTAATCTTGCTTGGAACCAAATTGGGATGCTTTCATTTTAATTAATTAGTTGAGGTATGCGCGTTGCACACGTAACGAGCACACGGTCCCCAAATTGACTGAATAATATGTAAGATTAAACGTAGCACAAAAATGGAGTAGAAAGAATAGTAAGTGACAGACATACAAGTGCAAATACAAAAAAGGCAGCATTTGGCATGGTAAAGTCAGTTAAGACTGCAATAGAAGTAAGTTATAGATTGTACATTAACTGAACTAAGATATTTGATGCATTGAGAAGAAATTTGACGTCAAATTCAGTTAAAAATTCTAAGAAATGTAGAAAACCTAATTATCAACAAATTCAGGGAGAATTGAGAGCTGGAGGTGAAAATCTAAAAAAAAGAGAGAGAGAGAGAGAGAGAGAGAAGATAGAAAAATAAGAGGATGTACATTAATTGACTAAAAAGAGAGAATAAGAAGAAGGCAAATCATCTCATTAAAGCTGATCCAATATCTATGCATGAGCAGAAGATCATATCGTCCATCTCTATGGAAAGAAAGATAAAAATCATAAAGCAATAGTACACCATAACAACACCACCAACAACGCTGTTTAATGTGGGTCTTATTTTCGCGGAAATTAGGGGATTCAGATATAGGCAGTCTTACTTATGCAGACATCTCTTCCATAGAGTGGCCGATTTTAATATTAATAACTATAGATAGAGCATACAAGAAGTCCAAACTCCTAATCACCATCATGAACAAATTCTAATGGCTATAGATAGAGTGTACCAGAAGTCCAAACTTCTAATCAAGAGCAACCTCTTCACACTCATACATGTCATACATTCTAAAAGAGCATGGATGAATAGATGCCATAATCGTCAACATCTATCTACTTATGATTGAGGCACTTTGTCCCGCCCTCCAAACAAGAAATACGAACCATGTGTTAAAAAACATGGCAACATTCACAGTATCAATTACTCCACTACCTAGCAAATCAGCCTTGTTGTGTTATCTCGTCTTCAATTGACCCTTCCAACCAAGCTTCTTTATTACTTCAAGCCATTTAGGTAGAACAAATGTATCTTATCAGTGATGGATTCATGTGCATGTCACACACTATTGTAGTTGAACTCAGCAAATCTTGTATGGTAAGTACTTTTTAAGTCATGGTATCTCGTCTAAGATAGCATATAACTTAGACACCTTATCTAGGAAATGAAGCAACACTTCTAACTACACGCCTCTTGCAAGGGGAGTTTTAATCTACAAAAACCAAATTGTCAGAGCTTGAGAATAGGTGTCTCTGTGCTTTACATTTAAATACATGCAAACAACTCAAGGTATTAAAATAGCAACCAAAATTCTAGAGGTCACCTTCTTGAAGTAAAAATCTTGTCAAGCTTACTGCAAGCTTACTGTCATCCAAATCTCAACCTTACTAAAACATCACATATCCAGAATCCAAAATTCCCTAATGAAACTCCACTAGAGTTTTATTAGTAATGTTTCCACTATGTTGGCCTAATTTTGGCTAGTTAAATCACCGCAGAGGGGTGTGAATGGGGTGATGATAAAATTCGCAAGGTAATCGAAATAAAAATGCAGAAAAATAAATGTGGACAAAACACACAATTTATAGAGGTTCGCCCACCTCTAGTCCTCTACCCACGGGTGCCCCTCGCCGATGGGATTTTGAATCTCTTTCTTTTATTAGATCGGTCGATTACACACGATTCACCAATCGTATAACCTGTTAGTTGACCCTACAACTATAGGTGTCCTAATGTATGCGTTACTCCTCAACCGTACTTGGATAGTCGGCCCTCCGACTAATCAATTTGACCCAATACAAAAAAAGATAACAATTATAAGATACACTTCTTTCGTAGAGAACAAAATAAATTTGCCAATGTAAGCTCAAACTCTTCTCAAATTCCTCCTCTTGATTTGTAAGTATAGCTCTCTTTCTTCTTCTTTACTTCTGCTCTCTAGTATGTCTCTTGCAGCTGCCAATGCCTCTCCGTTTATAGCCCAAAGGTGTTGAAAAGGTTGTAGAGAAGCATGGTAAGTGACCGTTGTACCAAATAAGAAAAACTGATTTTCTAGACTGTTTTAAGGCCTTGAACCCACCCATTCAAGCGCTTAGATTTCACTGTTCTGCTCTACGATTTTCTTTCGATCTCCAACGGTTAGTTTCCCTAATTCTTGCAGAGGATCTTGCTGAGAGAATCATCTGGAAGTTTGCTTATTTTGCAGCACAATCTTTCACAATATAATATCAAAAGATAATATCATATTTTAAGCAAATTTTGACATTTTTGATAAATATAGCATCATAATTCCATATTCAAATTCGAATCACACAATATAATATCATAAAGATAACATATTTAAATTTGAATACTATATCATCTCAATATACTCTGGCAACTTATATCAAATCAATTAAGTAATATGTACTAGCATGCTAATATCTACTTAAAATCATAACATATTTAAACATATAAATATGGGTTTTTGAAACATAATAATCTCAACTTATGGGGTGATGGAAGATAATAAGCTGAACTTAACAAATCCTTGCCAGTGAGCTTTACTTTGAAGGGATTTATTTTTGGTATACCACCGTCGAGTTGGACTCGTCGGAAAGGTAACGTGGTGGTGGTTGATACCTATGTATAAGTAAGAAGCGAACAAAAAAAAGAAAAATGGAAGTTTGACCTTGTTTATCCTAGTAAGATTAGTCAACCGTTTAATTTTGGACACATAGGCTCTCTCCTTCCTCATTCTCTCTCCTTCCTCAGTTTCCCTCCTCTCCCATTCTCTCCTCTCGTGAAATGTCTGTCTCAGTCTCCCTCCTCTTCAAAGCAAAAAATGCGATTTTGAAGAGAAAGAAGAAAACGAAAGCCCAAGGTCGAGATCCGTTCCAAGAGATGAACATGTCTGGTAGAACATTAAACGTTGCTGGGTCTTCGAATTCTGGGAAGACATCAAATTCAAGTAGTTAGAGCTCGACTCTAGGCATGGTGAAGTGTTTTCATGACTTACCTGCAATATATCAAACCTGTAATAGACCCCCAAATAGGGGGAGAAAATTTTTTGGGTGTCAATTATGGAAGGTAAGTGAAATCAAAATAGGCTTACATTAGTGGAATGATGAAAATTAGCGTTTAATGATTGGTTGCAATCTGCAATTGATGTGTTACTTTTGTGTGTTTGTAGGTTAATAAAGATTGTGGGTTTTTCAAATGGGATGAAGAGAATGCAATGAATGCTGATGAGCTGCAAATGTTGAAAGAAGAGAATGCAAAATTGAGAAGCAAGATTGTTAAGGAGAAGCAGAAGAGGAGAAGAGTTGAACAAGAAATGAAGGCAATGAACGAGGAATTTATGGCACTAAAACTTACAGCTGCAAACAAATGGGGGTGGCACAAAATGTGGATGTATCTGACTATTTTCTTAGTTGTGGTAGTTCTAGTTAGGGAAAATTAATGGTATGGTGTGGGCAGATGTAAGGAGTTGGTGTTGAAGCTTTGTACCTATTTATTAGGATAGATGGATGTAGTTGGGTAGCTGTACTTTGTATTGAATGAATGGAAAGAATGAAAGTGGTGAAATATTTTGCTCCAAAAGCATGTGATCCAAAGTAGTCACTATAATGTTGTGCTTGGTAGCAACTAATGAGCAAGTAATGATCCAAAATAGTCATTACTTTCCCTGTATGTTAACAAAATGAGTAAAAAAGCTTTACAAGTCACTATAAACCTGGCACATTAAGCCTCAAGCATACACATCTGATATCTAAATTACATAAGTTTAACAGACAACACAGAACATCACACCTATTTGACTGTTTCAATGTACAAATCTGACACTTAAAGGCTGCATGGAAGTTGGAATCTTGACTATGGAGGGCTAATAAAAGGCTGTGAGCTGTTGGTAGCTACTGATGCTTGACTGAAAATGAGAGACTGGCCTTGGTCTGTCATGGACTGTGGTCTAGGGACAAAAGAAGAATATTGGAAGTAATTGACAAGGCAACTAGTAAATGCTAATGATTTTTTTCTTTTTTTTTTTTAAAAAAAATGTTTATCGCTCACTTGAAATTAAACATGCTAAAACATTGTGTAGGAGTTTTAATCTTATATTATAATTTCACATTAGATTTTAATTTTGTATTTTATTTAATTTAAGAACTTTTAGGTATGAGTAGTTTATATTTCTTTTGTCAATTTGAAGAATCTATAATGCCATTGAAAATTGCAATTTTTTTTAAACTTTTCCGATGAAATGAGTTACCTTTAATTTAACAGCTAGTTGGTGTAATTATGCCCAATAATTTACAGATGATTTTTGAGAATTAATTTGTAGGAATTATCTACTAATTATTATTAGCTTTAGAGCACATATCTATTTTGTATAATTGTTATATTCATGCTGGTCTACAATAATGTCATCGTATACAATATAATTTATAGGAGAATCTTAGTTAGTACCAAAATATTCAGCACCGTAAAAGATAAATAAATAAGTCCCCTTTCTAACGGAGCTGGCCATTTTCGACAAGTTTTATGATAGCATTTCTAACGGTTCCGACTATCGAATTTCCGACCCATTTTCAATGGATTCCGTTAGAAATGACATCCACCGATTGAATTCCGAGAGGATCTTGTTGAAAATTTCATCGGAATAAGTACAATTTCATAGTTTTTTTTTGAGATCAAATGTTTTCCATCAATTATCAAAATTATTAGTAAGTTAGGTGGTTCATGTGAAAGCCAATTCAACTTGAATTCCAACAGAAATGTCAGCAGAAATGTGGGAAAGCAATCTTCTCCGTGAAAGTTAATTTTCCAATGAATTGGCGGTGGAGTCACGTCTGCGAAGAGTCAGAGGATGAGGACACAATTCCCAATGCCAATGTCAATGATAGTGTGAACGTCAATGCCAATGTCAAACACACGTGTCTGTAGACATCAAAGTGTGAAAATCAACTAAAATTTCTTTTAAGGATTTTCTACATAGCTCATCATCATATGGCATATTTGGCATTTCTCTTAAAGCAAGATAATTAAGAGCACTTCCAATAGTAAGTCAATTTTTTAGTTCATCAGTGGGGTCTATCTTTGTCATATCAGCTTGTGAGCCAACTTTTTGGCTCACAGTCATCCATTTCTTCAATACAAGGCTTACCATTTTGGCTCACCAAATAAAATAATATCTATGGACCCACTCTATAGCACACAACTTTATTTTTAGAAAAAAAGCAAAACTAATTGAAAAAATTTGAAAAATTAAAAAAAGAAAAAAAGGCCCGTGAGCCGGCTCATGACCCCGAGCCTCCCCACGAGCCTCAAGCCAATTGGTGCAGCTATTCCCCCGCCTCATCCCCTTTCTCTCTACTCCGTTTTGCCTCACGAGTCATCCGCCGGGGATGGTCTAAGAGGTAATCTTGCTTGGAACCAAATTGGGATGCTTTCATTTTAATTAATCAGTTGAGGTATGCGCGTTGCACACGTAACGAGCACACGGTCCCCAAATGCTCTTGAATACAAGTCTAAAGCTCGCATTATTAATATTTAGTGTAATTGTTTAGGCTGATTTTTTTTTTTTGGTCTATATGCCATGAAATTAACCTCTGCTCAAATCTAATAATCAGATTCCTTCAAGAAAATTGAACAGTATTTTAATCCCAAGCGTCCCAATAACTACATGATAATCTCTAAATGTGTGAGTCAGTATTATAAAATAAAAGTCATGAAAGAAGATCTTGTCGACTTGTCAAATTGACTGAATAAGATGTAAGATTAAACGTAGCACAAAAATGGAGTAGAAAGAATAGTAAGTGACAGACGTACAAGTGCAAATACAGAAAAGGCAGCATTTGGCATGGTAAAGTCAGCTGAGACTGCAACAGAAGTAGGTTACAGATTGTACATTAACTGAACTAAGATATTTGATGCATTGAGAAGAAATTTGACGTCAAATTCAGTTAAAAGTTCTAAGAAATGTAGAAAACCTAATTATCAACAAATTCAGGGAGAATTGGGAGCTGGAGGTGAAAATCTCAAAAAAAAAAAAGAGAGAGAGAAGGTAGAAAAATAAGAGGATGTAAATTAATTGACTAAAAAGAGAGAATAAGAAAAAGGCAAATCATCTCATTAAAGCTGATCCAATATCTATGCATGAGCATAAGATCATATTGTCCATCTCTATGGAAAGAAAGATAAAAATCATAAAGCAATAGTACACCATAACAACAAGACCAACAATGCTGCTTAATGTGGGTCTTGTTTTCGCGAAAATTAGAGAGATTCAAATATAGACAGTCTTACTTATACAGACATCTCTTCCACAGAGTGACCGATTTTAATATTAATAACTATAGATAGAGCATACAAGAAGTCCAAACTCCTAATCACCATCATGAACAAATTCTAATGGCTATAGATAGAGTGTACCAGAAGTCCAAACTTCTAATCAAGAGCAACCTCTTCACACTCATACATGTCATACATTCTAAAAGAGCATGGATGAATAGATGCCCTAATCGTCAACATCTATCTACTATATGATTGAGGCACTTTGTCTCCCTCCAAACAAGAAGTGCGAACCATATGTCAAAAAACATGGCAACATTCACAGTATCAATTACTCCACTACCTAGCAAATCAGCCTTGTTGTGTTATCTCGTCTTCAATTGACCCTTCCAACCAAGCTCCTTTATTACTTCAAGCCATTTAGGTAGAACAAATATATCTTGTCAGTAATGGATTCATCTGCATGTCACACACTATTGTAGTTGAACTCAGCAAATCTTGTATGGTAAGTATTCTTTAAGTCATGGTATCTCGTCTAAGATAGCATATAACTTAGACACCTTGTCTAGGAAATGAAGCAACACTTTTAACTACATGCCTCTTGCAAGGGGAGTTTTAATCTATAAAAACCAAATTGTCAGAGCTTGAGAGTAGGTGTCTCTGTGCTTTACATTTAAATACATGTAAACAACTCAAGGTATTTAAAATAGCAACCAAAATTCTAGAGGTCGCCTTCTTGAAGTAAAAATCTTGTCAAGCTTACTGCAAGCAGAAGACACCAGCCCTGATACTGTCATCGAAATCTCAACCTTGCTAAAACATCACATATCCAGAATCCAAAATTCCCTAATGAAACTCCATCAGAGTTTTATTAGTAATATTTCCACTATGTTGGCTCAATTTTAGCTAGTTAAATCACCGTAGAGGGGGTGAATGGGGTGATGATCAAATTCACAAGATAATCGAAATAAAAATGCAGAAAAATAAATGTGGATAAAACACATAATTTATAAAGGTTCAGTCAAGTCTAGTCCTCTACTCAATGGCGCCCCTCACCGATGGGATTTTGAATCTCTTTCTTTTACACGATTCACCAATCGTATAACCTACTAGTTGACCCTACAATTATAGGCGTCCCAATATATGCGTTGATCCTCAGCCGTACTTGAATAGCCGGCCCTCCGACTAATCAATTCGACCCAATACAAAGAAAGATAACAATTATAAGATACACTTCTTTGGTACGGACCAAAATAAATATGCCAATGTAAGCTCAAACTCTTCTCAAAGTCCTCCTCTTGATTTGCAAGTGTAGCTCTCTTTCTTCTTCTTTGCTTGTGCTCTCTAATATGTCTCTTCCAGCTGCTAATACCTCCCTGTTTCATAGCCAAAAGGTGTTGAAGAGGTTGGAGAGAAGCATGGTAAGTGACCGTTGCACCAATTAAGGAAAACTGTTTTTCCAAACTGTTTCAAGGCCTTGAACATGCCCTTTCAAGCCCTTGGATTTCACTGTTCTGCTCAACGATTTTCTTTTGATCTCCAATGGTTAGTTTCCTTAATTTTTGCAGAGGATCTTGCTGAGAGAATGATCTAGAAGTTTGCTTATTTTGCAGCACAATCTTTCACAATATAATATCAAAAGATAATATCATATTTTAAGCAAATCTTGACATTTGATAAATATAGCATCATAATCCCATATTCAAATTTGAATCACACAATATAATATCATAAAGATAACATAGTTAAATTTGAACACTAACTCATCTCAATACATTCTGGCAGCTTATATCAAATCAATTAAGCAATATATACTAGTATACCAATATCTACTTGAAATCATAACATATTTAAATAATATAAATATTAATATAATTCTACTATAACATGAATAACATATGAATTGATTAATCTCTTTTTGTCTTTCATCAAAACATATACGTTGTAAGGTTAAGGAAGCTAAGAATCTCCCCCTTGTCGATGAAAGACAAAACCCAATAGAAATAACATATCAATATAATTTTGAATGACACACAACGAAAGCTTTCCAAATTCCTCTCCTCCTTTTCGTATTTCATCAAAAAGGTAGCATAAGAATGAGAAAGAAAAATCAAAATGTAAAAAAAAATAATTATGACAAATACATATAGTTCCCCCTTAACAAATCAATGATATATGAAGATGTTCCGCCTCAATTTATGGCACTCATAATATACATACATACATATATATATATATATATATATACTATATATATATATAATATAATATATATATATATATATATATATATATATATATATATATATATATATATATATATATATATATATATAAAAGGGACCAAAAACTAACATTTTGATCAAATCATATATTCTAACATGCATGCATTGACTTGATATTCTCATGAGCATTGCAAGGGATCAACATATTAATATAACAATTCTCCCCCTTCAAGAATAAAATCAAGGTTATAGTAGAATAATCAAGTAATATAATTCTTCTCGCATAGAAAGAAGCAAGATCATGTATGTAAGTAATAGAGATCATAACAGTTATGTACCCAAAAAAGATCATATACAAGATATTATCTAAGCATAAAAATAATTACATGTCATAATAGGATAGAATATGATGGATATTAATCATGCTCACCTTCTAAATATAATTAAGCAATTAAAACTCAAAAATTTGAAAATCAAAATTTCTGAAATAGGAAGTAAATCACGCAATGATTTGGTAATAATTCAAATTTTGATTTCTATTCATGTTGTTGAAAAAACAAATCTAACCTTTGATTCAGTCACACCAAAATTTCATTTTCTGCTTACAGTTCAAGGCTTTGAACTGTATTTCAGGACCTTGAAATCTGGACACTGAACTAATTGCCTATTATTTTAACCTCGTTTCATCATAAAGCAATTTTCATGAGTGCTTCAACATTTCTCGGGCGTCCAATTTCATAATTTTATGTTTTATTCTCATATGGATGCAAAATGTCCTGTAAAACAAACTTATACCTTTCTCAAAATACATTTAGAAAATTTAGCTCCCTAATCGTAATTATGCACCATAATGGATGACCTTATTACTTTTGGTACCCAAATTTGTGTGCTACTAGGACCATTTCTTTTAATAGGACAATGAGTTGAAATATGCTCTATTTTACAAAAATAATTGTAAGTAGTAGAAGTCTTACTTATATAGTAATTTGATTTAACAAAGAAGTTTTTATAACACTTCTTTTTATTGAACAGATTAAAACCGATTCTTCCTTTATTAAATGATGCTTTTTATGTGCCAAGAATTTTATTTAAATTCTGCTCTCCTTTCAAAAATTTTAAGACAATTTTTTCAAGATCGGCACACTTCACTTGGAGCTCATCTTTTTCTTTTTCAAGGACAACTTTCTCTTGAAACATTTTTAAATCATTAGACACTAAATCATTTGATTTTCGAAATTTAACATTTTTTTGAGACAATTCAAAATTCTATTTCTTCAAATCTTTAATTTTAGAAATGCGTCCTTTTTGACGTCTAATATAATGCAGTAAGACTTTTATTAACTTAAGTTTAGAATAATTGTGAAAAAAAGTCATATACCTCATCCGGAATGTCATATTCCATCTCCTCATTTTCTTCTTTATTATCACTTGTGCTAGCATCATCATCATCATTGTCACTTGCATCCCAATTTTTAACTTCTTCATTTACCATTAGACAAAAATGAGTAATCTCTTTTTCATCACTCAAGTTGCTAAGCATATAATCCCTTCTTGATGAATAGGGATTTTCTTGGCTTGTTTCCTGGTATAGTAAAATGAGTCTTCCCCCAAAGATCTTTAGCTGTCTCACAATAGCAAACATGGTTAAATATTTCATCATTTAGAGCACATTACAAAATATATAGAACTTTAGAATTTTTCTTAAGAATCTCGTGATCATCTTGGGTGTATTCACTCTTTGACTTGATAACATTACTTCCATCATCTCTTGTCCAATTCGGTACAAAAGGGCCATTCAAAATGATCTCCCAAAAATCAAAATCGATGGATCTAATAAATGATTTCATCCTGCACTTTCAAAGAGACAAATTAGTTCCATTAAACATTGGAGGACAATTGATAGAAGCATTTAATAAACTAGCCATGGATCTAACTACAGACGGTCAAGTATTAAAATAATAGCTCCTACTCTGATACCAATTATTAGCCTAATTTTGGCCAGTTAAATTACCATATAGGAGTGTGAATAGGATGATGATCAAATTCGCAAGATGATCGAAATAAAAATGCAGAAAAATAAATGTTGGACAAAACACACAATTTATAGAGGTTCGGCCACGCCTAGTCCTCTACACATAGGCGCCCCTCGCCGGGGGATTTTGAACCTCTTTCTTTTATTAGGTCGATCAATTACACACGATTCACCAATCGTATAATCTACCAGTTGACCCTATAACTATAGGTGTCCCAATGTATGCATTGCTCCCCAGCCATACTTGGGTAGTCAGCCCTCCGACTAATTTATCCAACCCAATATAAAGAAAGATAACAATTATAAGATACACTTATCTGGTAGAGAACAAAATAAATATGCCAATGTAAACTCAAACTTTTCTCAAATTCCTCCTCCTGATTTGCAAGTATAGCTCTCTTTCTTCTTCTTTGCTTGTGCTCTCTAGTATGTCTCTTCCAGCTGTCAATACCTCTCCTTTTTATAGCCAAAAGGTGTTGAAGAGGTTGGAGAGAAACCTGGTAAGTGACCATTGTACCAATTAAGGAACACCGATTTTCCAGACTATCTCAAGACCTTGAACCTACCCTTTCAAGCACCTAGATTTCACTGTTCTATTCTACGATTTTCTTTTGATTTCCAACGGCTAGTTTCCTTAATATTTGGAAAGGATTTTGCTGAGAGAATCATCTAGAAGTTTGCTTATTTTGCAGCACAACCTTTCATAATATAATATCAAAAGATAATATCATATTTTAAGCAAATCTTGACATTGATAAATATAGCATCATAATCCCATATTCAAATTTGAATCACACAATATAATATCATAAAGATAACATATTCAGATTTGAATTCTTAATCATCTCAATATATTGTGGCAACTTATATCAAATCAATTAAGCAATATGTACTAGCATATCAATATCCACTCAGATACATAACATATTTAAATAATATAAATATTAAGATAATTCTAATATAACATGAAGAACATATCAATTGATTAATCTCTTTTTGTCTTTCATCAAAGCATATATATTATAAGCTTTCGGAAGCTAACACACTACGTTGCCATTTTTGTGTCCATTTGTGTGACTCTTCTCTGTGATATGTTCACGTTGTACACAAGCTGAATTTATTGCATTGATTTATTAAAATGGAAACTCTCGGCAGCTTTTGATTTGGGTCTTTATGTGGGAATTTATTGTTGCTTTATACCACTTCAATGCTCACATGTATGAAAAGAAACGGTGCTCCAAATGGATGGACCTGGCCTACTACTGCAGTTGTATGTCCCTTCATTTCATTGTGATTTCCATGAATTTCTCATGTTTTACATCTGTTTTAATTTCTCCATATGAGTTTAGCTAAAGTTATTACTTTGATGCTAGAAAGGGGGGTTGTAACTCGACCAGTCCTCAGGCTCAGAAAACTAAGATACTTCATTTGTTTAATTAGGCTCCTTTATCAATCAATTTCATATTCCCCCCCCCCCCCCAGCTGGCGCATAGCGCATGTATTTGGAATAAAGTAATTCCCAGCATATTTAAGTTCTAGCAAACATCATTTGTATTTCTACGTTGTCGAGTCAAAATACTAAGCGAGCAAAGTTTATGTTTCTTTGGCTTTATCCACAAACATGACTGCAAAAGACAGGAAGGCAAAACCCCTAAAAAGCTAACATGCCATGGAAGTACCAATTCGTAGCAAGCTAGCATCAATTTTAGCCGTACTCAATGATGATAGAAGTCCCAAAAAAATGAGATGTATTATCTTAAACTACTTCATCAGTATGACTCTGGTATTAAAAACTTGTGATCATGTATTTGGCATTGCAGGTAGGGAAAAAGTGTACCATATCCTAACATCTAGTCATCCAGATGCAGAAGTTGGAAAAATAAATGTGAAGGTTTGCATTTAAAACAAATTCAATGCATAACATACGACAGAAAACGACAAATGAATTTAATTTAGCCGATGATGGGAAAAAATGCACACCGTAAAATATATAGCTGATACATAAACGACCAATTTAGAAGCAGACGTTATAGAATGGTCACTTTTTTTGCCTATACTTGCAATACTACTTCTTCCCACCTTATGCACGATAGCCTTCACAAGCAACACAAGAGGTGATAAGAACATTGTCCAAGGGAGATGGAAATGAGATACGATTAAGACATTAATATACTTAAAATGGGCTCCCACTGAGACAGGCGCGTGAGGCCTTTGTTACAAGATCAAAAATCTTGTTCAGCAGATTAAATCGGAGTACAAGTTCTCTCTAACAACAAATGGACAATTCATATGGGTTGCTTACTACCCCTAAGTCGAGGCCATATGAAAGCCATTATAAATTCTTCCACAGGTCCAACTAGAAATTTAGTTTCACTTACTAATAGCAAAGTTAAGGACATGGATGCAACAGGAAAAGGATTCATGTAATAAAAAAATAAACAGATATAACAAACAAGAGAAAAAAAATCTAAGAAGGATATAAAAGATATATGTAATAAACCTATATGACAACATATAAGGATATGAAAGAAGAAGAGACGCCATTGGAGAATGGTTGATGATGAATCTTTCGCGTAGGCTCAACCTCATCAACAGTGCACATATAAATGTAAGAGCTTTAGCTTATAAAAATAGAAAAAGAGCATCATCTAAAGGGCTTTTTTTCTTTTAGGGAACAAAGAGTCAAGTTGTTGCTATCAATCCAAGAGATAATGATCAACTTAAGTCAATACCAAGGATTTCACTGAAAACATGCATAATGGAAACCATTTGTATTAAGCAAATGATGAAGTAAAACTGGTAAACATATTTTTTCTGCAGAAAAAGAGAGAAAAAAGGTCAAGGAAAGAGATTTCAGCAAAGACAACTAAACAATGACAATTATAGTGGCTCACTTTCTATCATGTATTTGGCAGAGATTTGAATTCGCTCATTCCACTTTTATACTACCAGAAAAACCATTTCAAAAAATCAGGCACTACTATGAGAAACATGTACCTCATATGAAACCTCCTCTCACAAGTTGTTGAAAAATTTTGGTATAATATTAGCGGCCACCAAGTTAGGAGAGAAATGCCTAGGCAAAAGAGAGAAACCAAAAGATATAAATGTGTTGTTGTCGTTCACCAACATCTAAGAAACTTTTTGCTGCACAATATATGCCTACGCAAATTTTCTGTCCTACAGCAAAGCAAAGAACCCAAAGTCCCAAAGAACGTTGTTCTTCTGCTGCTCAATCTGCTCTAAAACAAGTAACATGCGAGTAATTAGAAAAAAATAACCAAACATTAAGGTCAAAAATGGCCTTAGTAGGACACTCCTAGTCAAACAGGAAGTAATGCAGAAAGTTACTTGAAACATTACTACAGAATTGTTGCATCCCTATCCAAGAAGTTTTCATTTGTACCCAAGAACAATTCTACGAGCACGAGATAGCTAGATAAGTATCTCTTGATCATTGAAGAACTGAGGGTGAATCACTGGTACGTACACATGAAAACATGCAATCCATATTATCCTGTAGCCAAGTAGGTAATTTGTTTAGTTCCTGCAGACGTACAGAATCCTTTGAAATCAATGACCAAATCACAAAAATTAAAAAAAAAATCCAACATAACCACTTGTTGTAACAAAGGAATCCCTAGTTCCCTTTTTTTTCTTTCCTATATAGTTTTCATTTATAGCAACACCCCAAATGTTCTTTCCACCATGGACATTACATCAATTCAAGAAGATTCACCTAATATCAACAGGCTACGTACCGCCCACTCTCTATGAGACTCAACCACAAGGTCCATAATACCCCTGGTAACTAGAGGAAGATGGAATGGCTAAAGCTAACACAAGAGGCCACACATCACATCCAAGGGAAATAGATCTCACAGAAGGGACAAAATCCATCTCAAACAATAAGTGCAATAGGAATCATCACATAATGAAGAACTCACAGCCTTTGGGATCACAGAAAGGACCAAATCCAGTCCCAAAGATACGCAACATTTAATAGTTGTTAGTGGCACAACATCAAACTTAACCAACATTTAAAATCTCAAATTCAATACTAATAAAGATGTTAAAAAAATAGAGGATTACAAAAGAAAAGTGGTTCACACATTGATCTGTCACTCTTGACATGAATGACAACCCTTGGCAAGCTTTGTTTTGATATAATGGATCCTTAAGCTATAGAGTTAATCATGACAAGCATTATTTGGATACGTCTTATTTGGCTCCCCACTTCCCCCAAAGAAAAAAAATAATCCTATTCTCTTTGTGTCTAGCAAGAAATGATATGGGATGCCCACAAGTAGAATTAGAACTATAACAAAGAAGATTAGAGTAAGAGAAACGAGGGGGAGAGAGAGAAACACCAGGAATTTTCAGAAGTGCCCTGTTAGAGGAATGAGAGAGAGAAACACCAGGAATTTTTAGTGTACATGAGCAATCTACCATTAGATCTTGATTAATGTGGAATAAGAGAGATTTTCCAAAGAGCAGGCAAAGTCAGCGATTCTTACAAACCCCGAAAAAGGTCACGTTCCAAAAAAACTAGATATGGCTTTGTTCGGTTTTGGAGAAAAAATGATGCTATCAATAGCATTCTCATGCTTAACCATGCTATTGCCAGAGGGAAGAGATTACATGTATATATGTCTGGCTAGATCTAAAAGAAGCAATCCACAGAGGCAATCCTTTGGCTTTCAGGGAAGAAGACCCACTAGAGCATCCAATAGCAGAAAGAGTAGACGAGAAAGGAAAACAATCAAGAGAATGACAACAAGGTTGTTACGGTTCGATTTAGTCAAGAAACCCAGCCTTACAAGAAGACTCTAGAGGGACAAATCAATGAAGAGTTCAAAGAATGGCTAAATAGAAGCCTTCTATGCACAATAGATGAACCAAGAGACCTTGGAAGTTTAGCCTCAGCTATAATTGATGGCTTTGGTCAATGCTCTAAGATTTATACTTTGAGTAGCTTTAACTTCATATTAACGCTCCCTACATTGGAACTGATGGAGGAATCACTGATGAATCATGAAGAATTGGAGACTTGGTTCTATGACATTAAGAAATGGGCCAAAGATGACTTCTGGGATACTAGAAAAGTGTGGTTAGATATGTATGGTGTTCCTCCTCACGGATAGTATTGGGATAATTTTAAGACAGTAGCCGAGATTTGGGGGAGATTGATTTGTTTAGGAAAATCCATATCCCGCACTGAGTCTTTGTGAAGTCATGAGTGTCTTGATTGCAACTGTCATCTTCCAAACAATTGAGGAACAAATCCTTTTCCCTTTGGACGATGAAGGTTACAAAATCATGATCAAACAGGTTGCGCCTGCATTCCAAGTATAGTTCATCAGAATTATCCAAGATCACATCACTCAAACATGGGGGATGAGGATTCAAATGGCGATGTCCCAGGTTTTGAGGACTTGGATGATGATGGGGCCTCAAGGAATGACATGGGTCAAAGTCATTTGAGATTGGAGGGCCATGTCAATGGGGAGCTGGACAGAGAAGAAGTCAAAGAGACTCTAATTATTCAAATTAATTGAAATTTTGAAAAAAAGATAGGACTAGCCAAGCTGTTAGCTGTTTGTATTAGCTGTTAGCTGTTAGCTGTTTGAATTAGCTATTTATATTAGCTGTTTGAATTAGCTGTTTTTAGAAAAAGTATTTAGTAAAAATTAGCTGTTTCTAAAAAATATGTTGGTAAAATTTCATTTATACCCTTATTTATTAATTAGTTTTTAATGAGATGTGTGTAATTTTTTCAAACTTATGGATAATTATGTCATTTCTATAAAAAGCTCTTTTCAAAAGGCTAATGGAAATAGCTTTTTTAAAAAGAGCTTTTTGGAGCCAAACAGCTATTACAAACAGCTCTTTACCAAACACCCTTTAGCTGTTTGACTTGGTCAAAACAGCCAAAATCCTTCCAAACAGCTATTTTTTCTCAAAAAGCTGTTGTTACCAAACATCCCCTTAGCCAAAATAGCTATTCACAAGAAGGACTTAAATTGTCACAACATTTAAACACATTGGGAAATGCCTCGCCACAACAGCAGCCAGGAAGTGAAGAGTTGCTCCTCTCCACGCTTTGAGAAAGATGGAATTATTCACAACAATGATTTAATTAGAACAAAAAGCAACTCCCAATGCCTTGGAAACTGAAAAAGTTCAATTGGAAGAAGGGGAATTTCGAGTACCACAATCTGAGGGAGATGCACCGCCAGGTTTTGGGCTTGAACATGTTGTTTAAACACTTCCTCAATCACAGCGTATCATATATATATATATATATTAAAAGTTGGATACAAATCATGTATGAATGACATGTGGCAAGCTGATGTGGTATAAAATAATGAATTGATAAGTTGTAATTGGTGGATATTAGTTGACTCATATTAATTAACATTAATGTTATTAACTAGGATTTATTACCCTTCAAAAGAAAAAAAAAAAAAACTAGGATTCACTATATATTATTATATATGTTATTACTTTGCGAATGAAATTTAATTTTACAAAATGTAACTACATAGGCACTTGAATAGCCACAAAAGAGTAAAGCTAATTTAACACAATGCTACATTAAATTAAAAAAATTAACCACTTAATGAATAATTTATGCAATAATTAGTAGAATAGTAACATATTCTTAACTAAATCATATTGAAAAAATATATAATGCATCAAATGACAAGATCATGACTTGTATATTAAAGGTTAAAACTTAACCTAATTAAATAAATAATTTTAATATTAAAAAAATATAATTTTAAGTGATGTAATATTACGATAGCATAATAGTTATTCTATCATATAAAATTTAACTTATTTTAATAAATTAATATATTTTAATTATTATTTAATAACAAAATTAACTCAAGTCCTTGCATAGCAAGGAATATAACACTAGTACCTAAAAAAGCTCACACAAACAAGCCCCCGAACTAGCAAAATCAGACCAAGCAGAAAACTACGTACCACTCAACAAGTTAAACATCTGAAAGCTTGGCGCAGCTAGCCAAGGAGTCCTTGCAAATAGGGAAGCTCCTCGGACTGAATGTCAGAGAGAATGAGAAAGCAGTGAAGAGCAAGAAAG
>JAKOGI010000098.1:562500-565000 GCA_029747015.1 Carnegiea gigantea | reverse complement strand
AAAACAGACTCGTAATCAATTCCCTGTTAGCAAGAATAATGCAAGAAGTATTTTTGATTTGATTCATTGTGATATTTGGGGTCCTTATAGAACTGCTTCTTTGTATGGGGCACATTACTTTCTCAGTGTTGTTGATGATGCCAGTAGAGCCACCTGGGTATATTTAATGAAAAATCGAACAGAAGCAAGTAAGTTGTTAAAAGGATTCATAACCATGGTAAGGACCCAATTTGATAAAAAGGTGAAAGTGGTTAGGAGTGACAATAGTTCTGAATTTACTTTAGGAGCTATGCAAGAGTTTTATTTCGAACATGGGATTTTGCAAGAAAGCAGTTGCGTAGATACACCCCAACAAAATGGAAGGGTGGAACGTAAGCATCGTCACATTTTAAATGTGGCAATGGCTCTTAGGTTCCAAGCATTTTTACCCATTCACTTTTAGGAGGATTGTGTGCTTACAGCAGCTTATTTGATAAACTGCACTCCAACAAAGTTGCTAAAAGGGAAATCGCCTTATGAGGTAATTTATGGATGTCAGCCATCATACAATGAACTATGCGTCTTTGGTAGCTTGTGTTATGCTCGGAATAACCCACAAATGAAGCACAAATTTGCATCCAAAAGCAAAAAATGTATCTTTCTTGGATATCCATTTGGCACAAAAGGATGGAGAGTATGTGACTTGGAGACAAATGAAACTTTTATAAGTCGGGATGTGATATATTATGAAAATCAGTTTCCCTTTGCTTCAGCAGATCAGCAAATTACATCAGACCGGGATCCTTTTTGGCAGCCCAATATGGTGTTGGACGATGATTTTGGACCCAATGAGAACCCTGCTGAAATGGCTCAGCACAAAGGCCCAACATCCCTTACTGCAGACCGAAGAACTTGAAGAGAGGGGGAGTCCAAGCTATGACCCAGCAACATGTGAAGTGAGGGGGGAGCCCAGTGGCCCAACAACAAGCAACAGGCCTAGGCGAGAGGGGCCTGACCACAGCCCAGCACAGAGACCGGCCCAGTGTCCCCAACGCTACACCAGGGCCAATAAACGCCAGAGAGCCACGGGCCCGAAAACCACCAGCCCGACTTAATGACTATATTTGTTACACTGCTCGCGCACAAGAACCCGTCTCACTTGCTCACCTACTCCAAGAAGAATCCTCAGGTACGCCTTATCCAATTGCAAATTATGTCACTTGTGCAAATTTCTCTGTTTCTCACAACAATTTTCTAGCTGCTATTATGCAAGTGACAGAGCCAAGACATTATCATGAAGCAGTTAAGGATCCTCGATGGCGTGCAGCTGTGGCTGACGAGATACATGCTTTAGAGAGAAATGAGACTTGGGTTTTGGAAGATTTGCCACCTGCCAAGAAGCCCATCAGCTGCAAATGGGTGTATCGGGTGAAGTACAACTCAGATGGGACAGTACAACATTTCAAAGCACGCCTAGTAATTCGTGGTGACCACCAGGTTGAGGGGTTTGATTATAACGAGACCTTTGCCCCGGTTACAAAAATGACTAGCATTCGATGTTTTCTATCTGTGGCAGCTTCCAAAGGATGGGAGTTACACCAATTCGATGTGAATAATGCATTCTCGCATGGTGACCTAGATGAAGAGGTCTACATGACATTGCCATCGGGGTTTACCTGTGCTACACCTGGGAAGGTCTGCAAGCTTCAAAAATCTCTTTATGGGCTTCGCCAGGCACCGCGACAATGGTTTGCCAAGTTATCTTCTAAGCTACGTGAGTATGGCTTCATTCACTCTTTTGCAAACTACTCTCTCTTCACTTACATAAAGGGAGATACTTTCATGGCCTTGTTAGTGTATGTGGATGACATTGTACTCGCTAGTAATGACTCCCAGGCTAGCACTGCCTTCAAGGCTTATCTACACTCTTGCTTCAGTATAAAGGATCTTGGACCATTAAAATATTTTCTTGGCATAGAGGTAGCTTGTGGCCCTAAAGGATTATTTCTCAGTCAACGTAAGTATGCCTTCGAGATAGTTGATGAGTGCGGGCTTCTGGGTGCAAAGCCTAGTGACACTCCCATAGAAGAAAATCATAAATTAGCACTCGCCACCGGCTCCTGTTTGGATGATGCTAGCCATTATCGCCGCCTCGTTAGCAGATTGATTTATCTGACTATCACGCGTCCAGACTTGTGTTATGCAATCCATATCTTGTCTCAATTCATGTAAGCACCGCAAAAGGAACACTTAGAAGTAGCATGCAAAGTATTGCGCTATATCAAGGGGTCCCCCGATTGCGAAATATTACTCTATGCTAATGCAGACCTTCATCTCACAGCATTCTGTGATTCAGATTGGGGCGCTTGTCCGTTGACCAGACGTTCCTTGACAGGTTATTTAGTCACTCTAGGGGAGTCTCCTATCTCATGAAAGACTAAGAAGCAGACGACAGTTTCAAGATCCTCCGCTGAGGCGGAATATCGCTCTATGGCAGCAGCCACTAGTGAGCTAGTATGGA